>BRYE01000025.1:6565000-6580000 GCA_030159115.1 Actinidia arguta var. hypoleuca
GACCAGTTTTGACTATGTGGGAGTTTGCAATTATTTTTATGAGCAACTTCTCAACATTTAGCTAAAAAAGTTTGAGACTTTGCAATGACTTTTTCTAAGCAAAAAATATATTTTTCTAACTTTTTTTTAGGGGCAAATAGTTATTTTTCATGAAATTGGGGGATTCCGTAAATTTGCCCCCAATGGCCCCATTTAGGAATTTTTGGTCATTTTGCTTAATTTTAGTTCATTATAGCCTCTCTCATTATTGGGATCAGCTATTGATATAAGCCCAAGACCCCTTGAGTGGCTTGGCATATCAACATTTTGGCCCAAGAGGCCCATTTTGGCATTTTGACCCGTTTTGGGTCCAATATCCGCAAAATTAACAATTTCAACCTTCCAAATAGTTCATACCAACTCATATTATATAGACCAAGCTTTATTATAAGGCTTGATACAAAGTCATGTCAACCCAACTCACTTTGGGTCGTTCTCGGTGTCAAACCTGCATTATTTTGCATAAAGACACTTGCCCAGCCTATTGCAACAATTTATAACACTTTCACAGCTTAAACCAGTTTCAGACAGCTCAACTTTATAACCTAAGGTTCAATTATGAAAAATCTTTAGCAACAACCCCATTATGGGCCACTTTGGGCAACCCAATGGCAAAAAGTTACATATGTGAGTTATTCACATGCTTACTCCATCCTTATGCTACATAATTAATTTAAAACCCATCGGATTCCATTTATTGGCCCAAATCAGCAAAAAGGCATTTTTTTCCCACAATCGTCAACTTGTGGGCTAAGGCCCAACCTAATGCAAAATGGTTTAGACCTTTAAGAGCTTTAACAGACTCAAAAAAGAGTACAGAGAAAAGCCCAGGCTAGCTTAAGCCTAGTCCCAACTAGTCTTAAGGCCCAAATGACCTCCAAGCATAAAACTGACCCATTTTGGTTCTGTTCCATACAATATCAAGTAAAAGGGGAGGTGAATCTAGCCCTTATCTCTTTAATTAAGTGGCCAATCCACTTGCTCAGGGAATTTCTTGGAAAAAGTGGTCTGGAGGGCATGAAAGTGTCTGTTATCCCGAATGGAAAATCGATAAAGGGTTGAATAGGTTTGCAATTAAATTGTCTAATTAAAATTCACACAACTAAGTCTTTCAAATTAATTACTCCTTAATTGAATACTTGTAATAATAAATATGACAATATCATATAATATGAGGAAGTATATAATACAATGCGGCACCTTAAAGGAGTTAAAAGATAGAGAGTGCAAACAACAATTTATAGTGGTTTGGCCAATTTGCTTGCCTACGTCCACTTCTCAAGGTGTCCTTGAGTGTTCCACTATAGACAAAGCTTACAAGTGCTTTGCAAACCTTTACAATGCCTAGCTTTCCTGATAAGCTAGTCAACCGCGGCAAGCTTATTGAGGTACATGCTAATATCCTATCCCTACTTATTATGAGGAGCTAGTTGTTCTCAAGAGTTTACTTTCACAAACTCTCCAAAGAATGAGTGTTCAAATCAACACTCACAAATCCCTCAAGGGCACATGCAAGTCCTTTACAAAGTTAAGGATGATTTGTTTTAAGCAAAACACTCTTCTAAGAGTGGATATTATAATCTAGTCCTATTGCACTCTTTCACTCTTATGGATATTACAAATGAAATTAATACAATCTAAATGATTTAACAAATATAGTGAATGAGTTGTTCCAGACGAGTTTGGTGAAGGATTAGAAGGACAAAAGCTCCATATGTTCCTTAGAGTGCCTTTCTTGCTCCCCAATGCATCAAATGGGGCCTAAATAGCCTTCATAAAAAAATATGCTTGTTGGAATAGTAATATAGCCGTTGGGATTCAATTTGGACCGTTGGATCAAGATCTGAAGCGATAGATTTGAAAGATCCAAACTTCGGTCGACCAAAAATACTTTGGTCGATGTTTGATCAATCTAGTGGCCTAAAAAACTTTGATCAATGATTTTTGCAAACTTCGGTCGAGTCGACTGAACTTTTTCGGTTATCAAAACATGTTTCAGTAAAATGGCCAAAATTTCTTTGTTACTTGGAATGTTTGCACACAGTTTGCGTCATTGCAAACTAGACTTTTGAGGATACAATCTAAGATCAAAAAAATTTATTTTTAAACTTGTGAATACTTAGATAATCTCATTTGAAGTTGACCCATCCTAACTGCAGATTCTATAGAAATGCAATCTGATAGTGCATCACTTCTTTAGTCATTACTTCTTCAATACTTGAATTTTGGTCATGAGATTAGTGCCATTGGAAAGATAACTCCCGGGGCTTGACTCTAAACTCAAACGGTTCTAGATTTAGGGCTTTTAAGCCTGTGATAATTTCATTTGAAGTTGACTCAAATTAATAGAAAATTCTTCTTGAAGCTGTTCTTTAAGCATTTCTTAAATAATAAACTTGTGAGATGGTCAAAATAAGTTGTATATATGATTAAATACTTCTATCAAGTCTAATAACACATATACATGATTTATAACTTGTGAGAACAAACAAAATAATATTCTAATAAAAATTGAATTTGTTTAATCCTACTTGAGTGATTTGTGCATAATTAGAACTTGTGAATATTCAATATAAAATGAATGTGGTGCTATTATGAAATCAACACATTGAGCAAATCAATATACATGAACAAGACTTGTGTGAATACTCAGACAACTCAAAGCAAGTGTATATCACAATATGGTTTCTCAAGATTTCTAAAAATAAGTTAAATAGACAAATTTAGTTCTACTTAATTTTCATCAATTTCATTACTTTCAATAGTATAAATATCATAATGTAGACTTAGAGACGTAATTAAAGTAACTCATAAGTTATATAAGATAATACTTGGCATATAAAAATCCAACAAGCAATGTGTTAGAGTATGAAGTATTCAAACATATCAAATAGTTTCTAAGTTCAATGTGTAAGATGTAAGTAAGTATAAAACACATAATTGAACTTGAAAAATAAGATTTCAAGTCACAATATAATTATATGCGAAATATAACATATTGACTTGAATACATGAAATCTTATTTTTAAGAGAATGGAACACTTAAGTGTGGAAAAATAGATTTTATAAAATGCAATCAAATTTTCTAATAAATATAACATATATACATGAAATCTTATTTTTAAGAGAATGGAACACTTAAGTGTGGAAAAATAGATTTTATAAAATGCAATCAAATTTTCTAATAAATATAACATTAGCATGACAAAAAACTTGTACAATGCTAGAGGCAAGTCTAAAATAAAGATGCATACGATATAGTATATAGACATGCTTAAGTAATGTGTTCTAAGTTTAGAATACAAGATGTAAATGAATATAAAAGAAATATAGCTAAACTTCAGAACCATGAATTCATGTCACTGAATAATATTATGCAAAATTAGCATATTGACTTGAATACGATAAAAATATATTTTTATCATAATAAACCATATAAGGGTAGGAAAATAGTTTTCATGAAATATGTACAAGTTCTCCAAAGAATACAACACTTAGCATGTGAGAATTTGTACAATATAAGAACAAGGTCTAAATAATAATAGACACAATATCAAATCAAGTAAAATATGTAATTCATGAATCATGATACACACCAAATCAAACTATATATATAATATATACAAGTATGAATACAGTACATGGAGATATGATGTATGCAAGCAAGTTATCTAAAGAGTACTCCACTTAGCATGTGAAAGAACTTGTTACGAGCTAAAAGTATGTCTAAGTATAATGTAGACCACTTCAAACAAGGTGTTCATTGAGTTGATGTAATTATACCACCATGTATAACATGCAACTCAATGATCACAATATATTACCAAATGTATCTAAGTAAAATCAAGATAGATAACACAAGATTACATTACTTATAGTGATGGTGTGTGAAGCATGACAAGATAGAGTACAAGATACTAAGGTAGAATACATACAATCATGTCATGGATCTAGTATATATGCATTAATAAGATAAATAATTCTATTAAGAGTATAATGCATATATATATTTTATATCAAATAGCATTATGTGAATTTATCAATATTAAGTACATACATGATGCAATATTGACGTCATCACATATCATCAAAATAAACATTGGAATAACAGTTTCCAAAGGTTCCAAAGTCAGTATAGCTAGAAAATCACTAGACAAAGAGCTGGTTGTCCTTTGACATATTTTTTGTCCTCTGATATTGACCTTGGATAGGTCTCCCTATTGTGTTGTCAACCACCCATTGGCTGATTTTATTTCAGTCATATTAACTTTTTTTCATAGCTTGACAGCTTATCAATTTGACTCCTCACATAGTCCAAAAGTTATCATAAATAGAAAGATGTATTTTCTCATAAATAGAAATAGTATCTTTTTCTAATCTATTTGTCTTTTTGAGCATTGATTTGACCCCTTACAGCTATCACAACCTGATTGGTTCTATTCCTCTCTAAATAGAAGGCATTTTTTAGCTATTAAATCAACATCTTCAACTCTTCACCACCTTGAAAGATCTTCTTCCACTACCACCACCTTCATAAGAGAAACCCTTAGTTTTTCCACCAAGTGAGTCCCAAACTCACTCTCCCTTTTAGACTTCTCTTTACTTATTTGATTCCTCAAACAATTTTTAAACACTTCTCTTTTACTCCTTACAAAAGAGTTTTAGCACTACTTCAACCACCATGCAAGAGAACTTAAGTACTCCACCAAGTGAGCTTCCATGCTCACTCCTTATATCCATCTTCTGCATGCATTTCAGACTTCAAACAACTACTAAACTATCATCTCATGCTCCCTAAGAGCCTTATACTCGGATTTACTCAAAACTATTAATTACGACTTCCAGGAGTGACAAAGTTTTTTTTGTGTGCACTTATTAGTGCACCATATCAGACATTCTATATTTTTGGGCAAAATCGACATTTTTGGGTTGAAGCTCAGTCCAATACAAAAGCAATTCAGGCCTGGAATTAGCTTCAACAAGTCCATGAAAATATGGAGAATGAAGCCCAAGTCAACTTCCATGCCCTCATGGGTATTTAGCCTAATTTTGGCCCATTTCAATCTATCCATGCAAGAATTAGGTTTGTTGGGAGGTAAATTAGGCCCAATTACAGTTTTCCAAGTGGCCAACCCAGTTCTCCAGATATTACCTTGGGGAATGTGGTTTGGAAGGCAATGATATGCCTAAGAGATCCAAAAGTGAACCACTTTTCAGTTAAAAATTTAATGGACAGTGAGTTGGTTGTCCTTAGTGCCTTATTTTAAGTAATGGCTATGCTTTTTGATCTAGTCTCATCAAAAGAGGTGTCACAATATCAATGGTTGAATGTTATTCCTGCTACAACCCCCTTTCAATCAGCTTGTGACAATTTGTCATAGTACTATTTTTACTATTTTTTGAAGGATTCCCCTTTCCTTATTTGGCATGACTTGTACATAGCTTTCAACAAGTCTTTCATTGCTTTTAATATTTAATCCAAGTGTTAAGCTCTGATTAAACCCTAATTTTCTATATATTATAGCCTCTTTTTCCTCATTTATCATCTCAACACATGCTAACCTAAGCCAAACACTTCCATGTACACTTAACCACCATTAAAACTCTAAACTACTCTATCCCTCAAGCTTTTACTACACTTTCTAAGTTGCAAAACATTCTTTCTTCTTGATCATTCTCCCACCTTAAATACACATCTTACTACGTCCAAACACTGATTTTACTTAGAAACTGAATCTGCAAATATAAAATATTTCCTGTCTATTCGGTAGTAATTGTTACAGAAGCTGAGACTGATTTTCTATGATTCCAAGCTATTACACTCAACCGTGGTCATACAATACACCTCATTTTTGGTTGCATATCAGTTATTTTCAATTTGAGATAACCTTATCTTTCTATCTCCCCCAAATGACTCTCACGAGACTTCTTTTTTTTCAACATATTATTCTATACTTTATATATTTTTCCATTTCCCTCTATTTTCTACTTTTGGGGTCTTCACAAGCCCAAATTACATCCTATACACTTTATGTTTTAGCCTTGAAACACAACCGGATGTGGCCTTGGGTCAGCCCGACGTCCAGAGCCCACATTTATGTTGATCCTAGTCATTTTATGAACCTGTTTGTGGTGCATTTTTGGCCACTGACCATCCTACATACTGTCCAGCCTGCTTGCACCAAAACACCTTAAACACTTTAAACGTGATATATCATATATTTTACACTCTCTACATACTTGTAGATGCAAACGGAAAATATTATGAATTTCAGCTCATTCAACAAGTTAGAAACATGCGGGAAATGTTCTACTTCTATCTCTCATGGCTTTATTCATGCTTTATGTTTACTTACTATTTCGGTAATTTTGTTTACATTTTTTTATGTGTGGAAAGCCCTTCAATGTCTAGAGAAAGAAACTCTCACTGCGATCAACTTGAAAATCAAAGCTAAAGGTCTTTCAACTGAAGAAAAAGCTCTCATTTGAAGTACTAAGAAAGTCAAAAGTCATAACAACTCAGATGTTATGAATACTAACCAGTCCATGGCTATTAGTCATCCTTTAAACTCTTAGCAACATACTGATGTAGCTATGGACCTCCTTTACAGTAAAGAGAATTTAATGTCTGAGGACACTAAATGCCCTAATAAGGAGTTGGATCAACAAGGCCCTGGCAAGGCCCTTGATCTAAGTCATCTAAGGATGTCCTCCTTAATGCAAGACTGAGAAATCTGAATTGACGTGGAAAACCTCGAGATGGACGATGAAGGTTTTTTGGCATCCTATGAGAGGATATGGACCTTACAAAGGTCAAAAAGTCATCTGACCCAAAATCCCTATTGTTCATCTTCCCCCTTCCCTCCTTAGAAAGATAAGAATAGCATGGGGAGATAGTTTAATAGTCAAATTCCTGGATCGAAACATCAACTACAACATGCTTTTAACTAAGGTGAGAAACATCTGAGGACTAACTAATGATTTTGAAGCAATAGATCTAGGTCACGTCTTTTTCTACTTTAAATTTCAGAGGATGATTGTACCAAAGTCTACCATGAGGAGCCTTGGGTTATTTTGGATCACTATCTTGTCGTAAGAAGATAGGAACTAGATTTCAACCCCGGTGAGGTGTTTGACATCCACATAACACCGTTATAGATTCGACTCCCTAATCTTCCCATGGAGTACTATTATGAAAATGCCATTTATGCTATGGGGAAGCTGTTTGGCAAGCCTATGAAAGTCGACATTAATATGGCCAAACAATTGAAAGGGAGATATCCGCGCGTGTGTTGAAATGCATCTAAAAAATCCCTTGACCTCCACATACAAACTGAAAGGTAATAATTATAGATTTGAATATTAAAATATTCACTCACTTTATTTCTCTTGTGGCAGGATTGGAGACTCAAGGGCATAGAATTAAATCGCGGTCGCAGACCGAGACACAGACGTTGTCGCAATGTAACGGACGTGGACGTCGCGGATGTTACGTAACGGGACATATTTATTGTGGTCGTGAAATTTTTTTTAGATGAGCAAATTTATATAAAATGTATTATTACGCCTAGTTTGACTTCAAAAATAAATTATACATTTATTTTAGATGATTGTAGATGAATTTTAATATACCATTTAAAATTTTACATTAAAATGAATAATTGAGTCCCATCAATACTTGCTAAGAATTTTGACGGAAAATGAATAATTGTAGTTCACATAGCCATTTATATGAAAGATAATTGTACCACCATTGGTCCTTATAGTTTGAAAAAAAATTAAATCTTAAAAATGGCTATGTGATCATTTCACTTACTTTTTATCTAAATTATTAACAACGATATTAACAGGGGCTATATTGTAATTAAATTATGCAAATTGGAACTATAGGAATCAAGAAAAAAACTTGTCTAAAACTACAGGGACCAATAATCGAATAACCAAATGTTATTCCCATTCCAGATCCAACAGCTCGTACTCCCCCTCTTCCCCCTCAAATATAAACCTCCACCGTCCAATCAGATCTACACCCCACATCCCCATCTTCCCAAATCAATCACTCCACATTGCTTCTCACAACTCACTCTCCTCCAGATCTAAACTCTCTCTCTCTCTCTCTCTCTCTCTCACACACACACACACACAACACACACACAATATTAGTGTAGAGAGAGAAAATTGGGTGCTAGATTTCCAATTTTGTCCATGGTGGAGGGACCCGTCACCGGAAGATCAAGTCCTCGACATTCTGGCGATGCCCACTGGTGACGTAACGGAGTGTAACAAAGTTTAACGATTGTTACGGCATGTAATGTACCGTAACAAACGTTACGGATGTAATTTGAATTTCTTCGTTACAAATGAGGTGTAACCGAAACGGTGTCAGTCGTTACCGTTACGTAACGGCCATTACGGCCGTTACAGACTGATTTTTCATTTTATGCTCAAGGGAGTATTGCAACTGGAAGCAAGAGATCGGATGTAGCCGTTATTCCGAACGCGGTAGGTCAACATCAAGATAAAGACGATTGTATCCCTGGTACCCACCCAATTCTAGTAGACCAGCCCAAAGAGTTTTGGCAATGGATGCTTGTTACCATGTAAAGAAGGCCTAATATAGTGAGAATGCAATCCTATCAACCTCATGCCCAGACCGATCATCGCTTTGGAGTTTTTTATAACAACCCTCCAAAATAATTTGGACCAGAAACCTACCCAAAGCCCAAAAACATTGAAAACCAAACCTATAACCCAAGCCTAACCCAAAGACTACAACTTAAACCTAGTGAAACTAAAGGCCCAACTCTAGCCCAAAACAAAGACCACAAGCAAAAACTATTGAGAAACTTAAAGTTAGTGCCCAGTATTAGCCGTACCCAGCGCCCCAAATCCAACCAAATCCATAAGATTCCTGACACCAATTTCCAATAAGTCTCTTCATCCGCCCATTCCTTGCATATTCTAGAAAGAAGCCACTCTTTCACGAGTTTGGATCCTCTGCAATGAATATTGGTGAAGTTTTCTTAAAATGTGATAAAAACGATGTCGTTTTGGTTGATGTGAAAAAAAAATTATGAACCATAAAATGATGTCATTTTAGTTTATACAAATGATATCATTTTTATTGATGCTGGAAAAAAGTTCTTAACCATAAAAATGACATCGATTTAGATCACATTTGTTTTTTTCTAGCATCAACCAAAGCGACGTCATTTTTCAAGCACCATTTAAAAATAAAATTGACTTTACCAATCAAAACAACGTCGTTTTGATGCAACAAAGGACTTTAAAATCCAGATTCCCATTGCCACTTGGTATAACTTGGGAGGTTAATTACTACTTGGCCCCTTAAACTATCACTAGTTTTCAATTAAAACCTTAAACTAAAAATCCAAAAAACTTATCCCCTTCAACTATTAAAGGTTGACATAGACCAACCTATTAATTGTACAGAAAGCGTTAAAGCAATGTGTGTGTTGAACGCCATCTCTCCCTCTTTCCTCTTCATTCTTCCCAAACCCTTCTAAGGGTTTATTGAGATAAGATATCTCTCTCCATTCTTCCTAAACCCTTCCAAGGGTTTATTAAGATGCCAACCAATAGCTTTGGAAGCACCATTTACCAATTAAAACAACATTATTTTGGGTGATGCTAGAAAAAAAAAATGTAAACTAAAACGACATTGCTTTTATGGTTTACATTTTTTTTCCAGCAACAACCAAAATGACGTCGTTTTTATCACACTTTCATAAAAATTAACAAAAATTCAAGGATCCAAACTTCTCTTCGACGAGCCAAAACCAAACAAGGAATGCTACCAAGTGCCAAATATCATCTATGAAAGCTCTAAAAACCCTAACCCTAATTTAGGGAATCCAACTGTGTTGTCCAATCAGACTCTGGCCATGAGATGAGGACTCCTACCCCCAAGATCTTCCGTCTTTATCAGATATGTAGGTGGAAAACCTTTCCACACACATCCAAAGAACCCCATGACCACATTTGAATCCTTTCTAACTCAGAAACCCATACCCATGGAATTTTGAACCCATAACCTCAAGACCCACTTGGTGGGTCTCATAATCCACCTAGACGAAGAACAGCTTCACGTAATCAAAATGCACTGGGTAGTAGTAAAAACTGGACTATCAATCACCCTATAGCAATAGAGCGTAGCCAAAGCCAGATACCACAATGTTTTTTTAACGTCCACCGATCCACCTCTTGTGATGCACACAAGGGTGAGAAATCTTCTGAAATGGAGTGCTGATTATCCCCTACCTAATCTCATTAATTTAGTATCCATGAAAATACTCATGTGGAATTGTTGAGGAGTTGAAAATGACTCATTCAAGCTAAATCGGAGGGACCTTATCATAGGTCATAGACCGAATATGGTTGCTATCATGGTAACTAAAGTGAAACTCAAATCGATGGGGAATTACTTGCCAACACACTGATTCATTTAGATAGAGCCCTCTGCAACCTTGATTGGCATTCTATTTTTTGAATGTTGTGGTTTGTAATTTACCCAGAACTTATTATGATCATTGCCCTATGTTAATTTTCCTTAAAAGGATGAATGTTAATTCTAATCCCATTAATAGACCTTTTAGTTATGAAGCTGTAACATCCTAACCCATAAATTAATTTTACTTTATTATAGTAAGGGTAAATAGATTAATGCACTGGTAGCAATTAAAAAAATTAAGATTTTTATAATAACAGAAATTATACTTGAGCAAATTTTTTTAATAAAATTGGAACACACATTCTAAATTGGGACACGTGTTAAGCTAATAGGACAGGATCATGTGGTGCCATGCGGACCACATGGTGGTGTGACCCACCATTATGAGTCACCACAAGCCATTAATGTCTTAGGTGACTCAAACCATGAGTCACACCATGACTCATTACCCATGGCCCCAAAGTCAACAAAACACACACAAATTTTGTCCCCAGAAAATTTGTTGGAAACTTACACGCAGAAAAGAGAATGAAGAGAGAGAGAGAAAAGAAGAGTGAAATGGAAAGAAAGAAAGTTTGATAGATAAAGATGAATGGAGAAAGATAGAAAGAGAGGTGAGCTCGGGGGAAAAAAGGAAAGAAAGAAAAAGAAAATGGTGTAGAACTCGACACCGAAAAATCCATTTTATTTTTCTACTTAGGTAAATTCAATTTATCACCCTTTTCTTTGATAAATTCTTCCATTTTTTTTTATTGAAAATCATGTTTAGCGTAATTAAGCTTTTAAAATATCCAAAAGTTTTATTATTTGAGCACCTTTTTAGAATTGAACTTCAAATAGGTCAATATTCTATTTTACTCATTGGACATGCAGTTAGTATTTTGGGCATAAATCCCTCGTACGAAAACTTTTTAACTTGATTTGAGTTGTGCATAAAAGCTATTTCAAATACATACAACCTTTATTTAAAGTATTTTTTTCTAATTTAGAGGTTTAAAGGCTCAAAATAGACTTAGAATTCAAGTCAAGAAAAAATAATATTTTGTCTTATCCTGAACGGGTCCAACTTTTTCCCTAACTATCCAGCTTTACTAGTGAACCTATAGTTTTGTCCTGAATTGGTCCAACTTTTTTTCGACAGATTGAACCTCAAATATTTTTACAAATTTGCAACCCAATTGATTTGTCTAGTACCCAAATCACTCCCGATATCTTATACACACTTACTACTCTTATATTCGATACATTAAACGGTAATTCAATTAGACAAATAAGGTAAACGAAAGGACAATTAAAGAAAGAATACTAAATTCGGAATTGTTAACTATAGGACCGGAACCCGATGGGCCTTTAACTTAACTTATGAACGGGCACTTAAAGAGCTTGAGATAAACATAATGTAAGTCTTGTTATGTTTTACTTACATGAAAGTAAAAGTTTTGCAATGAAAGCATGTATATTTTTGTTGATTAAACACTATAATGTTTTATGTTTAAATGCATGTTATATTTTAAATGTGCCATAAAATATAAAAAATAATTACTTTAGAAAAGTATGTTTTGGACAACATATAGTTCGAACGGTGCCCCGATCGCTAGGAAAAAAGAATATAGTAAGAGGTGATGT
The DNA here is from genome assembly GCA_030159115.1 of Actinidia arguta var. hypoleuca. Lineage (NCBI taxonomy): Eukaryota > Viridiplantae > Streptophyta > Magnoliopsida > Ericales > Actinidiaceae > Actinidia > Actinidia arguta. The sequence continues at coordinate 6,577,137 of BRYE01000025.1, forward strand.
AATAAGGGTAGGATCATAGCCAGATGATCATGGATGATATCATACCATATATTATATTGGGGTCGCTCCCTAATGACTGGTGACCGTTGTATGTGTTGCAAGGATCAATTCAATATGATTTTGAAATCTTGATATGAAATCAAGGAAAATGAGCCTAGATGAGCCAATGGTTAAAATAAAAAAGGATTGACCAAAGTAAAAGTTATTTCATGTTGAAAATAAATTTGTGATTTATAACTTAATGGGAATTTGTTAGTATTATATAACTTGACTCACACTAGTCTAGTGTTTAAAACGTAGTTGTACGTAATAATTTTAAGTAATGAGATTGAAGATGATTGCAATTGAGGGTGGGTGACCCTAGTATTGATTTTGGAAGGCCTGTATTGCGTACTTAGCATAGGAATGTAAGATCTTTTGAACTAGTAAAGTTTTGATGATGGTTGTGCCGAATTTATGGCCAAAATTGTTGAAAATATTTATATACAAGAAAGATGTAATGATATTGTATACTTTTTCATACATATCAGCTCTAGTTAATTTATTACGCTTATGTATATATATAATTCTATTCAAGTAATATTCTCTTGAATGGAAAAGAAAATCTCAAAATTAGTTGAGTAATAGGCCTTAGTGAGTGGATATCATTGGCCAATCACGATGACACCTGTGATAAGGGTGAATCTACGGGTATAAATGGGTTGGGTCATCACAGAAGTGCTATCAGAGCCTTAGTTTATGGATTTTATTGACTAAAACCTAGAGTTAAATAGTTATTGACATTGTAGTTATACTATATTTGTATATAATATCTAAGTGAGTGCATATTACATAACGTATGTAACTATGCATCGAACAACCATCCTATATGCACTATAGATTGACTGAGATGATTAATACCCAATCGAACAAGCAAGGAAATCAAGTGAACGACAATAAGCAAATGAATGAACTGAGGGACATTATGCGAAGGTTCGTGGGAGCGATGGTTGTTCAACAACAATTATTGGAACAACATCTACAGCCACTGCAACCACAACAAGCAAGAGATCAATACTTGGATGGAGGAGAGAATCAACATTAGGGGGAAACGTCAGAGTACAGAGAAGAAACTAAAGATCTTGCAATACCAGCTGAGAATGTTGCTGTAGTAAAATAATTTTTGAAACTCGAACTGCCAACATTTAGCAGCGAGATGGATTCGATTAAAGTCAATGAATGGGTAATAAAAATGGAGAAGAACTTTAGACTGTCGAGGTGTGGTGAATAGCAAAAAATGGAGATAGGTTTGTATCTGTTAGTAGGTGCAACCAACAGATAGTGGAATCTGAAAGGAGTGAGGAAGTCAGGCATAGATTAAGCTAGATTTAAAGTCATTTTCAAGGAGAAGTATGCATCTAGGGCATTGTAGAATGCTAAATGTGCAAAATTTGAACAATTGAAGCAAATGGGGGCGACTGTTATGGAATACGAAGAGACATTCACAAACTTGGCGAATTATGCGCCACATTTGTTTTCCACATACGAAATGAGGGCGAGACAATTTAAGGACGGATTGAAGTACGAAATCAAGAGGGTGATACGGCCGTTAGTATTGCAGATGTATGCGAATGTTCTAGACCGTGCCATTATAGTGGAACATGATGAGATGGAGAAGATGAAGTACTTTGACAACAAAAGATGGAAGAATTTCATAACTATGGGGTGAGTGGACAAAAGAAACAAAAGTCAAAATTGAACTAGAAAAGCCAAGGGAGAAATCCGAGGGGGCAAGTACTTATGTGCCCAACATGTGGGAAGAATCATTCAGGAGAGTGCTGGAAGAATAGGACTAACATTAGATGTTTTTACTACAATGAAGTGGGTCACATCAAAAGAAACTGTTTGAGGCTGAGAACTAGAGCGATAGTACCGAGGGGAGGTCAAGGAGGAGGAAATGCAAGGCCGGTGGAAAATAGGTCAGGGATGAGTTTTTGCAATCATGCCAGGTGAATCAAGGAACAGTGAGGTAGTAATTGCACATAACATACTAGTCTATTATTTACCTACTTATGTGTTATTTGACATGGGATCTTCCCACACATTTGTGTCCAAATAGTTTGCTAGAAAATTTAAGAAGGAAAAGAAACCATTAGGATATAAATTAGCGATGTCACAACCTACGAATAAGGCATTGTTTGCTCAACCGTATATCGAGATTGTGATGTATGTCTTGAGAATACAGTTATACCCACAGATTTAATACCAATGGAAATAGAACATTTTAATGTCATATTTGGAATGGATTGGTTGTCCAAGAATGGGGTCACAATGTATTGTTCAGATAAATGTGTAATTTTTCAAAATTCGAAATGGAAAGTGGTTTGATTGGAAGGATAGAGGATAGTAACTCCCCCATACTTTGTATCCATAGCTTGTGCCCAACGACTCTTACAAAAAAGTTATCGAGGGTATTTGTGTAGCGTGGCATTGTCTTTGTCAGAAGACTTATCCATGGCGGATATTCCTGTAGTTTGTGAGTTTCTTAAGTTATTTCTTGACAAGTTTCCAAGAATGCCTGTGAATAGAGAGATCAAATTTTCCATTGAAGTCACGCCCATAACTCACCAAATTTCTAAAGTACCTTACCGTATGGCTCCTACGGAGTTAAAGGGATGATGAGATTGTGTATTGATTACCGCGAGTTGAACAAAGTTACAATTAAGAACAAATATATGCTACTAAGAATCGATGATTTATTTGATCAACTACATGAGGCTCAAGTATTTTCAAAGATCGATTTGCGTTCAGGATATCATCAACTCAAGGTGAAGTCGGAAGACATTGAGAAGATGACTTTTAGAACATGGTATGTGTTTAGCACA
>BRYE01000025.1:6590000-6597500 GCA_030159115.1 Actinidia arguta var. hypoleuca
GAAATCTTGTTAGAAGTTGATGTTTGTTAGGGACTAGAAAAGTCCAAGTTAGGGGGTGTTTAGCACATAATATTGAATGATAATCGATACAATTTCTCTCATTTTGTATACTTGCACAAGTTAAAATATTCAATTTAATATATTTTGTTCGCAAGTGCTTTTTGTGAGTTGTGCAGGAACATTGACGTTAAAGACGCCATTCTAGCCATGTTTAAATATGTTGAGGAGTGTTTGTAAAGACAAATGCCAAGAAGAGGCTCCAGATTGGCAATATGGAACTTAATAGTGAAACTTGGGGAATCCAAGCAGGTTACTACTGTTAGTGGTCTGAAGACTACCGATAGTAAGAATTCTAGAGGCAAATAGAGATTATTCACTATCAGTAGTTGATTCAGGACTATCAGTAGTTCACATTCCAAAGGCAAGTTCAGAATATTCACTACCAGTAGTTGATTCATCATTACCGATATACAGGACATTCTAGAGGCGAAATTAGAAAATTCACTACCTGTAGTTGATTCAGCACTACTGGTTTACAGGGCAATCCAGAGGCCAACCAAGTGGATTTGTGTATTTAAAGTGTTTGATTTTCAAATCTTTCACTCTCATTTGCTTATTGAAGGTTATAAGTACTTCTTGTAGTTGATTTCAAGCCATTTCCTTTACCCTTAACTACTTTGGTTCTTCTTGCCTTTACCATTTTTCTTATATTTTCATCTTTTACTCTTAGGTTATCTTGTTTGTAGTAGATCCACCACTAATGATAAACTCTACACTATTAATGGTTGGCTAAACTACTTGACTTTGTCCAAGAGTTAGATTCCACTTTTGACCTAGGTTTGGGGAATTTATTTCTCTCAAATGGTTAAATTCTTGTTTGTAAATGCTTAGGGACAAAATCTTTTGGTCTTAACTAGAGTTGTACATATATTTGATCATGTGTCAATAAGCTTGACTTAGTACATGTGATGCTTAGTTCCCTTGCACTCTAAATATTTGATAAAATATCTTAAAACCCCTAACCATGACAAACATTCCTTTGTATGAAAAATATGATTTAAAAGCTCAATCTTTCAATCAATATCATAGTAAAAAATGAGATGTGGTTGAGTTAAAAAGATAAAAAAAAAAAAAAACTCATCTACCAAAGTTAAGAAGAAATCGAGCTTTTGGGCCTAGCCTCCTTTAATTCTATAGTTAAATCACTTTAGTGTAAACAAAATCCAAAAAATCCCCAACTAAAACCATTTTCATAGTTTTAGCATTCAATTATTCGTTTGCTCATTATACAAAATTTGACTTATCACTAGTTTCCATTAGAGAATTGACCTCGGGTATTCCGAGTATTATACTGCATTGAATACAGGTCTCTACACTTGAAAGCATACACATCTGAGAAGCAAGCAATATGGACATTACGAGTTTCTAGTAATATCATTCGGGGCTACCTATTCACTAGGATCTTTTATGGATCTCAGGAACCGGATTTTCAAGAACTACTTAGACGAGTTTGTAATCGTCTTCATTGACGACATCCTTGTCCATTCAAAGGATGAGGATCAGTATGCAAAATATTTAAGGATAGTGTTGCAGACACTAAAGGACCAAAAGTTGTATGTCAAATTCAAGAATTGCAAATTATGACTTGACAATGTGATATTTGGGGGGCATACTATCAACAAAAATGAGATCTCGATTGATACACAAAAGATTAAGGCAATTGTGGATTGGACATAACCTAAAATAGCATTTGAAGTTCAAAGCTTTTTAAGGCTTACAGGTTACTATAGAAGGTTCATTAAGGATTTTTGGAAAATTATAGTACAATTGACAAAGTTGACTCACAAAGGAGAACCGTTTGTTTAGACAAAGAAATGTGAACAAGGTTTTCAAGAGCTAAAAAAGAGGCTTACGATAGCACCGATAGTTGCATTATCGAAGGGCACTAAAGGGTTTTCCATCTACAGTGATGTGTCACATCAAGGGTTGGGATGTGTTTTGATGCAAAATGAAAAAGCTACTGCTTACACTTCCAGGAAGTTGAAGCCACATGAGAAAAACTACCCTACTCACGACCTGGAGTTAGCAGCAATTATCTTTACTTTGAAAATATGGCGACACTATTTGTACGAGGTAAGATGTGAGATCTATACCAACCATAAGAGCTTGAAGGATATTTACACGTAAAAGGAGTTGAATCTCAAGCACCGGAGATGGTTGGACTTGATGAAAGATTATGACCTTGACATTTAATACCACCCGAAAAAGGAAAATGTAGTAACAAATGCCTTAAGTCAGAAGGCAATAGGGAAGTTAAATGTGCTGATTACAGAATAACGGTGTTTACACAAATAGATGGAGGATTTAGAGTTAGAAGTAGTCACTCATGGAATAGAGGGCCTATGTGCAGCGATTATCGCAGAGCCAACAATCTTAGAGTAAATCAAAAAGAAAATGGAGGATCCCAAACTCAAAAAGATTCACGACAACCTCGCAATAGAACCAAATTTGGAGTTCCAAATGATAGATGGCGTTTTCAAGTTTCAGAATAAAATATGCATACCTGACATTTCCGATCTCAAGCAGCAGATAATGGACGAGGGACATAAGTTGAAGTGGGCAATTCACCCAGAAATGATAAAGATGTACTGATGGATGGGTATGAAGTGAGATATCCGAGAATATGTCAATAGATGCTTATAATGTCAACGGATTAAAGCAGTACGCTAGAAACTAGCGAAACTACTTCAACTACTACCGATCTCAAAGTGAAAATGGTAGGATATCACAATGGACTACGTTATCAGATTTCTTTGTATAGTGAAGGAAAACAATTCGATATAGGTCATAGTCGATCGTTTGACCAATTCAACGCACTTCATTCCAATTAGGAATACACACATGATAGATCAAATGACAGTTACCTACTTGTAGGAAATCATACAACTACATGGAGCTCTAGTATCAATCACGTCAGATTAGGATCCAAGATTTGTATCTAGATTTTGTCAATCATTATAAAGGGCAATAGGGACGAAGCTGAATTTGAGCACGGCTTTTCACCCATAAATTGACGGACAATCAGAAAGGACAATACAGATGTTAGAGAATTTGCTAAGGGCATGTGCGATGGAATTCCAAGGGAGCTGGGAAGAACATCTAGCTTTGGCAGAGTTCACTTACAACAATAGCTATCAAGCGAGTATCGGCATGGCACCTTTTGAGGCTTTATACGGTAGGAAGTGCAGGTCACTATTATAGTAAGGATAAATAGGTTAATACACTGATAGCAATCTAAAATTTTTTGAGATTTTTATAATAACAAAAATTATAACAAAGAATTTTTTTTTGTAAAATTGGAATAAATATTATAAATTAAGACACGTGTCAAGCTAATAGGACAGGATCATGTGGCGCCATAAGGGCCACATGGTGGTGTGACTCACCACTATGAGTCACCACAAGACATTAATGGCTTGGGTGACTCACATCATGAGTCACACCATGACTCACTACCCATGGCCCCGAAGTCAACAAAATACACACACAAATTTTGTCCCCAACAAATTTGTTGGGAACTTACACATAGAAAATAAAGAAGAAAGAAATAGAGAAGAAAATAGAGAAAAGAAAAGAAATTTTGATAGAGAAAGAGAGAAGGAGAGGTAAGCTCGGGAGAAAGAAGGAAAGAAAAAAAATGATTTAGAACTCGACACCGAAAAATCGATTTTATTTTTCTACTTAGGTAAATTCAATTTCTCACCCTTCTATTTGATAAATTCTTCTATTTTGAGTTTATTATTGAAAATCATGTCTAGCGTAATTAAGCTTTCAAAATATCCAAAAATTTTATCATTTGAACACCTTTCTAGAATTGAACTTCGAATAAGTCAATATCCTATTTTACTCACTAGACCATCAATTAGTATTTTAAACGTAAGTCCTTATACGAAAATCTTTTGAGTTGGGTATGAAAGCAATTTTAAATACCTACAACCGTTATTTAAAAAAAAATTCTAATTAAGAGGTTTAGAGGGCTCAAAATAGGCTAGGAAAGCAAACATGAAAAAAAATAATATTATGTCTTGTCCTAGACCGGTCTAGCTTTTTTATGACCGATCGAACTTACCAATGAACCTACTATTTTGTCCAGGACCGATCCAACTTTTTTCCAACCAGTTGAACCTCAAAGTTTTTTATAAATTTGAAACTCAATTGATTTATCTAGAACCCGAGTCACTCTCAATACCTTATACACACTTATTACTCTTAGATTAGATACATTAAATGGTAATTCAATTTGACAAATAAGATAAAAAAAAATGACAATTAAAGAAAGAATACTATATTCAGAATTGTTAATTATAGGACCAGAACCCGAGGGGCCTTTAACTTAACTTACAAGCGGGCACTTAAAGAGCTTGAGATAAACATAATGTGAGTCTTGTTATATTTTACTTACTTAAAAGTAAAAATTTTGCGATGAATGCTTTTATGTTTTTGTTGATTAAACACGATGATATTTTATGATTAAATGCATGCTATCTTTTAAATGTGCTATGAAAATGAAAAATAATTACTTTAGAAAAGTATATTTTAGATGACACATGATTCGAACGGTCCCCCGACCGCTAGGAGAAAAGAATATAGGGAGAGGTGATATAATAAGAGTGGGATCATAGCTAGATGATCATGGAAGATATCATGCCATATATTATATTGGGGTCACTCCCTAATAACTAGTGACCATTGAACAGGTGTATGTGTCGCAAAAGTCAATCCAATATAATTTTGAAATCTTGATATGAAATCAAGGTAAATGGGTCTAGATGAGTCAATGGTTAAAATGAAAAAGGATTGACTAGAGTAAAAATTATTTCATGTTGAAAATGAATTTGTGATTTATAATTTCATAGGCACTTGTTAGTATTATATAACTTGACTCACACTAACCTAGAGCTTAAGACATAGTTGTATGTAATAATTTTAGGTAATGAGATTGAAAATGATTGCAATTGAGGGAGGATGACCCTAGCGTTGATTTTGGAAGGCCTATATTGCATACTTAGTATAGGAATATTAAATCTTTTGAACTAGTAAAGTTTTGATGACGATTGTACCGAATTTGTGACCAAAATCGTAGTTAGAAATATTTATATACAAGTAGGATGTAATGATATTGTATATTTTTTCATACACGTCAGCTCTGGTTAATTTATTACGCTTCCATATACATATAATTGCATTCAAGTAATATTCTCTTGAATAGAAAAAAAAATTCCTAAATTAGTTGAGTAGTAAGCCTTAGTGAGTGGATATCATTTGCCAGTCACGATGACACATATGATAAGGGTGGACCCATGTGTATAAAATGAATTGGGTCATGACAGAAGCTGCTTGGACAACTCCAAGGGGGATGTATTCGGGGGCCCTGCACATGCCCCCCCTCAAATTTTAAAAAAAAATTATATGTCATTTTAAAAATCTAAAATCAAATCCTTAGATAGCAATTTATGAATGAATTAAAGAATTAAAGAATAGTTCAAGGACTTGGAGTGTGATAATTTTGCAGACCCCAAATATCTATTGTGCGTATTGTGCGTTCGACTATGATTCATTCTCTAAGACCATGGACGCGTTCACGTCATTCTTCAAATCCCAATCCTCCTCTCTCAACAATTGGACTTAAGATTCTCTAAAGAACTTCCGCCAGATCTCTTCCATTGTTTGAAACCCTAATTTCAGATTGAATCCCCAAAGTTGAAAAGTAAAGGTAATTTCTTGAAATTGAATTTCAAATTTTAGATTTTATTCTATATCATGTTGCCCAAATTCCTTAAGTTTAGATTTTAAATTTTGTTTCTTAATTTTAGATTTTGTTTTATTCTACATCCTGTTGCCCAAATTCCTGAATTAGTGACATTTCTTAGAATTGAATTTGTTCTATTCTTTAAATTTACGTTGTTAATTCAGTTGATTATTATAAAATTTTAATATTAATTTTGTATTGAATGAATTTGTTATATTATGGTGGTTGGGGCTTTTATGAATTTGTAATATCTATTATGTAGGTAATTCTTTTGATTGAAGCTAGTTTAAACAGTCATGGAGAAATATTTCAAAAGAAAATCAATGGTGGAAACTCCTCAAAATATATACATAGAAAAAGACATATTTGAATGCATTGATAATGATACTATCATTCAAAACTTTCAAATGATGAAACTCATCGGGGTCAATTGTAAAAGGATAAATTAAAAACTTTATCAATGAATATATAAGATTTTGTGTTTATTCTTTGTTCAAAAGATTTATATTTATTTTATTGTCTTTGATTGAGAATTATTTTCTAAGATTGTGATTAAAGAGTGCCCCTCAATGAATTTCCTGGCTCCTCTACTGGACAACTCATCCTACCTTATTGATATTGCTCAAGATTCTTGGAACAACTCCCCCCATTCTTTATTTTAAAGAAAAAGCTATTTCTTGGAATAGAGATAATTTTGGTAGTTTTTTTAAAAGAAAAAAGTGGCTGCTTGCTAGGATTGAAGGTATCCAAAATAGAAAATTTCTCATTATCTTTTTCTGTTGGAAAAAGACCTTATTAAACAGTTTCATCAAACTTTGGACCAAGAGGAGCTTTTGTGGTTCCAAAAATCTAGGAAACAATGGATCCTTAAAGGAGACCATAACGCCAAGTTCTTCATGTATCGACTATTATTCGTAGAAGGAAAAATAGAATAGATGCCGTGGAAGTTGGTGATAATTAGATTGACGATATTGATACCATTAAGAACCACGTTAATGATTATTTTACGGAGCTTTTTCATGAAAATGATAAAAGTAGTTCTTATGATTGGCACTTGGTTAATCATGTCCAACTCTAGAGGTGTCAAACATGCTCTCCGTGTCGTGTCGTGCCACTTTTCTTTCATGCCAATCGTGCTTCGTGTCAGGCCAGGCCGGGCCCATTTACTTAATGTGCATTTTCGTGCCGTGCTTTAATCGTGCTGTGCCATTTTTAATCGTGCCGTGTCGTGCTATTTTTTCTTTATTCATGCCGTGTCGTGCCATTTTGAAACCGTGTCGTGCCGTGCCGTGCCGTGCCGGTCCATTTACTTAATCGTGTTGTTCCGTGCCAACCCGCTTACTTAATCTTGCCATGTCGTGCCGGTCCGCTAACTTAATCATGTGACTCGTGCCATGTCGTGCTGTACCTGTCTACTTAATTATGTCGTGTCATACCCGTATTTTAATCATGTCATGCAGTACCGACCGACTTACTTAGCCGTGTGACTCATGTCATTCTGTCATTATAAAAAAATTATTTTTTGATGACGAATTAAATTGGTCTCAAATTGCATGTCTTTTCCTCTCAAATGGTATAAGTGACACAACGCAGTTTTGAGGGGTTATGGCACCACCTCGTCAGATTATTTTTCTTTGAATCGTCTATGTTTTATGTAGGAGTGATTATATCCTCCTTGCAAAAATTGAAGT
>BRYE01000025.1:6625000-6637500 GCA_030159115.1 Actinidia arguta var. hypoleuca
ATCCATCAAATCATGTCCGATAGTTAATCTAACAATACCTGTCCAAAACCAAGGAAGTCAACAAAGTCAATCTTTCTCATATGCAAATCCCAAGTATTTAGGGCTGAGGCATCTCATTCACGTGGTCCATCCAATCAAATCCGATGGTCAATCTTGTCATTCCTAAGGAAGATCAAAAAGTGAATAAAGGCAATATTCCTCGTATCCAAATACGAAGTAACATAGTTCAAATTAATCAAGTACAATATTTCAATATACCTAATTACATTATGAGAACGGAGAAGCTGATTGGATCCATTATGAGTTCGAGACCTACAAACAAGAACAAGGTTCACGCCCGACGACCGGATGACTGGTTTTATTGAAAAATAAGACATAGTTTCTAATTGAATTTCAATCCTACAACAGCATATACGTGATCTATTCTCGACGTATTATCAAACTTTAAACATGATAAGGTGTTATACTCCTGTCTCAAGTGTTCAAACTTTTTTTCTAGTGAAAAAAATTACAAAACGATAGAAAAGAGACAAGGTTATACATGAGTTCGGAGGAAAAAATTGAGTGATATTATTCACTTATATTTCTCTCTTTCTCCTTTTCTTTTCCTCTATCTCTCTCTTTCTACTGAACTCTCCCTCATTCAAGCTTTCTTCATTTCGCTCTTTCTCTCTTCTTCCTTTCCTTTCTTTTTCTTTCTTTCCCTTTTTCTCTCCTTCTTGCGTAACTTTCTTGTGCACAAGTTCCCAGCATTCATGGGCAGGGACAAAATTGGTTTCTATTGTTGACTTTGGGGGAGTTTGGCTAAGTGAGTCATGCTATGAGTCACACTACCATGTGGTCCTCATGGTGTCACATGGTCCCATCCTAATAGCTTGACATGTGTCTCAATTTGGGATATATGTTCCGATTTTATCAAAAAATCTTATTTGGGTATAATTTCTGTTATCGTAAAAATCTCAAAAAAAATTAAATTGCTACTAGTGAATTTACCTATTTACTCTTACTATAATAAAGTAAAATTTATTTATGAGTTGGGGTATTACATGATGATCAAGGACGAATAGAAGATCTAGTTGTCTGAAACCTACAAAAGAGAACTCAGGTAATGTCTTGGTTGATGGCCGCCCAAGGCCACTCCAACCCGTAATGTCTTGTCTTACCTATTTACTCTTACTGATAGTCAAGTTAGCGATAGCCCTTAAAAAGATAAATATACAAAAATTTAATACATTATTCCATACCTTAGTATTTGAAAGTGTTGAGATTTATATTCGAGAGTTTTACTTGAGTCTAGGCATCCTATTAGGGTGGTCCATCTAATAAACTCCGGTAGTCAATCGTGTTGGTCCTCGCAAAACCAAACAAGTGCAACAAAATAAAATAAAAAAATAATCAAAATATGATATATGGTACTCATAGTATTTGTATGCCTAGTAAATCGTACTTGCTTCCGTATTGATAGAACCTGAATGAATAAACTACTAGATCCACCATGATGACTTCGACACCTATAAAAGAGGACACGATTAATGCCCCATGACTAGTATGGGGCACGCCAAACTCAAGTTAATTATAGCCTATATATATATATATATATATATAATGTAACACATGATTTTATACTTTAATCCTTTGAGGTGTGGATCTGTATATTAGAGGTCTTTACTTAAGTCAGCAATTCGCGTGGTCCATCAAATCAGGTCCGATGGTAGTCAGCAATTCACGTGCGTAAAAGTAAGCAAGTGAATAAAGGCAATATTCCATGCACACAAATACGAAGTAATGTAGTTAAAAGGAATTAAAAAATTACAAACACAACCACTATGCTCCAAAGATAAATATAAAAATTTTATACAATACTTTATACTTAATTCTTGGAAGTGTACATCATTATACACAAGGACTTTACGCAGTGCCAAGACATCCCATTTAGTAAATCCATCCAATCATGTCCGATAGTTAATCTAATCATACATGTCCAAAATCAAGAAAGTCAACAAAGACAATGTTTCTCATACACAAATCCAAAGTAGTATAGTAAAAAGTAGTCAACTACTACAATAGAGACAATATATGTATTTTTATATATTTACCTACTTACATGTTATCTGAAACCAATAAAAGAGAACCCGGATAATGTCTCGACCAGAGGCCGACCTAGACCACTCCGTTACTCAAGTTAGCGATAGCTTTCTAAAAGATAAATATACAAAAATTAATACATTGATCAATACCTTAGTATTTGAAAGTGTTGAGATTTATATTTGGGCCGCGGCATCCTATTATGAAGGTCCATCTAATCAAGTCCAATAATCAATTGTGTTGGCCATCACAAAACCAAACATGTGCAAAATAATAAAAACACCATATATAAAAATATAAAGAAAATCAAAGTATGACATAAGGTACTCGTAATATTTGTAAGTCTAGTAAATTGTACCTCTTGACATGATGACAAAACCTGAACGAACAAACTAATAGATCCTCCATGACAACTCTAATACCTACAAAAGACGACCCGATTAATGCCATGTGATTAGTCAAGGGCATTCTGAACTCAAGCTAATTATAGCCTACGAGAATATATATATAAACATTCTAATGCACAATTTCATACTTTATCCCTTGGTGGTGTGGATAGATATTAGAGGTCGTTACATAAGGCCATGATTCACGTGGTCCATCCAATCAGGTTTGATGGTAGTTGTTCGTGCACAAAAGCAAGCAAGTGAATAAAGGCCATGTTCCATGCACACATATATGAAGTAATGTAGTTAAAATGAGTTAAAAAACAACAAAGGCAACCACTATATTTCAAAGATAAATATAGAAAAATGTATAAAAATACTTTATACTTAACTCTTGGAGGTGTATATATACACGAGGACTTTACTTAGGGCCAAGGCATCCCATTAAGTAAATTCATCCAATCATGTCCGATGGTTAATCTAACCATACTTGTCCAAAACTAAGATAGTCAACAAATGCAATGCTTCTCATACGCAAATCCTAAGTAATGTGGTTAAAAGTAGTCAACTATTATAATAGAGGCAGCATATGTATTTTTGTATATTTACCTACTTACATGTGATGATAAAGTACAATTGAAAGAACTAGTTGTCCAAAACCTATAAAAGAGAACCTGGATAGTGTCTAGGCTGGTGACCGACCGAGGCAGCGATAACTCTGGTGCTTGAGTCAGCGATAACACTAAAAAAGATAAGTAAATAAAAATTTAAGGCTTAATTATATAAACACCTCATAAACTATAACATTTTTTCACTAACACCCCCTCAATTAAAAAAGCGATCACTTACACCCCCTTAACAATTGACAATAACAAAAACTTTTACACTATTAATAGAATATGTGCAATTATTATAATACCCCCAAAATATTTTAATGACCCAGCTGTCTCTATCTTTCTCTTATTTACGCGTTCTTTCTTTCTTTCTCTCTCTTCTCTACACTCTGCTCTCTTTTTTACTTTCATGCTCTATGCCCTTTGCTTTCTTGTTCTCTTCTTTGCCTTGTATCTCTCTCTTCTCTCCATTTGTATCTCCCATTTTTTACATTCTTCCATTTTTTGCACTCTCTTTGTCTTCTCTCTCGTTCTCTATAGTTGAAAATTACAAAATCTAGACACGATTGAACTTGAAAATTAGTTGATTTAGTGCCTGAAAATAGGCTGGAGTTAAAATAGAAAAGGTATGTATAAAACTCTAATTTTTATTTGTTGTGTATTTTGGTATTTTGTTTTGAAATCTTGGGTTTGGGGGTTAAATCTTTGTTGCTATTATGAATTCTTTACTACAGTTCTTAATATCTAAAATATGTTTGCTTTCTGGTCCCAAATGACAAATGGTTCTTCGTAGTTATTTGTTGTGTTTGTGTTGTTGTATGTTGTTGTCTTGTTTTTTGCTTTTTGCTTTTTGCTATGATTCTGCTGAAATCTATTTGAAATTTGTTTGCTATTTGTCTTTACAATCTGTTTGCTATGATTCTGCTTTTTGATGTATGTTAGTGTCTTGCTTTTTGCTGCTTTTTTTATGTAGTCCATTGGAAAGTCTAAAAGATCTCATTTTAAGATACTTGTTTGATTTATTTTTTGCAGAAAGCATGACTAAGACTATGTTTACTTTATAAATTTTATAGGGTGGAAAGCTAGTACAAGGGGACTAGGTTCCTTATGTGAATGGTGAGGAGTATATCTCTATGGTAAACTCTGATTTTATGTCCTACTTTGAGCCGATAGATATAATAAAGGACATAGGGTATCCAAACAATCCAATTGTTTATTATAACCTTCCAAATTTTGATATAAACACTGGTTTAGTGGAATTAACCTCTTATGCTGAAATTGTTCATATGTTTCATGTACATGCTAGAAGTGACGTATCTGTGATAAAAGTATTTGTTCATACTCTAGATTTAGTAGATGTGTTTAGTGATTCTGATAATGAGTGGCATGGTGATATGCAAATTGATTCTGATAACCAGATTTTTAGTAGTAGGGAAGAATCATCAACCGATGATGAGGAAGAAGTTTATAAAAAGGCAGATATATTGGCCTAAGGGATAAAGAGGTAGGTGATTATGATAGCAATGATGACCACATTGCTTTTATGAGTAACCAAGTAATGATGACAACAAACTTAAGTTTCTAGAATTTAAGGAGAAAGACATGAAAAATCTTCAATTACAGTTAAGTATGATATTTTCTAATGATAAAGTGTTCAAAAGTTTTTTAAGGGAGTATCACATAATTAAGGGTTATGTGTTTAAATTTGTGAAGAATGAGTCCTTTAGAGTGACTGTGGTATGTAGGGATGATAACTATGCTTTTAGACTTCATACTTCTCCCATGTATAATCAAAGTTCATTTCAAATAAAAAGAATTGATGGGCCTCATACTTGTGCAAGAACATACACAAATAACAATGCAACATCAGCATGGATTTCAAATAAGTACGTACAAAAGTTGAGTGATGCTCCTGAGCTTAGAGTTCCCTCTATAAAGAAAACAATCAAAAGAGACTTGATGTTTGATGTGTCTCAAAACCAAGTGTATAGGGCTAAGAGAAAGGCCTTAAAAATCATTTAGGGGAATCACAAAGAAAGGTATTCTAGGTTGTGGGACTACTGTGATATGGTTAGGAGGCAAAATCTTGGAAGCACTGCAATATTAAAGCTTGAGAGACCATGGTTGATTGCATCACCATTATTCCAAAGATTATTCACATGTTATGATGCACAAGTAAAAGGTTTCTTAAAAGTTATAGGCCCATAATTGGTCTTGATGTGGTGGCCAATTAATGCATGTAGTTGACAGATATGCAAATAATCAAATGTATCCCTTAGCAATTGTTGTGGTAGAAGCTGAAAGCAAAAACAGTTGGTCTTGGTTTATGAAAAATCTAATTTCAGTGATTAACAGACTTGAAAAAAGATGATGGTGTTTCATGTCTGATAGGCAAAAAAGTAAGTATTTTAATTATTTATCAAGTCAATTTTTTCATTAGTTTTAAGCTTTTAATTATGAATATTAATTCATGTCACTCATGTCAATGTTTCTTAGGGGTTGACTCAAACATTTGAGAAATTGTTTACTAGGGTAGAGCACAGATACTACATCAGACACATGCATGAAAACTTCAGCAAGTTGTTCAAGGAAAAAGAATACAAAAATCTTATGTGGGGAGCAGTTCCTGCTTACACAATACAAGAATTTGAGCAAAAAATGGAAGAGATCAAGGCAGTAACCAAGGATGCCTACAATTGGCTACTTAGAGAATCTCTACGCAATTGGGCTAGGTGCATGTTTAGTCCAAGCGCCAAATATAATAGGATGGACAACAATATAAGTGAGGCATTTAATTCTTCTATCAAGGAAGCAAGAGACATGCCAATCTTCATAATGCTTGAGATGATTTAAAGATAGTTAATTAAAAGGTACCAAGATAGGATGTCATTCAGTAAGATTTTCACAAGTAATATTTGTCCTAAAACTTTTAAGAAGATATAGAAAACTAAGAAAAAGGCCATGGCATGTGATGTTATATGGGCTGGTGAGATTGTTTTTGAAGTCACAGTTTCATTTATAAGGACTTCTGTTGTTGACTTGGGCAAATAGTATGCTCTTGTAGGAAATGGGATGTAATAGGAATACCTTGTGTGCATGGAGTGACAACCATTATCAGCAATAAGAGTAAGTCTGAAGACTTTGTGAATGAGGACTACTATTACACAACATTCACCAAGACCTACAATCGTATGATTATCCCAATTCCTATCCAAACTATGTGGTTGCAGACTAATTATGACAAAATAATGCCTCATCCTCCAAGGAAGAGGGTTGGTAGGCTTAAAAAGAATATGAAGAAGGCTAAGAATGAACCAAAGAATCCAATTCGAGTAAGGAAGCACTACACATCTCTGAGATGTGGTAAATGCAAAGAAGTTGGGCATAACTCTAAGACTTGCAATGAACTTTCAACATCTGTATCTAAAGACAGAAGCCATAAAATTCCATAAAAGGTGCATCTTTTTTGCCTATTTAACGCTTAATGCAGTCTCTTCACTTAATGCAGTATCTTATTCAAGTTTTTTATTTTTTTATATAAGGTGGGAAAGGGAAACAATCAAAATAGACAATGATAGTGCCAAACAAGCCTATGTGATGCAATGCTGGAGGTAGTGGTAGGGGCAAGGAGCATAGGACACCACTACAGAACCAAACAAGTGGAAGTGATGGTAAGCAAGGGCCACCACCCTCAAGTTCCCAGGGTGTAACATCATCCTTAAGTACCCAGAAGTCAACAACCTAATATCTTAAATTTTGGATATTTGACTATCATAATTTGAATTCTGTTTATGGTATGTTTATAATAGTGAATATGACTCTATTGGGTCACATGCAATTAAGTGCATTTGAAACTGTGATAGATGCCAAGCCATGTTTGTGATAGTGTTCCGTTGCGAATGCTAATTTGATAATAGTTGTTGATACTCATTGGTAATGGATATGTTTCATTAATTTGGTTTGGACTATTTTGTGTTCTCCTTTGATGTTGAGTGATTATATCGGTCCAAATTTGCTTACCACAGTAGTAGGGCATTTTGGCATTGAGGATTGGATATATGGCTTAGGATTCAAGAAATCTATTAACATTTGTAGGGTCAATATGAATGTCTTAAATTTTGGTTAATGAATGCCGTGTTTTTATTGTGAGTAATGGTGACTTATATGCTACTTGTTGACTGGTAAGTCAATTATATAATTTCAAGGTAAGTCATTTGCTTGTTTTGGGTTGGCTTGGTTGATAACATTGGATTTCAAAGCAAAGGGACAACATTGAACCTCACAACCCTTCCTGTTACAATCGGTCTCTATGGTTACTGCTACTCCGGGATGCCATTTTTCCCAATATCTATATATTCATGGAGAAACCAGGCCAAAACCTTCTACCCTCTTGATTAGGTAAATTAATGAAGAGAGTCATCTAAACGAAAACAACAATATGGCATGTCATTACTAGATGCTAACTGACTTTGGTATTATCAACTGATCTTGCTAGATACTACTAACGTCGGTTTTGAATTTTTTGTTTACAATTAAAAAAATGGGACCAACAAAACTCACTTTTTTGACTCATTGATTACTTTTTTTTATGTTTTTATACATGGTTATTAAGGTTTCTTTACTTAAAATCTATCCTATATGAAGTTTCGGTATTTGTACTTTGATGTATGACGGAGTTCCCGTGATGGTATACAGGATGTTTGGGGAATCAACACAATCTCAATTCACTTTTAACATGCCCCAAGATTGGTTCCATTTTCTCTTGATTGCTATTACCTCACCCAAAACAAGCATAAAACCTCACCATTGTAGGATTCTTGGTTGTTATTACTATTACTGCTACTTTCATCCATGAAGAGAAGAGGAGAAATAGATAAGAGAGAGAGAGAGAGAGAGAAGATATGGAGTGGGTGTAATACCCCGAATTCGTTAAATTCGTTAAATACATAAATCATGATATGTACGTCAATTAATGAGGCTAAGTATTAAGTTAGAGGAATAAAATCTAAGTTAGAAGAATCCTTAAAACTAAAGTTTTATTTTTGTCCAGTTTTGTTCTTAGAGTTCGAACGCTAGGAGGGGCGTTCGAACGCTAAATTCAGAATCCTTCTTACAGTTCGAACGCTAAAAAGAGCGTTCGAACGTTAACACATGTGACAAATTTCATACTCTCAGTATCTCCATTTCACGTTTTCTTCTTAGAGTTTGAACGCCAAGAAGGGCGTTCGAACGCCAACAGTATAAAATGAAAAATAAAAAGAGAACACCAGATTAAAAATAGGGAGCCACATGGGATTATTTTCCATGTGTCTCAACAAATACATACCCACACACACGTACAACCAGAGAGAAAGAGAAGAGAAAAGAAGAAGAAGAAGAAGAAGAAGAAGAAGAAGAAGAAGAAGGAGAAGGAAAGAAAGGAAGAAAGAAAAAAAGGAAAAGCCTTGAGCACTTCACCTAGGCTTGGAGAAGTCATTGTTGGAAGCTTAAGCTCGAGATTGAAGAAAGGTAACCACTCTAAATAGTATAAATACATATATATGTATGTTAGGTTTTTTACTTGATTTTAAAACTAGATCTACCATGTTAGGGTTAAAATGAAGGCTTGGTTTTAAGATATTGTAGTATTAATAGGTCACTCGTAGTATTCCCTAAGTCTCGAAAAAGATTGGATTAGGTTTGGGTTGAGTTTTGGTAAAAATTGTGAAAACCAATTACTATTCCTGCTGCCATACGCAACTAGAGTTCGAACGCCCATGAACAGAGTTTGAACGATCTAGACTTTTAACCTTAACATTCGAATGCTACTTTTAGAACACTTTTAACGTTTAGACGGTAGTTACTTTTAGCCTTAGAGTTCGAACGCCAAACCCAGCGTTCGAACGCATAGAGAAGGGAAACTTAAGCATTTAGTCTTAGAGTTCGAACGCCTTTGTGCATCATTCGAACGTACAGAGAGTGAGAACTAGACATTTAGTCTTAGAGTTCGAACACCTCTATGCAGCGTTCGAACGTACAAAGAGTGAGAACCAAGCAATTGCCTTAGCGTTCGAACGTCAGTTCTAGTCTTGATTCCAGAGTTCGAACTCCAGGCCAGTTTTCAGACAATTTTGTTATTTTTCCTTAGAATAACCTAGTGTTGTCCAATCATGTTAGGTTCATTTATTTACGTATATAGAGGTTTAAACCTATATTCAAGAGGTTTCAACCTAGTCTAGAGTTACATTAGTTAATTCAATAATTATTGAACCTAGCAATTGATGTTTTTATCCCTTTCATGTAGGGACACACGACGTAGCACCTAGCCAAGGAAACCCAGGTGAGTAACATAATGCCATGAACAAAATTATATATTTTTTAAATATTTTTAATATGTACTATGCATATTCAAATGCTTTTCATGTTTTAATGCATTAACTGAATATGTTATGATATGAATAACATGCCTTCTAAATATATGCAAATGTTGATATGCTATGTATTGAAAACCCATGAATAAATGATTTGAAATGACTTTGACACTTAGCATGAATTTATGTGAAAAGCAAAGTATGTTCAAAGTATGAATGCATGGTGACACTCGGGGTCCTCTCGTGGCGGGATCTTAACCAAGACCGATAGTTCTAATGGTAGAGTGGGAGATGTGAAATAAGTCCACTCTACAATCGAGATATCTCATGCCTAAAGAGCCACCCATAACCTATATGGTTAATACGCATGACCCAAGGGTCATTAGCCAAGTCGTTACCCCCTATGATATGTTCATGATTTCAAGAAGCCATGATATGTTGAATGCTCACGGTATATTTTTCAGATATGTTATGTCATGTTTACGTGAGCTTCAAGTTTATGAAATCTCAATCACATGTTTTACACTTATTACGCTATTTATGCTACGAAATGATCCATGGTATTTTATATTCATGCATTATTGTTATTCACAAAGCTTTTAGCTTACGTTTTCAAAAAACCTTTTCAGGAAGCCAATCCGAAGAGCCTTAAGACGAAGTTAGCAAGCAGAATATAGTTTTGTAGCCTGCGAGCCTTATTACGTACCTTTGAGTATGGGCTAGGCCCTAGATAATGTAATTAAAGTTGGCCTCAACATGTACGTAAGCAGTTTAAAAACTTAGGCACAACTCTGTATATTTGTGTACACGCTACACCTTTATATTTTTATATAATATGACGTTTTCACGAAAACTTGTATCATTTTAAATGAGTATGCACAGGTGATCAACCGTATGAAGGTAAGTAGGCCTTGGTGGGCCAGCCACCGGCCATCACGTGCCCATGATCCGCATAGGTCGGGTTGCGGGGCGTGACAGTGGGTTGCGTGTATATAATGTCTATAAGAGATAAAAAGGGCGGGAAGGGCATTGTGGGAATTTATAAAAATAATTTCAGGCAACTGACCACTTTTTGACTAATTTACTGATGAAATGAGACATAGGGGGTGCTAGTGATAATTTTCAATAGTTAAGGGGGTGTAAGTGGTCAATTTTTTAATTAAGGGGGTGTAAATGACAAAATGTTATAGTTTAAGGTGTGTTTATATAATTAAGCCATAAATTAATGCATTGTTTCATTTCTCAATACTTGGAAGTATTGAGATTTATATTTGAGAGTTTTACTTAGGTCGAGGCTTCCTATTATGGTGGTCCATATAATCAAGTCCAATAGTCAATCGTGTTGGTCCTCATAAATCAAACAAGTGCAAAATAATGAAAAACACCATATATAAAAATATAGAGTAAAATCAAAGTATGACATAACGGACTCATAGTATTTGTAAGTCTAGTAAATCATACATCCTTACATGATGATAGAACCTGAATGAATAAACTACTAGATCAACCATGATAACTCCAACACCTACAAAAGAGGACTTGATTAATGCTCCGTGACTAGTCGGGGTTTTCCGAAGTCAAAATATTAAAGCCTACGAGGATGAACAGACATGATCGTAGAACCTGAAACGAAGGGTGTCGCCTCTATGAAAATTTCTGGATGTTTAGCATCCTTAATTTGGATTGTTTCCTTAGGAGGATGAACAGACATGATCGTAGAACCATCAGGTCTTGTCCAAGCCTTCTTCTGTATTTCGGTGAGGACAGCAATAATTTGGAAATAATTTTGTTCAGAAGGATACCATTGAAGAAACCAATCTTTGAACCAAATAATCTCAGCTCTGCTAGCTAGATCCTTATAGTAACATTCTGAAAAGAATTTTAATTCGATTTTTGAAAAGGTTTTGAAAAACCATTTACAAAATCTTTTGTTTGATAAAAATTGGTTATGGATTATGGTTCTTAAAGGAGAACCTGATTTAACATCTAGATTTTTATTATTCATAAAAATTTTTAGAAATTAAACAGCATGTCCTGTAGGGGTATGAATACATCTAAACACCTTCCTTACAATGTTTCTATTCCTTCTTCTAGTAGAAACTCGATCTCTGGAGACTGTCCTCCTTGGAATAATAAAATGAGATCTAACAGGAAGGTAGAAGAAATAGATCCAACTCCTTCTGAGATACAGGAAGAAATTAATATCTCAGAACAGATTCTTGAAGGAATCAAGATTTCTGAACAACAGATTCCACATGGAGTCTATACAGATCCAAAGAGAGACCATAGGAAAACTTCTCCTACAGCCTCTGAAGCCAATGAAGGGTTTCATATAATGTCAGGAAATAAAGAAAGGCGTAAGGATATAAAACAAAAACACAGAAACGTAAATAATACCTTTTGATTGATTTGGATAACAGTAGCTCGCAGTAGAGGTTTATTACAACAGAGAGGGAAGAGAGAAATCTAGAGAGAGAGGGAGATTTCGGATGCCTTCAACAAAGACTGATAGGCTCCTTAAATAGAAAAACTAAGATACTATTTGGATACTATTCGGACTTGAAATAAGACTTTGAAATCCGCCGAAAGCAGAAACTTTAAAGGCGGGAAAATCTTAAATCTGTTAAGATTGTTTTAACAGCAACTTAACAGGTCCAAATAATTTTGATATAGCCATAGCTGTTTTTTCATATAGTGTAAATCTGGATCATATCTTCCATATTCTCCAGTTTCATACCATTGGCTATTATGAATTTTAATGTCATTTTTTAAGACTTTGATAACTTTGATTACTTCAATCCTTGTTGGTGGTCTTGAATTAAGACGACCCGGATGGAGGAAATTTTGATACCAGACTACTGGAAAAATAAGTTTCGGTCTTTTGTGATGGTCCATTAGTTCTGGTCTTTGTCAGAAGTTTCGATGGAAGATCCCCTTGATCCTGATGATCTTTTAGCATGGGTTTTTTCCAATTTGCTGAGCTTCTGGGCCTGAACTTCAATGAACGAGTCCCAGTAGTCTTCCATTGTTCCTGAATCATCAGATTGGTCGTCCTCTGATTCATT
>BRYE01000025.1:6640000-6647500 GCA_030159115.1 Actinidia arguta var. hypoleuca
TGTTGCAAATACAAACATCCGAAAGTTTATAATTTATTTGCATTTTGTTTCCACTAGCAGACGTTAAAGAGTGCATAGTTTTTTCAAAATATTTGGTTGGAACAAGTCCTTCTTGGATACAATTCATATCAGCTCCGCTATCAACCAATGCAATAGCATTTTTAATGACATAATCCTGATTAATAATAATATTAATCTGAATATACCATTTCTGAAAAGTGATATGTTGCATTATTTGAAGAAAACTTGTTTTAGATTTTTCAGAATGGTTAGAGGAATTAGAATGATCAGAAGAACAGTTATCTTCTTCTTCCTCTTTTCCTTCTTCTTCTCCTTGAGGACTGTTTTCTTTCAAATAAGTTGCTAAAACATTTTGTCCTTTCTGGAGATCAGAAATTTGATTTTCATGTTCAGAAATAAATTTTTTTTAATTCTTGAACTTCAACCTTTAAACTTTTAACTTCTTTACGAAGATCGTTTAAAGTTACTGGTTTTGAAGGAGTATTTATTCTCTGTAAAACCTCATTTAGAGAATAATTATTCTTTGAAAATGATTTTTTGTTTTGAATATCATTTTTGCTTGTTGAGGCCGCCATGTCTTTTTCAAAATAATTTTGTAAAATTTTTGACCTAAGCTCCTCGTCTGGGATTTGACATATGGAAAACACCAAATCCTTTTGATCCGAGGTTAAAACATTTAATCCATTTGTCTCAACAATTGCTTTCTAGTAGTTTTGTTCTGTTGAACAATTACCTTGGCAAGCTGTGGTTGAGTCAGATTCTGAAGAAGAAGTGCTGTAATCAAGATCTTCTTCACTCCCAGTATTTTCTGAGGAATCACTATTTTCTGGGCTAGTGTTTAAAATTAACTTGCTTAGCTGTAATTTTAAACCTTCATCCATTTGGATTTCATTCAGCTTTTTCTTAGTGTAGCATCTGTTAGCATAATGGCCCACTTTGCCACATTTGAAACAAGCTGCCGGTTTCTTCTTTTGCTCTATCGGTTTAGAAAACTTTTCTTTTTTGTTGAAAAATTTCTTTCTTTTTGGTTTAGAATAATATTCTTCTGAATACTTCTTTATTTTTGACCTTCCTTTTTTCTTGTATTTAGAAACATCAAGTTTCTTTGTTTTTTCTTTTGAACAAGAGGCTGGTAAATCATAGGCGAATTGTTGACAAAATTCCCCTATTTCTTTTTTACCTGTAAGGTTTTGCTTTTTCAGTTGATGCTGTAATTTCATATCATTGCAAAGGTTTAACCCTACTTGCATGCAGGCTCCTGTGATTTGTCCATAAGTAAGAAAATCATAAGGAATGTTAAAACCATCATTTTGTTCTCTAAGATACTGCCTAACCTTTTCAGAGAAAATTGGGGGAAGGCCATCAATAAATTTTGCTTTCCAAAAAGATGAATTAACATCATCCCTAAGCATAACCTTAGATAGAAAGACATCCTTATACCACCTAAAATGGGTTAGGGAAGGACATCTAAGATTTTGAAGAAGTTCTCTGCCTCTTTCTTCCCTCTGAGGCATGTTTCCTAGGAAATGGGTGACTACCGTAGCCACAAGGATATAGGTAGAATCTTCCTGGACAGAACTTTGGTTTCCTTCTGTTTCGATTCTGGTAGCACTTAAAATTTCTTCCTTTTGGGTTAAATTTAAAGAATTATGCCACCAACCATAAAGAACTCCTGTAAATCCATTGATAATAAATTTAGCAATATCACTATCACTATTACCATTGGCTTTACATATAGAAGCATACATGAGCATTCTATGGAGTTGTTCCATAATTTGATAGTCAGTCATACCATCTATATTCCATTCATAAATATAAGTGGCACTGAAAGATGTTTGCTGCTTTTTTGTAAAGAAATCTTCCTCATAGAGAACATCTCCAGGAGTGGGTCTCTTATAAAAAGTAGGTCCCGATTTTTCTGGAAAATCAATTTTGTTTAATGAAAAAGGTTCATCCTTAAAATTATTTTCTAAAGACTGAATATTTTCATCGGAATCAGAATTGTTTTCAGTAAAAGATTTTTTCTTTAAAACATTTAGTTTTAAATCTTTAATATCTTTTATTTTTTCTAAAATATTATTTAGAAATTGTGGATCATTTTTTGATAATTTAAATCCTGGAACCTGAAGTTGGGGTTTTAAATCAATTTTTTGAATTTCCTTTTCTTTGTCCTTTTTAAAGGATTTTAAAGAAAAAGGATTTTGAGAAGTAGAGGGGATTTCTTTAGTAATAATTTTTTCGTGTATTATTTCTGAAATCTGTTCTTCGACTCTGTTTAGTTGATTACCAATGGTTCCAAGAATCACATTGGTATAGTTTTGTTGTTTGGTACCAATAGCAAGTTGGTTCCCATCTTTGGCTGAAACGAAGGGTGTCGCCTCTATGAAAATTTCTGGATGTTTAGCATCCTTAATTTGGATTGTTTCCTTAGGAGGATGAACAGACATGATCGTAGAACCATCAGGTCTTGTCCAAGCCTTCTTCTGTATTTCGGTGAGGACAGCAATAATTTGGAAATAATTTTGTTCAGAAGGATACCATTGAAGAAACCAATCTTTGAACCAAATAATCTCAGCTCTGCTAGCTAGATCCTTATAGTAACATTCTGAAAAGAATTTTAATTCGATTTTTGAAAAGGTTTTGAAAAACCATTTACAAAATCTTTTGTTTGATAAAAATTGGTTATGGATTATGGTTCTTAAAGGAGAACCTGATTTAACATCTAGATTTTTATTATTCATAAAAATTTTTAGAAATTAAACCCTTCATTGGCTTCAGAGGCTGTAGGAGAAGTTTTCCTATGGTCTCTCTTTGGATCTGTATAGACTCCATGTGGAATCTGTTGTTCAGAAATCTTGATTCCTTCAAGAATCTGTTCTGAGATATTAATTTCTTCCTGTATCTCAGAAGGAGTTGGATCTATTTCTTCTACCTTCCTGTTAGATCTCATTTTATTATTCCAAGGAGGACAGTCTCCAGAGATCGAGTTTCTACTAGAAGAAGGAATAGAAACATTGTAAGGAAGGTGTTTAGATGTATTCATACCCCTACAAGACATGCTTCTAGGAAGAGTAATCCTGTTGACATCATCAGGAGCAAAAGTGACAATAACGTCACCTTCTGGGGTTTGAACAATTTGATCAATCTCACTATTAATGTTTTGATGTGGTGCTACTTCATTTGGGATTCTCCAATGAGTAGGAAAATCAATTTCTTCCCATTTTATAAGTCTTGGAGTAGCTACCTTGGTTGTTAGACGATTGCTTTCAATTACAATTGTCTTTCCTGGATCACTACGAAGAATACAGTTAGGAGAAAGAGTATTCATAACTTTGTAGTGGATCCTGTAGATTACAGCTATGGTTTCAGATCCGGGCATAAAATCATATCCATGTGTTTGGATCTGAAGAGTAACTGCTTCAAAAAGATTTTTATCTGTTAAAGATAAATTTAGATTGGGGAAGACATTAAAGTAGACTGGTCCATGACATAAACTAGTCTTAATTATTCCCATTGTAGATTTTTTAAAGTCATTGCATCTAGCATCTCTAAGATGGGCTCTTAGACTTGCATTTGTTCCAATTAAAGTTAATGGCTTAAATGCAACCTGTATGCAACCAATATGGATGTAATGATATCTTGAAAAATATCTTTGGATGTCTCTTAAACACAAAAGTTTTAGAGTTTCAATATCTGAATCAAGGCTTATGGATTGCTCCACAGTTTTGATAGCCTTCTGACTTATAAATTTGAAAAATCCAAGTTTATAAATCTTTTTGGATTCAATGGATGGAATCGTCCATTCATTTAATTGTTCTGTTTGGGAAAACTCATGTATTTCCGAATTTTTGATTAATGTTCTTGACATTTCAATATCATCCATTAGATTTGATAAAACGTTATTGTACTAAGATGACCTTGTAGGAACTATGATATTAGTCACTATTCATCATCTTCTTCTGGATTCTGAAACTGAGTTCTATAACTTATTAACTTTGAATAATTATGCTAACTCTGTCAACGCAAAAGGGGTCAAAAGGATCATTATCGCCAAAGCCTACCCGGCATAAACGGCATAGATCAAAACCCTACGCGACATGAGCAGCTTTTCATCCATTGTTAACAGTTAAGAAAACTTTCTCATCATCATAGGAGGTAACACCATCCATGAGAAGAAGTAGATGAACCATGAAAATATTACATTTCCGTCACAGGGGATCACCTATGTACAATAACTATATACTTAGCCACTCATGGCTCTGATACCATATAATGTCAGGAAATAAAGAAAGGCGTAAGGATATAAAACAAAAACACAGAAACGTAAATAATACCTTTTGATTGATTTGGATAACAGTAGCTCGCAGTAGAGGTTTATTACAACAGAGAGGGAAGAGAGAAATCTAGAGAGAGAGGGAGATTTCGGATTGGTATCAGAGCCATGAGTGGCTAAGTATATAGTTATTGTACATAGGTGATCCCCTGTGACGGAAATGTAATATTTTCATGGTTCATCTACTTCTTCTCATGGATGGTGTTACCTCCTATGATGATGAGAAAGTTTTCTTAACTGTTAACAATGGATGAAAAGCTGCTCATGTCGCGTAGGGTTTTGATCTATGCCGTTTATGCCGGGTAGGCTTTGGCGATAATGATCCTTTTGACCCCTTTTGCGTTGACAGAGTTAGCATAATTATTCAAAGTTAATAAGTTATAGAACTCAGTTTCAGAATCCAGAAGAAGATGATGAATAGTGACTAATATCATAGTTCCTACAAGGTCATCTTAGTACAATAACGTTTTATCAAATCTAATGGATGATATTGAAATGTCAAGAACATTAATCAAAAATTCGGAAATACATGAGTTTTCCCAAACAGAACAATTAAATGAATGGACGATTCCATCCATTGAATCCAAAAAGATTTATAAACTTGGATTTTTCAAATTTATAAGTCAGAAGGCTATCAAAACTGTGGAGCAATCCATAAGCCTTGATTCAGATATTGAAACTCTAAAACTTTTGTGTTTAAGAGACATCCAAAGATATTTTTCAAGATATCATTACATCCATATTGGTTGCATACAGGTTGCATTTAAGCCATTAACTTTAATTGGAACAAATGCAAGTCTAAGAGCCCATCTTAGAGATGCTAGATGCAATGACTTTAAAAAATCTACAATGGGAATAATTAAGACTAGTTTATGTCATGGACCAGTCTACTTTAATGTCTTCCCCAATCTAAATTTATCTTTAACAGATAAAAATCTTTTTGAAGCAGTTACTCTTCAGATCCAAACACATGGATATGATTTTATGCCCGGATCTGAAACCATAGCTGTAATCTACAGGATCCACTACAAAGTTATGAATACTCTTTCTCCTAACTGTATTCTTCGTAGTGATCCAGGAAAGACAATTGTAATTGAAAGCAATCGTCTAACAACCAAGGTAGCTACTCCAAGACTTATAAAATGGGAAGAAATTGATTTTCCTACTCATTGGAGAATCCCAAATGAAGTAGCACCACATCAAAACATTAATAGTGAGATTGATCAAATTGTTCAAACCCCAGAAGGTGACGTTATTGTCACTTTTGCTCCTGATGATGTCAACAGGATTACTCTTTCTAGAAGCATGTCCTGTAGGGGTATGAATACATCTAAACACCTTCCTTACAATGTTTCTATTCCTTCTTCTAGTAGAAACTCGATCTCTGGAGACTGTCCTCCTTGGAATAATAAAATGAGATCTAACAGGAAGGTAGAAGAAATAGATCCAACTCCTTCTGAGATACAGGAAGAAATTAATATCTCAGAACAGATTCTTGAAGGAATCAAGATTTCTGAACAACAGATTCCACATGGAGTCTATACAGATCCAAAGAGAGACCATAGGAAAACTTCTCCTACAGCCTCTGAAGCCAATGAAGGGTTTAATTTCTAAAAATTTTTATGAATAATAAAAATCTAGATGTTAAATCAGGTTCTCCTTTAAGAACCATAATCCATAACCAATTTTTATCAAACAAAAGATTTTGTAAATGGTTTTTCAAAACCTTTTCAAAAATCGAATTAAAATTCTTTTCAGAATGTTACTATAAGGATCTAGCTAGCAGAGCTGAGATTATTTGGTTCAAAGATTGGTTTCTTCAATGGTATCCTTCTGAACAAAATTATTTCCAAATTATTGCTGTCCTCACCGAAATACAGAAGAAGGCTTGGACAAGACCTGATGGTTCTACGATCATGTCTGTTCATCCTCCTAAGGAAACAATCCAAATTAAGGATGCTAAACATCCAGAAATTTTCATAGAGGCGACACCCTTCGTTTCAGCCAAAGATGGGAACCAACTTGCTATTGGTACCAAACAACAAAACTATACCAATGTGATTCTTGGAACCATTGGTAATCAACTAAACAGAGTCGAAGAACAGATTTCAGAAATAATACACGAAAAAATTATTACTAAAGAAATCCCCTCTACTTCTCAAAATCCTTTTTCTTTAAAATCCTTTAAAAAGGACAAAGAAAAGGAAATTCAAAAAATTGATTTAAAACCCCAACTTCAGGTTCCAGGATTGAAATTATCAAAAAATGATCCACAATTTCTAAATAATATTTTAGAAAAAATAAAAGATATTAAAGATTTAAAACTAAATGTTTTAAAGAAAAAATCTTTTACTGAAAACAATTCTGATTCCGATGAAAATATTCAGTCTTTAGAAAATAATTTTAAGGATGAACCTTTTTCATTAAACAAAATTGATTTTCCAGAAAAATCGGGACCTACTTTTTATAAGAGACCCACTCCTGGAGATGTTCTCTATGAGGAAGATTTCTTTACAAAAAAGCAGCAAACATCTTTCAGTGCCACTTATATTTATGAATGGAATATAGATGGTATGACTGACTATCAAATTATGGAACAACTCCATAGAATGCTCATGTATGCTTCTATATGTAAAGCCAATGGTAATAGTGATAGTGATATTGCTAAATTTATTATCAATGGATTTACAGGAGTTCTTTATGGTTGGTGGCATAATTCTTTAAATTTAACCCAAAAGGAAGAAATTTTAAGTGCTACCAGAATCGAAACAGAAGGAAACCAAAGTTCTGTCCAGGAAGATTCTACCTATACCCTTGTGGCTACGGTAGTCACCCATTTCCTAGGAAACATGCCTCAGAGGGAAGAAAGAGGCAGAGAACTTCTTCAAAATCTTAGATGTCCTTCCCTAACCCATTTTAGGTGGTATAAGGATGTCTTTCTATCTAAGGTTATGCTTAGGGATGATGTTAATTCATCTTTTTGGAAAGCAAAATTTATTGATGGCCTTCCCCCAATTTTCTCTGAAAAGGTTAGGCAGTATCTTAGAGAACAAAATGATGGTTTTAACATTCCTTATGATTTTCTTACTTATGGACAAATCACAGGAGCCTGCACGCAAGTAGGGTTAAACCTTTGCAATGATATG
>BRYE01000025.1:6652500-6655000 GCA_030159115.1 Actinidia arguta var. hypoleuca
ACTTCTTCTCATGGATGGTGTTACCTCCTATGATGATGAGAAAGTTTTCTTAACTGTTAACAATGGATGAAAAGCTGCTCATGTCGCGTAGGGTTTTGATCTATGCCGTTTATGCCGGGTAGGCTTTGGCGATAATGATCCTTTTGACCCCTTTTGCGTTGACAGAGTTAGCATAATTATTCAAAGTTAATAAGTTATAGAACTCAGTTTCAGAATCCAGAAGAAGATGATGAATAGTGACTAATATCATAGTTCCTACAAGGTCATCTTAGTACAATAACGTTTTATCAAATCTAATGGATGATATTGAAATGTCAAGAACATTAATCAAAAATTCGGAAATACATGAGTTTTCCCAAACAGAACAATTAAATGAATGGACGATTCCATCCATTGAATCCAAAAAGATTTATAAACTTGGATTTTTCAAATTTATAAGTCAGAAGGCTATCAAAACTGTGGAGCAATCCATAAGCCTTGATTCAGATATTGAAACTCTAAAACTTTTGTGTTTAAGAGACATCCAAAGATATTTTTCAAGATATCATTACATCCATATTGGTTGCATACAGGTTGCATTTAAGCCATTAACTTTAATTGGAACAAATGCAAGTCTAAGAGCCCATCTTAGAGATGCTAGATGCAATGACTTTAAAAAATCTACAATGGGAATAATTAAGACTAGTTTATGTCATGGACCAGTCTACTTTAATGTCTTCCCCAATCTAAATTTATCTTTAACAGATAAAAATCTTTTTGAAGCAGTTACTCTTCAGATCCAAACACATGGATATGATTTTATGCCCGGATCTGAAACCATAGCTGTAATCTACAGGATCCACTACAAAGTTATGAATACTCTTTCTCCTAACTGTATTCTTCGTAGTGATCCAGGAAAGACAATTGTAATTGAAAGCAATCGTCTAACAACCAAGGTAGCTACTCCAAGACTTATAAAATGGGAAGAAATTGATTTTCCTACTCATTGGAGAATCCCAAATGAAGTAGCACCACATCAAAACATTAATAGTGAGATTGATCAAATTGTTCAAACCCCAGAAGGTGACGTTATTGTCACTTTTGCTCCTGATGATGTCAACAGGATTACTCTTCCTAGAAGCATGTCCTGTAGGGGTATGAATACATCTAAACACCTTACAATGTTTCTATTCCTTCTTCTAGTAGAAACTCGATCTCTGGAGACTGTCCTCCTTGGAATAATAAAATGAGATCTAACAGGAAGGTAGAAGAAATAGATCCAACTCCTTCTGAGATACAGGAAGAAATTAATATCTCAGAACAGATTCTTGAAGGAATCAAGATTTCTGAACAACAGATTCCACATGGAGTCTATACAGATCCAAAGAGAGACCATAGGAAAACTTCTCCTACAGCCTCTGAAGCCAATGAAGGGTTTAATTTCTAAAAATTTTTATGAATAATAAAAATCTAGATGTTAAATCAGGTTCTCCTTTAAGAACCATAATCCATAACCAATTTTTATCAAACAAAAGATTTTGTAAATGGTTTTTCAAAACCTTTTCAAAAATCGAATTAAAATTCTTTTCAGAATGTTACTATAAGGATCTAGCTAGCAGAGCTGAGATTATTTGGTTCAAAGATTGGTTTCTTCAATGGTATCCTTCTGAACAAAATTATTTCCAAATTATTGCTGTCCTCACCGAAATACAGAAGAAGGCTTGGACAAGACCTGATGGTTCTACGATCATGTCTGTTCATCCTCCTAAGGAAACAATCCAAATTAAGGATGCTAAACATCCAGAAATTTTCATAGAGGCGACACCCTTCGTTTCAGCCAAAGATGGGAACCAACTTGCTATTGGTACCAAACAACAAAACTATACCAATGTGATTCTTGGAACCATTGGTAATCAACTAAACAGAGTCGAAGAACAGATTTCAGAAATAATACACGAAAAAATTATTACTAAAGAAATCCCCTCTACTTCTCAAAATCCTTTTTCTTTAAAATCCTTTAAAAAGGACAAAGAAAAGGAAATTCAAAAAATTGATTTAAAACCCCAACTTCAGGTTCCAGGATTTAAATTATCAAAAAATGATCCACAATTTCTAAATAATATTTTAGAAAAAATAAAAGATATTAAAGATTTAAAACTAAATGTTTTAAAGAAAAAATCTTTTACTGAAAACAATTCTGATTCCGATGAAAATATTCAGTCTTTAGAAAATAATTTTAAGGATGAACCTTTTTCATTAAACAAAATTGATTTTCCAGAAAAATCGGGACCTACTTTTTATAAGAGACCCACTCCTGGAGATGTTCTCTATGAGGAAGATTTCTTTACAAAAAAGCAGCAAACATCTTTCAGTGCCACTTATATTTATGAATGGAATATAGATGGTATGACTGACTATCAAATTATGGAACAACTCCATAGAATGCTCATGTATGCTTCTATATGTAAAGCCAATGGTAATAGTGATAGTGATATTGCTAAATTTATTATCAATGGATTTA
>BRYE01000025.1:6662500-6670000 GCA_030159115.1 Actinidia arguta var. hypoleuca
TTGTAAAGAAATCTTCCTCATAAAGAACATCTCCAGGAGTAGGTCTCTTATAAAAAGTAGGTCTTGATTTTTCTGGGAAGTCAATTTTGTTTAATGAAAAAGGTTCATCTTGAAAAAATATTTTCTAAAGACTGAATATTTTTATCAGAATCAGAATTATTTTTTGAAAAAGATTTTTTCTTTAAAACATTTAGTTTTAAATCTTTAATATCTTTTAACTTTTCTAAAAGATTATTTAGAAATTGGGGATCATTTTTTGATAATTTAAAACCTGGAACCTGAAGTTGAGATTTTAAATCAATCTTTTGAATTTCCTTTTATTTAGTTTATTTTTTAAAAGGTTTTAAATAAAAAGGATTTAGAGAAGATGAGGGATTTTCTTTAGTAATACTCTTTTCAGGTATTATTTCCAAAATCTTTTCTTCAACTCTATTTAGTTGATTATCAATTGTTCCAAGAATTAAATTGGTATAATTTTGTTGTTTGGTACCAGTTGAAAGCTGGTTCCCATCTTTAGATGAAATGAAAGGTGTGGCTTCTATGAAAATTTCTGGATGCTTTGCATCTTTTACTCGGATAGTTTCATTTGGAGGATGAACAGACATAGTTGTAGAACCATCTGGTTTCGTCCAAGTCTTCTTTTTTATTGCTGAAAGAACAGCAATAACTTTGAATCTGTTTTGTTCTGAAGGATACCATTCCAAAAACCATTCTTTAAAACAAATTTTTTCAGTTCTTTTGGCTAGATCCCCATAATAATATTCTAAAAATATTTTTAATTCAATTTTAGAAAAGGTCTTGAAAAACCATTTACAAAATCTCTTGTTTGTGAAAAATTGGTTATTAATTATGGTCCTCAAATGAGAACCTGGTTTAACATCTAATTTTTTATTATTCATAAAAAAATTTTAGAAATTAAACCCTTCATTGGCTTTAGAGGCTGTAGGAGAAGTTTTTCTGTTGTCTCTATTTGGCTCCGTATAGACTCCATGTGGAATTTGCTGCTCAAATATCTTGACCCCTTCAAGAATCTGTTCTGAGATGTGAATTTCTTCCTGTATCTCAGAGGAAGTTGGATTTATCTCTTCTACCTTTCTATTGGGTCTCATTCTATTATTCCAGGGAGGGCAGTCCCCAGATACAAAATTTCTACTAGAAGAAGGAATAGAAACATTATAAGGAAGTTGTTTTGATGTAGTCATACCCCTACAGGACATACTTCTAGGCAGAGTAATCTTGTTAACATCATCAGGAGCAAAGGTGACAATGACGTCTCCTTCTGGGGTTTGGACAATTTGATTTATTTCACTGTTTATATTTTGCTGTTGTGTTACTTCATTTGGTATTCTCCAATAAGTAGGAAATTCAATTTCTTCCCACTTAATGAGTCTTGGAGTAGCCACTTTGGTTGTTAGACGATTGCTTTCAATTACAATTGTCTTTCCTGGATCACTACGGAGAATACAATTTGGAGAGAGAGTATTCATTACTTTGTAGTGAATTCTGTAGATTACAGCTATGGTCTCAGATCCAGGCATAAAATCATAACCATGTGTTTGGATCTGTAGAGTAACTGCTTCAAAAAGATTTTTGTCTGTTAAAGATAAATTTAGATTTGGGAAGACATTAAAATAGACTGGTCCATGGCATAAACTAGTCTTAATGATTTCCATTGTAGATTTTTTAAAATCATTGCATCTGGCATCTCTAAGATGGGCTCTTAGACTTGTATTTGTTCCAATTAAGGTTAATGATTTAAATGCAACCTGTATGCAACCAATGTGGATATAATGATATCTTGAAAAATATCTTTGGATAGTCTTAAACATAAAAGTTTTAGAGTTTCAATATCAGAGTCAAGGCTTATGGATTGCTCCACAGTTTTTATAGCCTTTTGACTTATAAATTTGAAAAACCCAAGTTTATAAATCTTTTTTGATTCAATGGAAGGAATCGTCCATTCATTAAGTTGTTTTGTTTGGGAAAACTCATGGATTTCAGAATTTTTGATTAATGTTCTTGACATTTCATTATCATCCATTGTTGATGAAACGTTATTGTACTAAGATGACCTTGTAGAAACTATGATATTATTCACTATTCATCATTTTCTTCAAGATTCTGAAAATGAATCCTTTAACTAATTAACTTTGGATAACTATGCTAACTCTGTCAACGCAAAGGGGTCAAAAAGGATCATTATCGCCAAAGCCTACCCGACACAGATGGCATAGATCAAAACCCAACGCAACGTGAGCAACTTTTCATCCATTGTTAATAGTTAAGAAAACTTTCTCATTATCATAGGAGGTAGAACCATTCCATGAGAAGAAGTAGATGAACCATGAGAATATTATAATTCCATCACAGGGGATCACCTATGTACAATAACTATATACTTAGCCACTCATGGCTTTGATACCATATAATGTCAGGATATAAAACAAGAACAGAGAGGTAAACGAAAATACCTTTTGATTCCTTTGGATTGCAGTAGCTTACAAGAAAAAAATATTACAGGTAAGAGGAGGAGAGAAATCTAGAGAGAGAGAGAGGGGGAGATTTCGAATGCCTTAGTCCAGGACTGAGAGGCTCCTTAAATAGAAAAATAAAAGGAACTATTTGAATACTATTCGGCATAGATATTTGGATACTATTTGGAAATATCAATATATATATATATATATATATATATATATATATATATATATATATAATGCACGATTTTATACCTTAACCCTTGGAGATGTAGATCTCTAAATAAGATGTCTTTACTTAGGGCCATGATTTATGTGTTTCATCCAATCAAGTCATATGGTAGTCATTCGTGCGCAAAACCAAGCAAGTGGATGAAGGCAATATTTCTCGTACACAAATACACAGTAATGGAATTAAAAGTATTTAAAAAATAACAAAGACAACCATTATATTGCAAAGACAAATATAAAAACATTTATACAATATTTTATACTTAACTCTTAGAAGTGTACATCATTATACACAATGGCTTTACATAGGGTCAAGACATCCCATTTAGTAAATTCATCCAATTGTGTCCGATAGTTAATCAAACCATACCTGTCCAAAACTAAGGTAGTCAAAAAAGACAATGTTTCTCACACACAAATCTTAAGTAATATGGTTAGAAGTCGTCAACTATTGCAATAAAGGCAGCATATGTTATTTACTTACTTACATGTGATGATCAAGTATGAATGGACAGTGTCTTCGTCGGTGGCCTGCCGAGGCCACTCCGATGCTCTAGTTAGTGATAACACTCAAAAAGAGAAATATAAAAAAATTTAATGCATTGTTCCATACCTGAGGTATTTGGAAGTATAGAGATTTATATTTTAGAGTTTTAATTGGGCAAGGGCATCCAATTAAGGTAGTCCATCTAATCAACTCTGGTAGTCAATCGTGTGTTAGTCCTCGCAAACCCGAACAAGTGCAAAAAAATCAAAACACCTCATATAAAAATATAAAGCAAAATGAAAGTATAACATAAGGTACTCATAGTATTTGTAGGTCTAGTAAATTGTACCTGTTTACTTGATGATAGTGTTGAGCATTGTATGCCCATATGTCCAATATTTAATTATTATTTAGAATAAAAATTTATTTTATCATAGAATTGGATATTGTTCTAGTCTATCATAAGATGATATGTATATTACTATCATATATCAAGAGATGATATGTTCATAAGCTATCTAGAGATACAATATATATGTAAAAATAAAATTTACACAGGGGAGATATTAATTGTTGATCCAAATAATTTTATTGAGTTCGTAGTCGGTAATAAAATTGGGCATCTCACATGCGAAAACTATAATACTATTAACCTCTGTATGATAGGAGAAAAGGATCAATTCCAGTGAACGAAAACGTAATTTTTAAATTTTTCTTTTTCAGATCTTAAATCCATATAAATTGTATAACACCAACAAGAGAGGGTCAAATATACCTTTAATAACACGAGAAAATCAAGGTCAAAACCCTAGGTGCTATCGCCGCGCTTGCTACCCTGTCCCCTGCCTGCCCTACTGCAGCATTTGCTGGCTGCCCCAATCTCTCGCTACTATGGCTTACTACTCTATGCAGCTGTGGGTTGCTGCCTTATGCAGTTTGCCGCGACCGTGGGTTGATGTTGCTGCTTGCGTTGGCATGCTGCGTCTGGTTTGTTTAATGCGCGTAGTGTTTGATTATTGCTACTGGAACGTAAATTCCAACAAATCTACTATAATCTTTTTACAAAAATTGATTCCTAAACACATTAGGATTTGTTTTCTAAATCCTTCGATCTTCTCTCCTTTTTCCTTCAACCCTAACCAATCTTTTAAGTGTGGGCTCTCAAATGTTTTCTCTCAAAAATTCTACTAAAATTATTTTTAGATTTGTAGCCCATATATCACATATATAAGCTAGGTTTCCTACTTGGGCAAAGATAGGGATCCTAGGAAGTCCTTGTCTAGCTCCAATGAAAATACTGAGTATTTTAGTCATCTCATAACTCAATTTAATAATTTAATTAATCCAAATTAATTTTATTAAATAATTTGAATTGAACTCCTAAGTAAAAAGATTAGAATATTATTTATTACTATTTTATTACCATAATAAAAAACCCTCTTCATGGGTACCAATAATAGGTTTGCATTAATTAATTATCTATGAAACCCTAATTATTTTCAACCCTTATGGTTCATAATTTATTTTTCATTTAGTCACCAAAATAATAAGTCTTCATTTCGATAAACAACTTACCAAAAATACTAGATCCGAATTTCAATGACTAAATTAATTAATTAACTAACAAGTGATATCTGCTTTCTCCTAGAAGAGAGTGAGATTCTATTTTGAGAATTAAGTGTTCCTACAGACCTAATAATGACCATCCAAGATACCGATGTGTTAACCTCAATTAGCCTCACTCATTGGTAAATCATAGTGACCAATGTCAAGAATTTGAGTTCACCATTCTCTCAGAATTAAGATTCCATTACAAATAACGTATATAAAATTTTATCATTAAATGATAGTTTTATATGAATTACTTTCTTATGATTATCCGGTTCAATGTATTCCATAATACACCAATAATTTAACCTAGAGTCACCTACTCCGATGACTGAGATAAACCATCCTATCATATAGAGGTTAACAGTATTAGAGTCTTCGTAGATGAGACGTCCAAACTCATCATTAACTACGAACTAAATAAAATTAATATCACCCATTTGTAAATCTCATTTTTACACATTTGTCATATCTCTAAATAACTTAATAACATATCATCTCATGATATATAAGAATAACATCCATTGTGTGATAAAATAAATTCTCAAATGGGTGTACAAACTCCACCAAACTCCACCAAACAAATAATAATTAAACATTTAGACATGTGGGCATACAAAATTCACCAAACTCCCACTTGCACTCATGTCCAAAGAATGTCACATTTACACCCATCTTATTCACATGAAGCAGAAAAACACTAGAAGTTAAAGTCTTAGTGAAAGGATCCACAGGTTATCTATAGATGCAACCTTAGTAATTACAACATCTCCACGCCGTACTATCTCCTTAATGAGATAATATTTCCGTTCTATGTGCTTTCCACCCCTGTGATTCATAAGATCTTTAGATTGGATGACGACCATTATCATAATAAAGTACAATGGATAGTTGAGCTTGTGGAACCACACTCAGTTCCAAGAGAAAATTTTTAAGTCAGACTGTCTCTTTAGCTGCTTCAGTGTCTGTTACGTATTCTGCTTTAGTTGTTGAGTCAGCAATACATTATTACTTGACACTTCTCCAACTGACAGTTACACTCTCAAGAATGAAGACATATCCAGATGTTGACTTTCTAGAATTCATATTTAACATGAAATTTGAATCTTTGTAACCTATTGGATTTCAATCCAAACCTCCATAGGTCAACATATAATCTCTAATTCTTCTCAAGTATTTGAAAATATGTTTCACTACGGTCCAATGCCCTGATCCTGGATTAAATTGATATTTGCTGACCATGTCAAGTGCATAGAAGATATTTGGTCTAGTGCAAATCATAGTATACATTAAGCTTTCTATTACCGAAGCATAAGGAACTACCTTCATGCGTCGCTCTTCTTCAAAAATCTTAGGGCACTATTCCTTAGACATAGGAACTCCATGCTTGAAAGGTATCTTTCTTGAAGTTATGCATTGCAAACTTGACAATAATCTTATTATATATGCAGCTTGGGATAAACATAACATTTTATTTCGAAGATCTCACAAAAGCTTAATCCCTAAAATGTAGGCTTCTCCCAAGTCCTTCATATCAAAATAATTTGACAACCAGATTTTTACTATAGATACTGCCCATAAATCATTCCCAAATAATTAAATATCCTATATATATAAAATTAAAAACATTACCACACTTCGTTCGCACTTCTTATACACACATGGTTCATCCGTGTCTTGTTCATAATCAAAAGACTTGATCACCTAATCAAAACGAATGTTCCAACTTTAGGAGGCTTGCTTAAGGCCATAAATGGACCTATGCAACTTACATTCCATATGCTCTTGGCCCTTATTTATGAATCTATTTGGTTGCATCATGTAGATGTCTTCCTCAAAATTGCCATTTAAAAAGGCAATCTTGATGTCCATTTACCAAATCTCATAATCGAAATGGACAACAATGGACAAGAGAACTTGAATAGATTTAAGAATGGCAACTGGTGAAAACATTTTTTCATTATCAATTCCTTCTTTTTAAGTAAATTATTTGGCCACCAATCTAGCTTTAAAGGTGTTAATCAAACCATTGAGTCATTTTTTTCCCTATTATAGACCCACTTATAGCCAATAGGTTTAACATTGAAAGGTGGCTTTACAATTCCCAAACAAGATTAGAGCACATAGACTTCATATCAACTTTCATATCACTTTGTCAATTTTCCAAATCTTTGTTAGAAATAGATTTGTTGTAGCTATTAGGATCCAAATCATATTCATCAGAGATAGCCTCTCCTAAGAACATGAATTAGTTAGGTGTCCTGACAATCCTCTCACTACGACGTGGCTCTAGTGTATCTAAAAATGGTAAATGAGTGGTTTCTGGAATATCCTCCAATGGATTAGAACTTCTTTCTAATGGCTCTTTGAGAGTATCAGACAACTCCCTAAGATTAAATTTATCATTACATTTCTAGTCCATCATATAATTGTCCTATAGAAAAATGGCATTAGTGCTCACTAATACTATCTATCCTTCGGGATCATAAAATAATTAGCATTTAATTCCTTTAGAATATCTTACGAAATAACATAATTCTGATTTAGTATCCAACTATCCAGTCTTTCCCTTAAATGCATACGCTTAACATCCCCATATTCTATAGTGTTGTATAGGAGTCCACAACTCCATGGGAGTGTTTGGAACAGACTTAGTTGGAATTGAGTAGATAATGTAAGCCATCATTTCTAACACAT
>BRYE01000025.1:6692500-6695000 GCA_030159115.1 Actinidia arguta var. hypoleuca
GAGCTTGAACTTCCTCATTTACTGCTGCTTTCCACTTAGGACACTTGAAGGTTTTCTGAATACCCCGAGGAACCTATATTTCTATGATGCTAGAAGTGAAGGAACTAAATGAAGGTGATAACTTATCATAAGAAATAGAATTCCCAATGGGATGCTGAGTGCATGATCTAACTCATTTTCTCCAATCTATGGGTATATTCAGAATATCATTTTTTAACTCAGAATCAATAGCACCATCTGAGTCAAAAATATTGTTAACTAAAATTTTTCTTGGATTAGGACTCGGTTCAGCTTCATGGGTTAGTTGAAAAAGTGCTTATTCCTTTGTTTTCTCTTAGATGTGCTCCTTATCCCGCAAGTCAACAATGAACTCGGTATTTTTGGCAGGTAGAGACTGATTAGGTGAATCTGGAGGAATGTGATTTTTTGACTTTGTGAGAATAGGATTTTCTGTGGTGATGGGTGACTCACTGAATAACTCAAGATTCCAAAACTGATATACCTGAGTTAAATTCTCCCCTTGAATATTTATTTTACGGTAGTATGACTGATTTTCAAAAAAGGTGACGTCCATTGAATATAGGTTCGATAGATGCACTTGAGTGACCTCAAGTTTGCTTTTATATTGTTGGTGGACATGAACCAAGACAGAACACCCAAAATTTTTTGGTGGGACGGCGGAGATAAGGCGAGTAGTCGTAAATGATTTTAGAAGGGTTTGACAAGGCATTTGGAATTTTAGTACCTTAGACAAAATCCTATTGATGAGGTAGGCTGACATAAGGACAACTTCCCCCAAAAATAATTTTGGAATATTTGTGGAGAACTTTAGCGATCTAGCCACCTCTAACAAATGCCAATTTTTTCTTTCAGCGATTCCGTTTTGTTGTGGAGTATCTACACATGAAGTGAATTATCCTTTCTTTTACTAAAAATTTGCCTAGAATGGAGTTGAAAGCATTATCAGACTTTAGAATTTGTATTTTTGACTAAAATTGAGTTTGAATCATATTTTTAAATTTTTTAAAGATTTGACATGTTTTAATTTTTTTTTTCACGAGGAATACCAAAGTTAATCTAATGTCATCATCTATGAAGAAGACAAACCATGTAATATCTCAACTTTCTATAATAATTTTTAATATTTTTTATATACTTTTACGATCCTCACATTTTTTTAAACTTATGATAATTTCTGGGTATTTTTTTAAAATAACATTTTAAACAAAATCTCGGATATAATGGGCGAGAATACTATTATTTCCTCCTTGTTTTTTCTTGTTAACTCTTTTTTCAAAAAGGGTGGACACGTGTTTCTTGCCCCAGGACTTTCCAGTTTATTCTTGAAGCCTTCTCGAACATTGTTTTGGTGTGGTGCATGGTATGTGGTGTAGGTGTCACGCACGCTGTCTTCAAAATAGGTGCTTCGGCATTTGAACTTGTTTTAAAATATTCTTTCTTGATGTCCATGATAAATATTTGAAGACAATCCATTCAGACTCTGCTAGCATCACTTGTTAGATGTATGAGAGAGAGGGCAGAAAATGGACACATGTTATACTTTGGTTTTATTTTGTGCTAGCTATCATATACATTAAGCCACATGGCATATCAAGACACCCAAATTGCTTATCTTGTTACATATATATATATATATATATATATATATATATAGAGAGAGAGAGAGAGAGAGAGAGAGAGAGGTGAGTTTGGACATAGTGAGACAGCCAAAAGTCATAGAGTGTAAATATTATGGAGAGAGAGTTATATGGTGTAATCACCTTTGTCATGAGAACAAAGATAAAGAATCAACGGTGAGATGAGATTCGATCAAGTTGAAATTTCAATATGTTGTTCATGGATGACAGAGCAACATATCTAATGGTCTTGAATCTTAATTAAGGTAAACAAAAGTATAAAATATACTTTATAAACTATGGAGAGTATCCTAAAATATCCAACTTTGTATTCCTCTTGAGTATGGGTACAATCGATTGAAATTCATTATATTTTATTGGAATCATGATATGTATGATTTTCTTGTATGATGGCTAAAATGATATGGTATTGATTGATACATTGACTGAGTGGATCCGCTAATAACTTGACCAACAATCTGAAAAAAGCCAAAGAGCGAGGTGAGGTGAGGTGAGGTAAGGTGAGGTGAGGTAGGGCCGGCCATCAGTGATGTACTAAGAAAGCCGGAGTATGAGGTCCTTCATGATTTGATGATTCGTTGAGCTCTTCTAAATTTTTTGTTGAGCCATTATTGAATTAAGCATATTCCCATCGTATTGTATACTTTTCTGCTTAATTTGTTTTTTAGGCGGACATGAGAATCGGTAGTAATGAGTTGGATAAAAGATTTGAAGACTTTTGATAATTTTGTATTAATTAATTTTGGAGACATTGTAATATTAACAGTTGGAGACTAATGTAAATTTGAAGACTAGATGCTTTATAGGGTTGACTGAAAAATTAAGACCTGACCTACTTTGAT
>BRYE01000025.1:6712500-6720000 GCA_030159115.1 Actinidia arguta var. hypoleuca
TTGGAATGGGAGGGAGAGAGATAGAAGGTGTTCTGTTATGGAAAAAAAATTATTTTATTTATAGGTCGCAATTGGTGTGTACAAATGTTTTCTACTAGGCAGAAAATGGACATTTTTCACTATTGCACACCATGAACCTTGTGCTGCTCTCAAGGCCAATTTTTTTTTTCCAAATTGGTCATGAAATGGAATGGCTGTACTATATTGACATACCAAACCAAGCCTTTGTCCCAATCGCTATACTACATTGACATAATTTTAAAAATTAGAGGTTTAAGTTTGTCCAAAATTAAAACTCCATGACAATTTGAGATTTTAGATTGGCACCAAACTACAGTGGTATTTTGTGATTTACCTGGAGTTTTTCTACTGCTGCTTCATGTCCTACAGGCTAAAACAAAAGCAACATATATAAAGTGCACATCCCCAAGGAATTAAACAAAGTGAGAACACATTGTTTTCCTTTTAGAAAACATCCCCCCAAAAAGTGTTACCCACACCCCAAAATAAACAAACAAGAATTGCCCTCACACAGAAATTTGGAAGGAAAAGATTCTAAATGCCATGAGCAGGTATTTGTCTTCCTTTTAGAATAAGCGACATGGCACAATAAGTAGAGGTGTTTTGGGGTAGTTCATATCCACTCCAACATGCAAATCAGGAAAAGTGTTTTTAACCAGCTGCAACTAAGGAAGGCTAACGATTATGAATACTAGATGAAATACATGAAAAATTGGCAACATTTCTATATAATAATAAAAATATGAACAACCTAAGCATTCAACTATGGTTATTTCTAATGCAATATCAAAATGAAACTGAAAACAAGTAATTCAAGATTTCTCATAATTTTCAGTTACAAGTAACATACAAATGAATCATTTACTAAAGGTGTTCCTAAGGCATGATCATTCTATCCCAGGTATTGGACAAATCTAGTCCAGTTATCTATCTATTACATTAGACGGTCCAAAGTCTTCATAGCCAAGTAACTCCTACACATCCTGTAATGTTTTGAAAATTTATTTATTTTGGGTTTGGACTTGAGCCATAAATTTCTATTTAATGGTATTGTTGTTTGGCCATGGGCCAAATAAGTTGTGAATTATTTTTGGGCTAAGCCCATTATTGGTTAGATTAATTGTGGGCTAGGCCCATTGGAATTAAATGGAAGGTGTAAATGTGTTAGTGTGTGAGTGTGATACACCGTAGCAAACCCCATGAGGCTTCTTAAACACTCTTCCCCTCCCCTCAAATCAACTCAGCCAGCCACATCTCTCTCCCTCTCTCCGGTCTCTCTCTCCTCTCTTTCACTCACTCTTCTTTCCCTTTCTCTCTCTCCAAAGAGCTCCGACCGAAATCGCCATTTCCAGCCACTCTCCGGCAACATCCGACCTTCGCTCAAAGAACGAAAGTTGACCGTCTCATCGAGCTCTTCGATTCCAACCGAGTGAAATTTTGATAGGACTCCGTTTGGGCCTCCATTTTCCCAAACATCCACCATTTGTCAAGAGGTAGT
The DNA here is from genome assembly GCA_030159115.1 of Actinidia arguta var. hypoleuca. NCBI lineage: Eukaryota > Viridiplantae > Streptophyta > Magnoliopsida > Ericales > Actinidiaceae > Actinidia > Actinidia arguta. Next base: position 6,714,020 of record BRYE01000025.1, read on the forward strand.
TTAATATTGTGTTAATGCCCTATTCTCTCTATTTTTATGAGTTTAGGATGTGTTTGGTTGTTAGAATAACATGTTGTGAGTACTTGTTATTATGAAAACTTAGAAAATCTCATGTTTAGGTGATCGATAATATTGTGTGAATAACGCGTGCCATGTGTTTGATAAAATATTTGTGAGAACATTGGATTTATGTGTTTATGTAATTCGGTGATTATTTACAATGTTGGAAGTGAAATATTGATAAGTGTGTGGACTTTAGATGTGTATATTGTTCATTTGATATGTATGTACACATATATGTATACATGTTATTTTTTTTTAGCATTGAATTAGTGATTATGGCATTGAGCATGACCATATCATAGCATCTTTGTGGCCTTGTCGGCTTTTGCACGGCATTGGGATGGATACATTTATGGATGGTACTCCCTTAGGGAGGGGTACTAAAGATGAAAATTCCGGATGTGGGTGTGGTGGTGAGGAAAAGGGCGGATGGCTCCCTAATAAACATTCACTCCAATCTTTACTCTGTTAGCTCCCGGGGATTGGTTTTAGCTACACTCCTTGTGTGGGTGGCCCATATTCCGGTGGAGAGTGTGTGTGCATTGGGATGGGCATTGTTGCATTTAAGCCATTGAATTGGTTTCATTGCCTTGGTGGCATTATCATTGCACTTCATTTTATTTTCATGAATTTAAAGATAGTATGACATTTTCGCAATATTTTTCTACTAAGCCGTCGTGCTTAATCAAACAAAATAAAACCACTTTCAGGTGAAAAGGATAAGGGCAAAAGCCCGACTTGATTTGACCGTGTTCGGGTCCTTTGAAGGCTTTCCTGAGGATGTAGCTTCATCGGATGTTTTGTGGTATTTAGAGTAAAGGCATGTAATCCTTTTGGGTAATTTAGAACCTTAGAATAGGTTTAAATTACATTTGTTACATGTATTCATGATTGGGCACGTGTTAGCCCTTTTTATTTCAAACATGTAAAAGAAACTATTTTGATGTTAATTTCATTCGGGCAAAGGTTTAGTCCTTTTCAAAATTAATATTTTGCGTCGAACTTTGACTTTTCAACGGATGTCCATGTAGGATATCCCTTTTTAATTCCGCACTTTTGATTGGTCCACGTAGGACCTTTCTCCGTAATCTTTGACTCGTTGACCTCGCACCAGTGGTATGGTTTTCGGGGTGCGACACACCCAATGAACAAGTACCATCCAACCACTCCGATTCCCAGCAAACCTAACATTGTTGTTTCTGTAAATACAATGCATTTGAACAAGCATTCACTTCTGTCCAAGATTAGTCCGATAGAGGTCGGTTCATACAACAAAAGATAACACTTCAAAAATAATATAGATCTTTCATTAATAGAAAAGTTATCAGAGCATGCAATTCAAAACCAAATGGCAGTGAGCGGAGAGGCTCTCCAGACTCATATATTAGGTTTTGACGTGATAATTAGCTGAAGTATGACAAGCCCTAATAAAAGTTCATATATAATGCAGCCATCTGAGCCTTAATCCTTAGTCCTTACACCTACTTCAAGCCTTACACAGAGGCGGAAAACTAAGACACATACAATACAACTAAAGCATAAGCCTAACAATTTCACATTCCTGCTCAATCCTCAAGGTTAAAAGCCTCTACTACTCTCCATTTTAAGTTTTATTCTTCTTTGAATTGTATCACTGTATAACTATAATAGTGTTGATGGTGAAAAATAAATATAAAAAAAATAACAATGGATAGCATAGCAGTTTTCTTTTTTATCTGCGTCATTGAGCTTGCAACAACTAAAACCAGCTAGAAGGACCACCCTGAGCCCCAGAATTAGCTTGAACAGTCATAACAAATAAGAGAATCTGATTGGAGGAGGGGGGGGGGACGCGTAAACTAGCTCAACCAGAAACCATTTTTTCTATATTCTTAGCAGCTTTAAAAGCTTTTTCTTCTAAAACACTTCTCTGGATAGAATTATATTCAAACCCTAAAAAAAGGATTTGATAAAGGGTCACTGGACAGTGTACCACATCAGGTTAGTCTAGATTTTTTTTTATAGTTGAAAATCTTCATTTTATAGTTTCGATACCATGGAAGTTGCAAGAATTGTTTTTTGTTAGTCTAAATTGAAAATTTACCTCAGTCCTTTTAAGCATAAATAGCTTTCTCAAGAATAAGTTGCACGAAAAGAGGGATAAACATGAAATTCAAAATGTAGATAACCACATTGATGGAAAATATAGAATCTCCTTATTTTTAGTCAAGCATACTTTGCCGCGGAAACTTTATTTTCTTTCACACCAAACAAACCGAAGAATGGTTCTACGAATTTATTATTACCAATATTCTTAATGATCTGGCTTCATCAAAGAGTCCAAAGAATCACCAAAACAAATAGAATTCACCAAATCTCAGTATCGCATTTAGAAATCGATGCCCTACCCCACAATTCTGAACCCTAACGTGCAAAGAAGCCTTGTAAGCCTTGGCTAACGGTAAAGACATAGAAGTTACAACTAGGTCTCAAAAGAAAATCACAGATCATCCTCTCTAAATCGAAGCTATGAACATCACACCGATAGAGTGAAGAAGATAGAAAATTCAAATTATCGTTTCATACTTCCAAAGTCGGCGCAAAAATTTATAACTTGAAAAAAGGAAAGAAGACGAGCCTGATTCGTGAAGGTAACGGAAGATTAAGTAGTTCAATTCGGCCGAAGTAAGTCTGCACCTACGTTTCTCGTGTTCGAAAGGAAGTCTGGTAAACTAATATCACCTCTCTTGTGATTAAGAGTCAGTAAACCTTAATTGGGAATGCTCATTTTTTATGAAAAAAATATAGTCTAATATTGGTTACACTAACTGTCAATATGTGGCCTGCATGCAGGAGAATTATAGAACCGTGTTGAATTCACCTACCAATTTGTCGTTCACCTACGGCTTTCAAGACCAATTTCTGGTAAAAATCTTGGAGAGCAATCAACAGTCAAAATTGCTTCTCGGCCTCGGCGCTAGACCTCGGCTAAACTGAGGCAACCTGCACAGCAGTGATCAAAAGTAATTGGCCGGGGTGAGGCCGCTCAAAACTCCTCCGGCGTGTGAATCAAACCAAGGCGATCAAGAGATAATTATAAGCAACTACGGGCGAGCACAATAGTAAATGTGTATGTGGTGCCTGTGTTGAGCGTACCTTTTTAGTTATGGGGGAGCGGCCTTTTTATAGACGGAGCAATGAGCCGTCTATTCATCATGGCGATTTCCTCGGAAGGATAAGTATGGGAAGATATCCCAATAAAATCTGGAGATTAATATCAGGAGGCTGCCAACTGGTGAGTAACCCGCAATTATAGGCGTCGTGATGGAGCTGGAGTCTATTGGAGACAGTTCTCTTGTAGAGGTGGAACTCTTCATGGAGGTGGACTCCAATTGGGCAGAGGAATGACGGAGGAGGAGTCTCATGACAATAAACTTCTAATGGAGATGGAGTCCTTTTGGAGAATCAAGTCTTTGGGGAGACGTCTCTGCTTCAGGCGAGATGAACCACCTCGCCCAATGACGATCTCATAACTATTTTAGAAGTGGAGCCCTCAATAATACGAGGCGATCAGGAAGGTATATTTGGAATACAAGGGCGACGTGCCCTGCTCGGAACATATTCGGTTTAGGACTTGTCGGAATTATCCCACATCAGTAGCCCCCCTACTCAAAGCGCCGAGATATTCGGGACCTTTGAGTAGAAGCATTAAAAGTCCTAGACCCATGCGGAAACGCATTAAACGCGCCCCTTCCCTCGCTTGGACACGTGGACTACTGGGATGGGTCAAGTTGCCTATTACTTTGGGGACAGAACCTCGCCAAACTACCGTTTGACAGGACTTCATCGTGGTAGATTGCCCTTCTCCCTACAATGCCATTTTAGGTCGCCCAACCCTAGGTGGGACTAGGGCGATCACCTCGACCTACCACCTGAAAATGAAGTTTCCCACTTCAGCAGGAGTGGGCGAAGTGCGGGGCGACCAGAAAGTGGCCAGACAATGTTTTATTTCGGCTATGAAGATCGGAACCTCCCCAGTACCGAATACCCAATAGCAATTACCGATCAACGATGGCGAGATGGGATCTCTAAGGGACGAGGTGGAACAGGTCGTCTTGATGGATCCCCGAGAAACCGAAAACACCAAACCCCTTGAAGAAGCTACCCCAATCTCCATACATCCGGAATATCCTGATCGCCACATTATGATCGGAACAGAACTTACCAACGAATTGTGCAGTGATCAAGATGCCTTGTCATTTTTCAATGATCCGGCAATCTTGAAGTGGCGAGCAAGATGCCTCATTTTTTCACGAACTGGCAATCTTGAATTGGCGATCAAGATGCCTTGTCATGGAGTCCTTTTGGAGAATCAAGTCTTCGGGGAGACGTCTTTGCTTCAGGCGAGATGAACCACCTCGCCCAATGGTGATCTCATAACTATTTAGTGGAGCCTTCAATAATACGAGGTGATCAGGAAGGTATATTTGGAATACCAGGGTGACGTGCCCTGCTTGGAACATATTTGGTTCAGGACTTGTCGGAATTATCCCACATCAATTTCCATTACCATATCCCATTGATACTGATATTGAATCCAAATATACGGGCAATCTCAAGAGTGCTCAACAACCTTGTGGTTGAGTAAATGAGAGAAAATTGTATACTTAGTGACTAACAAATAGTCTGCTCTTACTTCTTAAATAGGAATGAGCAGTCATCTCCTTATTTTCCTATGCCAATCAAAAAAGAGAAAAGAAAAGCTTCATCTTCATTTTATTTTCCTCACATTTCCATTTTACTAAAACAATATGCAATACTTTAGGAATTAGTAGTCATCTTTTGTTTTTGTTTTTTTTCAATGAAAATTGAGCTTACCAAAAAGAAATACATGATTATAGAACTTTAGGTGTTATACTTTGTGGATGGTTTTTAAAAAATGCTCGCCTATTGACTCTAATTTTTTTTTTGGATACAACGGAAAATTCCTATTGACTCTAATTCAAGGAAAGGCAAAAGGGCCTTATTACATGGGTCCTTTCTTGACTTAAATTAATAAAAAAAAAATACTAAACGAATACAAATGGCAGGTGATGCAGCGGATACGTACAAAGAACTAATAACCAAACCTTAGTCGTTGATTTCGAAGAATGCCAGTTTGATTCAAGAGAATACCAAGCAAAGAGGCATTAAATATTCGTTGATTCGCAAAGATACCGAACGATTGGGATAAACGGCGCAAATTCGCGCATAAACTATATTAATCTCCAAAAAACTATTGAAAACGTCACAAAGAAGTATAAATAGGCTGCACGAAACCCTAGCGCGCAAAACAAATCGGATTAAAAGAAAAATTCATGAAAACCTTAAAAAAAAACAAAATACTAAATGGGCCAAAAATCGTACTTAGAAGCGTTTTTTTATATATATATATTTTCGTGGGCCGGAAACATATTATAATAGAAAAATGGAGTTACACAACAAAAGTTATAGCCGATTAAAGTTTACTGACCACGTAGGCATAACGACACTCCCGGGTCTCTAAATAGTCTTCTACGATACTATCCGCATTAGTAGGGCAAGCCAATCCAACTCGCTTTCCACCCTAATTCCAACCTAGATTCGTATGGGTCAAAAGTGCAAGCAAAATAGCATGACCATTATCAATATGAGCAAACTATGGCATCAATCCCAATAAACTATATAATTGAAGATAGAAAAATGAAAATCAACTTTATTGCTACTAAGGCAAAACTATGATTGCATAAACCAACTAATGCTAACTAATGATAAAAATTTTAAGGTTGACTGCATTCCATGGCCTTGGTATTTTCTTGCCTTCCAAGTCCTCCAAGTGGTAGGCTCTAGGGGCCTGGAGGCTTGCTTCAGATATGACATTGTTTGGCCCTTCCCAGTAGGCCTAGCTTCCCTTCTCCAGG
>BRYE01000025.1:6735000-6740000 GCA_030159115.1 Actinidia arguta var. hypoleuca
GAATTATTGTTTACTAGTAGTATTCATATCCACTACCGGTAGTTAACTAGTCAGTTTCATCTCTAGATCGTTGTCTACCGGTAGTGCCCAGAACCACTATCAGTAGTCATCTGCTTTGATTAACTGTAATAACAGTTTTTGATAAATGCACTGAAATGGTTTCAATAATGGTTCATATTAATGGTTTTGATACTTGCACATTTATGTTGTTTACATTAAGATGCTTGACAAATATAACTTTTGTGTATACTTAGAACTTGGAATAAGATTGCTTTTGTATGTTAGTATACTCGGAATAACTTTTGTGCCGAATTTGGTATTTGGTATGTTAGTATACTCGGAATAACTTTTGTGCCGGATTTGGTATGTTAGTATACTCGGAATAATATTGCTTAGAATGAGTCCATGGTGAGAGACCGAAAACCGCGCGGAAGGGAAAGCCAAAGCCCTCGATTAGTGACCGAGAAGTTGGCCGAATATTATCTCATATGCTCAGTGCATGATGAGGTCGATTTATGTACTATCCTAGATGTGTCATTCGAAATAATTGGATTAATAATTTTTGAGAAAAGCCAAAAATTTGGGAACTTGTTGATTTGAGAAATCATAAATTGAAAAGGTGTATTTTGATATGAATGATAGCATAGTTTATTGGGCTTGATGCCTCAAACCAAATATCATATATATATGTATCATGATTTTTGGCTTGAGACATCAAGACCATTATTAAATGTTTTCAAGGTAACTCACATTTACTATTACATAAATTTCAGGTACTGAGGTCTATCTTGATTCTTGAGGCATGTTAATGTCGTTTGTCTATTTTGTTTTGAGAAACTTATTAATGTATGTGGTTGAAAAATTATAATATTATTTTGGCCCGGTGTGGTTTTGTCCATGGGTTATCATCCTTGTTTTGTACTTGATAACTCATGGAGAGCATGGTCCCACTGGAGGGAATTAATTGTACTATGGTGTTATGACAGTATGTTGTCATATTTTTTCCGTTAACTTTTCTTTATTTGGAGTGTTTGCTTTCGTTGCCGGATATTATTTATCTGAGGCGTGACAATAAAAGTCCTTGGAATAATAACCTAATGACAAGACTTTGCCATGGAAAATTCTTCACATCCACTTCCCTTATCTTAGCGAGAGGCTTAGCTTCAATCCACTTTGTAAAATAGTCAGTGGCTGTGATTAAGAGCTTCCTATCGCCAAGTGCTATTGGGAAAGGGCCAACCAAGTCTAAGCCCCACTGAGTGAAAGGCCAAAGACTAGTAAATAGTGTGAGGTCCCTGGTAAGCTGATGAATTAGGGGGATGGACACTTGGCACTTTTCGCACCTCCTTACATACTATTCTACCTCCTACATGTAGGGCCATCAATAGCCATGAGTTATGGCTCTGTGAGCCAAAGATCACCCTCTCGCAGATCCCATCATGAATTTCATACAAGAGGTCCTCCACCTAGCTCGAATGAACACACATAAGATATGATTTCGTGAAAGACTTGCTATACAACTTCCCATTGGGAGAAAGCCAAAACCTTGTAGCCTTGACTCATAACTTGTGTGTTTCTCTTTTTTCAGAAGGAAGCTCATCATCTCTGAGGAATACGACAATTGAGTACATCCAACTAGGGCCCAAATCTGCACACAAAACATGTGGCTCAACTTGATCTTGAATGCTTGGGCAAGGTAAATGCTCAATTTCTATTGCCCTATGAGTCCTAACTTCATGGTTGTGGTCAAACAAGCCAAATGCATATTGTTTTCCCACACACGATGCCAATTGTAGTGGGGTATGTTTTTATCTTAGGAAAGCACATCTCCGTAGATCTTTCCAAGTAGAGTCCTAGCTAGAACACTTATTGCATTTTTTTAGCAAATTTTAGCACCTTATTGGTGCATTTCTTCAGTAATTTTTAGCACCTTATTGTTGAAAATTCTAGCAAATTATTATTGTGTTTCTAGAGCAAATTTCAACACCTTATTGCTGCATTTCTTCAGCAAATTCCAGCACCTTATTGCTCAAAATTCCAACACCATATTTTTCATAAAACCCTAGTCCTAAACATTTTGCTTTTCTAGTTTACTAGACCCTTTGATCTTCTCTCTTTTTTTCTTCATCGCTAACCAATCCTTCTAGAGTGTGGGCTCTTAGAATTTTCTCTCAAAAATCTTGTAGAGAATTAAATCATTAGGATTGGCAGCCCACATGTCATATATATAGGTTATGCCTCCAACTGGGGCAAGGATATGTATCTTAGAGAGTCCTAGTTTTACTTCAATTAAAATACTAAAAGTCTTAATTATCTCATAACTTAATTTAAAATTTTAATTAATCCAAATTAATTCCACTAAATAATTTGGATTGCACTCCAAAGTAAAATGACTAAAACACCTCTCCATGGATATCAATAATTAGAATTGGATTAATTAACCGTCACCAAGTCTTAATTATTCTAACTCTCATGATTCATAATTCATTTCTATCTAGTCATTAAAATAATAAGTCTTCATTTTGATAAACAATTTACCAAAAATATCGGATCCAAATTTCAATGACTAAATTAATGAATCAACTCACAAGTGATACCCGCTCTCTCCTAGAAGAGAGTAAGATTCCATATTGAGAATTAAGTGTTCTCACAGACTTAACAACGACCACCCAAGATACAGAGGTGTTGACCTTAATTAGCCTAACTCATTGGTAAATCAAAGTGAATGATGTCAAGAACTTGAGTTCACCATTCTCTCAAGATTAAGAGTCAATTGCAAATACCGAATGTAAGATTTTATCATAAAATAATAATTTTATATGATTTACTTTCTTAAGATGATTTAGTTCAGTATATTTTTAATATACCAATACTTTAACTCAGAATCATCTATTCCAATGGTCGAGATAAATCATCCTATCATTAGATGTTAACAGTATTATAGTCTTCACAAATGAAACGTTCAATCTCATCACCAACTACGAACTAGTTTAAAATTACCAGAACCAATAATTAATATCTCTTGTGTGAATATCTTATTTTCACACATATATCGTGTCTTTCGATAACTTAGGGACATATCATCTCATGATATATAATAATATGCATAGGACTTAACCAGATCATGTGATCCCCTAGAGAGTCTAACCCTTATCAAGTATTGGCATCCCAATCTAACTAGTCCTTCCTTAAGTAGGACTCTCAAGTCCCCACTTTCTTAAGCACCTTTTAGAATTTTTAAGATGCCATAGGGTTTCACTTTTAGGCCTGGGCAGTCTGTCTCACTTAGGCCCAATTTGATCAAGTATGATTTGAGACTAGCTCATTCCAGTTATTCCAACCTGAATAAGAATGTTCATAACATAACCTAGTTTAGGAAATCCAACCCGAATGCTCCGGATCTAAAAATGTGACCCATTTCAAATGAACAATGATAAGTTTATGTTTGAAGGCTAATTTCTCACACGTGCAATGTATAAGAAATCAATATCAAGTCAAGATATATATCTAAGAAGATGGAAAGGAAATGTTCAAAGATAAGAACAACATTTTATGTAAAGGTCTAGATTTACAACAGAATAATGAAGAAATAAATAAAATATACTCAAATATTGACATGAGTAAGCTGATATATAGAAAAGTAATTAATTGATTCTTCTTGTTGGCCAAGTTGGTCCCTTTTCATATCTATTTTGTTCTTACACAAAAAGGATTTCATTCTTAACCAAGATTTCTTTCATGAAATAGTGGAAAGAGAAAAGTCATTAACAAAATAAGAGCATAGTCCAACATTAATATTACATGGTCGTAGTAACATGATACTTGTGTTGGTGTATATTTGAATTGAAGAAAGAAAATCAAAAATAGACACCTATAGTAGCTAATCAGCGATTGACGGATGTAGTAGGCTATCAAACTTAGTTGCAATACAGAAATAGTGAGAACGGCTATCGGAGCATTTTGAGAATGGCTCTCTAACGATCAAGTAAGTGATCGAAAGTGTTTAGAGAGAGTTTTAGCTTTAGATAGCTGAAAATGCCAAAGATTGCGTTCCTTTGATAATGAAAGGGCATGGCCTATTATAGAGTAGTTATGTGCATGCCTGGATGCATTAACTGCTATGTCAGTGAGTAGGCGACTGACCCAGTCATGCCCTTAAGGCATGCTTGGTAGGTAGCCTATCATGTCGCTGGCGTCTCGAATACAGGCGTGGGAATTTTATAGGAAACCACCGCACAAGTTACCTTTTGCCCTTGACATGCCATTGGAATCCACGTCGACCCTTGCATTTTGACCAAGCTCCTCCAAGCTTGCTATAGAGCGATAGCTCGGCGGCAGTGCTTACCCTATTTTGGCTAGATCTGGTACTTGGTCTTTTTTCCTCTTACAATTGCCACTCTATTCACATGAGTTGGATCATCGATAGCCAATCTCATGTGAGTTGAATGCTATTATTTCTTGTTGTGGAGAAGCTTGGACAATATAGTTCATCAGTGCTTGGAAGTTGTCTCTTCATTGTCCCTGGTTGTCCTTTCATTGTATTGTGGCACCACGCGTTAGGGTCCAATTTGCTTTGAAGCTCAGTCAGCGCATAGATTCTGAAGTGTCTCACCTACCCTTAGGAGTTATTTGGAAAGAACCTAGCATTATCAAGTTGCCACATGTCGTCATCTAATGCACTCAAAGTGAATTTTTGGCATGCCAAATGACTTGCCCTAATGGCGTGTTTGGTAAGAAATTCACCCATCGGCTTCCATATAAATAGTTGGACTTCTTCCCAACACTGTTCATCTATGTTTTCTGAGAGCATTTTAGAGAAGGAGAGAGTGAGCATACAAGAACTGTTGCCATCTGACCACTATTCCTACAATAATTTTGTCGCCGACGCTGATTGTGATGATTGTCACAATCTTCTGACCATCTCTGTATTCATCTATATTAATACATATATGTTTCTCCTTCTTTCTAGCTCATTTGGGTATTGGTCCAACTTTTTGAGT
>BRYE01000025.1:6752500-6760000 GCA_030159115.1 Actinidia arguta var. hypoleuca
ACTCCATCCGCTACCCCTGAGCTCTGGGTTCCAGAGCTTGCAATGTCCGAGCTCGGGAGGCAAGTCACCACTGTCGACACAGCTCGGGAGCATGACACCTTCCTTGTCTTAGCGCAAGCTATTATGCTTTCGTGAGATGTAACGAACCTAGCTACGAAGGAAGCGGTGGAATCTGACAGCTTCATGGTCATGCAATATATTCAAGTAAGTATACATTCTGCATAGTTGAAGAAAGCTCAAAAGAAAGCCAACCCTCTAGGGCTAATCTGAAGAGAGCCAATGAGAAGCAGCTCTCCCTGACGAGCACAAGTCCAACATAGAAATATTGGCCCATTCCTTTATTGAAGTGAGTATTGCTCGTGACAATAGGGACAACGCTCTAGCTGAGAAGGACAAAGCTCTGAATGATTTGGCTGAGCCACAACAAGTGACCCAAGGCCTTGTATACCAATGGGTTTTGATCGTGACTGGAATAGGGTTTAGGACCATTAAATCCTCCAGGTCGCCGAGCTTTGTCCAGATTCATTTCATGAAGGCTGGCTGGCTGCCTTGCATCCAAGAGCTTGCCACACTGCCTGATCATCCAACGTGGGTAGCGGCAAAACCTACAGTAGTTCTCTTGGACTCGCCCAAGCTGTTCTCGCCAATCTTCCTCCTGGGCTTCAACAAAGAAGAGTATGTGAACTAGCTGGTAGAGGAGGATTATGTCCACAGGACATCTCCTGAAGTGTAGTGTTTTATTCCATTCTAAGGGGGATCATCCTTTGAATTTTGTGAAGTCATTTTTTAATACAGTTTCAAATTTTTTTAGTACAATTATAAATATTTTTTAGTACGGTTGTAAATATTTTTCAAGTATGAAATGATTTATTTTTCCTCAGCTCGTTTTACCTATACTCTTACCTTAGCATATTTCTGCCTTTGTATGTTGAATACTCTATATTTGTGCGTGTGAGAGAGAAAAATACTATATGTTTCTTTCGTGCGTGTGTGAGTGAGAGAGAGCTTTGTTGTTGTTTTTTTCTGAAAGAATAATCAAGTCATTTAACATAACACATAGGGTATTTAGAAATTTCATCACCACATCTAGAAGACCAACTCTAACATGGGTGTCTATGTAATTTCTTAAACATTGGAGAGCAATATGTATTAAAAGAAAACCTAAGGGGAGTTCATTATAGTTTGCCCAATAAATACATAACCTAGTCAAACTTCCCATACTCCGGAAAAATATAAAAAAACGTCTATAAACTGAAAAGTTTAGTGAAAAGAAAAACAAGCAATTTATAAAATAAATAAAAATTGTTTGCAAATATTTGGCATATAGACTCATTTAAATCCTAAAGGTTTGTTTTCCCTAAAAAAAATTCTTTTAGGTTTGTTATGTCTAACCGGTAGAATGATAAGTTTATCATTCCACATATAAAAGAACAATATAAAAATATAAATATCTAAAAATAGTAAAATATGCAAGAGTGATATGATTAATTGAAAAAAATAAAGGATATAAGAAATTTTATATTTATAATATATTTTATTTTTAATTAAAAAATAGAGTAAGAATCTTATTATTTAAAACTAGTAATGAATTTGTACAGCTACAAAATTGATTATACTTTGTTTTTGAAGTGTGAAATTTATAGTTAAGTTTTCGAATGAAAAATATTGATAATAATATTTTAATTTTTGAGTTTGTAACTTATGCTTTTTAGTCATGTTCGATCATTTTTTTTGTTATTTTAGACTTAAATAGAATATTTTTAATGGGTCAGGTTTTATTTGAGAGTAATTTCAGCACATGAGTTGGATCTAAAAGCCCCATTTCCCCCCCTTTTTATTTACAATTTTATTATTATTATTATTATTATTATTATTATTATTATTATTATTATTATTATTATTATTATTATTAAAAATTGGTTTGGGGGGGAATTAGGTTAGCTTATCAATTTTAATATACAAGGTTATAACCAATTTTATCTTCTATGATTTTATTAAATACATTCCAAAGATACTGGTCTTGTTTTATAAAATGCAAAATCATATAAAATATTTGCAAGTTGCAAAATCGAGTTTTTATATCATTATATTATTGAATGTGTTGATAAAAATGGATCAGAATTAGAAAATTCAAGAACACCATTCATAAGAATCAACAAACTTTGAGACGAAAAGTGATCAAAAAATATGTGATTTAACATTATGATGACACCGGCAGCACGTCATTTGGACTCTAATCTATCTTCTTTAGCATTAAAAGATTGTTTTTTCAAACCACAAATGGACTAATCACCTCAAACTTTTGAGATTAAGCTCCACTAATCATCTATTAAATTGTAAAGCAAGTGACAATCAATAAATTTTTTATTTTATACTTATTAAATTAGCATAAGTCATCCTATTATTTTTTCATTTGAATTTAGAACAGTTATGCCCTTATTTCCGGGATGGACCAAGAAGGAAGCTGGGGCATCCACGCACCCAAAATTTGTGAAAAATCTAATTTTATAGTAGTATTATCTGCTAAATTTACATAATTATATACGCCCGCCACTCTAAAATCGAAATTACTACTATATTTCATGCTTAAATTGTAAATTTTAATTTTTGTATTTATATTCGCCTCCCCAATGTGCAAATCTCAAGTCCTCAATTATGAACAAAAAAATTGGCCTCCCCAAATTTTTTTCTCACTTTTGAACAAAAAATTTGTAAAGAAAAATGTTTAAATAGAAATTGAAAAGAATTTGTTAATCAAACACCCCTAAATTATTGTAATTTAGTTGATGAATATGAAATAGATTTCATGTTGATTACTAGGGTTGCACTGAAAGATTGGTAGAACCGGAACACCGGTCCAAACCAGTAGAATTGGTTCAATTTTTTTAGAACCGTTTAGTTCCGATTCTTAAAACTTGAAAACCTTCTAGGATGGTTCGGTTTGTGGATATGTGCACATAGTTCCAGTTCTAGGTCTGAGCCGAACCAAACCGCACTAAAAAATCTTAATAAATTCATTTGAGCAAAAACAAATCATAATAAAATTTATTTTTAGACATGAATAATACTAGAATATTAATGGTAGCAAAATAATCCTTTCTTTTTACCACAGATAAATCATCTACTAGTTTCTGACCATCATTGTGGTGTGTGATGCTCCAATCATTTTCTACTTTAATGCAGCTTTCAACTAAAACCTAGAACATTGTAGAGATCCTTCAAAGTATGGATAGTTCTTATAGAATATTCTTTAAAGTATTATGACTTCTTAATCACTTGTTTAAATTAATGGTATACTTAATTAATGAATTCACAATATAATAAAGTGACAATATAACTTAACCCCATAAAGGTATTTTTACCAGTTAGCTCTACCAAGTGTTGCAATGACAGATTAGAGAGAGAAAGAGAAATGTTTGTTCGAAAAATTTGATTCCCCAATAAGAGTTACTAAATAGTCGGTCCTTTTATTATTTATTTTTAAACAATAGCGCCTATATTTACATTAACTTGACAAAAAGGGACAAAAAACGGTGCGTTCATATTCAAATTTTGGAAACTAGACGATTTGTCCCCCACACTTCTTTGGCACGAGTGAACGACAAGAAAGTCACTTCATTATTTTTCCTTTTATCTTTTTGTTGATTAAATCGATTTTATGAAATTGATAACAACATTATTACCAAGTGTGATTGGTGATGTGTTTGTGATGTTTTCATTAGATTGAAGTTTTCCTTGACGTATGATGTATCATAGATTTTGTAATATTGTATGCTTTGTATCACTTTGGTTTTATTCTTGGATATATAAAGATTGATGAACAAAGTATGATGTGTTGATGTTATATGTAAGTATTAGCTGTTTGATTAATGAGCCATCCAACCTATGAAACAAGGCATTAGTTTTTTGATTAATGAACTATCCAAGCTATGAAACATTTGATCTTGTTTCTTAATTAATAGTGTTCGAATTTGAAATAGCATAACCTTGAGATATTACGAATTACAATTTGGATTCTGTCTAGCTTGGTCTAGTTTTTTTTTTAGAATTTTTAATTATAAGTAATTTGATTTATGAATTTTTTTATTTTTAGTAAAAAAAAAAATCACCGTTTGAACAAAGAGAACAAAAAAATATAAAATTTTAATCAAACTTTGAAAAGAAAAATTCACCACACACAAAAAAAAAATCTATAGTTTTAGACTCCTCTCGACTAGAGTAATCGGAAAAGTATAAAATTTTGATCAAATAATGAAGAAATTCACTAAAAAATAAAAAATAAAAAATAAAAACATCTAAAAAATCTCAAAAAAAAAAAAAAAAAAAAGGTCAAACTTTTTTGAAATTATTTGCACTTGCACAGCGGAAGTTGATTTTTAATTTTTCAGCCAAGTAAAGAGATTGTCGTACTGACACCAGCTTAGAGATCTACCAAGTATCAGTTATTATTTAGGACGTATATAATTATACTTATTAGCAGTTAATTATTATATGGAGTCGCTTTTAGGAAAAATCAAATATGCAAATCAAGACATACAAAAGCTTGCCAATGACAAGCATTAAGGAAATAATAATGCATTGACATTTTCTACTATTAATTTATTTTAAAAAAAATATAAACTGCACAACTGGTGCTTTCACACGTAAGGGTGTGTGTTTTTCCAAATTTTTTTCTTTTTATGGGCAACATATAATATTTCTAGTAATTACCTGCGCTCACGGGTACTACGCCATAAAAAAAAGACCACATCTTAAGCGTATTCGTTAGATTTTACAACCTTAGAAACATATAAGTTATATATACCGAATAAGAGATACATTACATGCATATGCGAAGAAATACATACATTACTTCAAAAATTTAGAAAGTATAATAATTTTGAAAAAGTGTTTTTAGTTTGAGAGAAATGACGAAAAAAAAATGGGTGTTTTAATTTTTTTTTGTTTGGGTCCCACTAAAAAAATGATCCAATGAGTAAAACATATGTCCAGCTTTAGAGGGGTTTTGGCCATTGGATCACATGATATGTGGGCCCACACCTTTGAGAAAAAAAAAGTGATATTTTTTTTAGAAAAAAAATAGTCTTAAGTGAAATCTCAATTATTGGATTAAGTCAAACGAATTTCAATCGTAGATAGTATAAGTTAATTTTAAAGATTGAAAAACCTTTGTGTCTTATATTGTAGATTGCTTATATTATCAAATACACCTAGTGTAAGGCCAACATTAATGGAATCGAGGTATTACGGTCCAAGCTCAGCCCAACTTTCATTTAGTGTAACTCGGGTTAGGCTTGAGTTGCTAAAAAAGATTGACTACGTTAATTTCTCAACTCATTTTGACACAATTTTTGTTTCAAATATTATTGCATGTAATTATAGTGATTAATTATAGAGTTAAGGCCCCCCATATAAGGGATGGAACTAATAGGGCGACTGTCACTCTCAAAATTTTTAAAAAACTCTATTTTATAACAGTAGTAAAAATTAATACTTTTAAATTATATAAATTTTTAAGAAATCAATACCGCCACCCTAAAATTTATTTAGAAAGTATGCATGTTAACATTACTTTAGATACATTTTGTTTAGATAATATTTAGTCAAATGCCTAAAAGTAGTCATGGTAAAAACGATGAATAACATATTCGATTTCAGATATTATTTATAATTGTTTTTCCTGATTTTTGTTTTTTCACATGTCCAGTCATCTTCCTTTCTTCTTCTTTGATTTTAATTTTATTCATTGGCAGAAATCGATATAATATTTCATTCGTCCATTACATATTTTTTTCTTGTATGTACATTCGTCACTCTAGAATTATAATCTCGTATCTGTCCCTACTCCCATATAATTTACATCTAAAAGGAAAATAAATTTTAAATAAAAATTATAATAATAATTTAAAATATGTAAAAAAACTTATTTAAAGTTTACGTTCAAGGCTGTTATGAACAGAGTTCAGTAATAGAAGTGAATGGTTACGAACAAGGAAGAAAATAAAATTCTCTATTCAAACTAGAGATTGAGCTCCTTAATGAACAAAAAAAGACTTAATTTTGCATGCCTTTTATTGAATATGAATCACTTATTTATATACATTGTTGTAACAAGATCAACAAATTATATAACAGCTATAACAGCTAACTGCTTTAACAAACTATTACTAACACTTAATGCTCTGCTAACTGTTAACTGCTGCTTGCTAACTACTGCTTCTTGTTTTCCCTCCTTGTTGTTTCTTGTTTTCCCTCTTCTTATATTTCATATTCTTTCATCCACTATGGCATTCTTCTGTTTCTTCTTGTTTTGTTACCAACAATAGACCCATTCTCCACCTCTCCATTTTTGCTAGTATCTTTTGTAGCTACATTTTTAACATTTCTTCCGAAATCAAAACGAATTTTGTCCTCCAAGTTCAAATGTGAAAAATATCTTGAAGAACGTCAACATCCTCCCACGAACTTTCTTCTATAGGCAATCTATCCCATTGTACTAAAACCTGGGATTTGAATTGATTATCAACTAAAATGGTTCGCTTGTTTAAAATAGCCAATGGATGAATGAAATTCTGTGAATTCTCATTATAGTCAGGTAATTTGACAATTTCAGGTCGTAATTTTGAACCAAAAAAAGGCTTCAGCTGCGAGACATGGAACACCAGATGAATCTGACTAGTTGAGGAAAGGTCTAACAGATATGCCACTTGACCAATTTGGTTTAAAACAGGAAAATGACCATAATATCTTTTGTCCAACTGGCAATTCAATCTCTGAGCTAAAGATTGAGCTCCTTAATGAACAAAAAAGGAATGACACTAGAATCACCAGTATCCTCTTCTGTTTCCACTTCCTTAGACAACCCCCACATCTTGTTCTTCATCGTTGCCAACAAGCAAAAAAAAATGAATTTACACTAATGGCCAGGTGCATACTTGTCATCACAATTATAACAAAGGCTTTTTTCTCTTCTAACTTTAAGCTCTGCAGGAGTCAACCTTTTAATGGGTAGTGATGAGTTTTAGACTACAATGGGGTGGTGTTAACTGCTGGTTTGGGTAATATGGGTTGAGAGACATATTGAACTTTATTTGACATATAATTTGACATAGATTTTTGGCCAGAAAACTTAAGAAACTGTTTCATTTCATTACATTTATATTCCTGCAATCTGGCTAAGGCCATAGCTTGTAGTATAGACTGAGGTTGTGCCACTAATAATTACCTCTTTATTTCAGGTTTCAATCCAAAAATAAAGAAACTCAATAGAAAATTCTTAGATAATCCATTTACCTTCATAAACAGATAAAAATTGAATTCGGTAATTTGCTACTATAGTAGATTGCTGCAATTTAGACAGTGCACCTATATGATCTTCATACATGGATAGACCAAGTCTGACATTCAGTGCCCTAAAAAAACCTTTCCAAGATTCGATATATCCATTAGAATGCATGCATCCACTTGAACCAACTAAGAGCAAGCCCTTCCAAGTAAAAA
>BRYE01000025.1:6765000-6767500 GCA_030159115.1 Actinidia arguta var. hypoleuca
CAGTTGAATCAAGTTACGGTGAAGAACAAGTATCCTTTACCTCAAATAGATGATTTGTTTGATCAATTACAAGGTGCTTGTATCTTTTCAAATATTGATTTGAGATCTGGGTATCATCAACTGAAAGTAAAAGATAGTGATGTTTCAAAGACTGTATTTTGTACCCGATATGGTCAGTATGACTTTTTTGTGATGCTTTTGGGGTGACGAATGCACCTGCTATTTTCATGGATCTGATGAATAGTGTATTTTGACATTTTATCGATTCCTTTGTGATTGTTTTTATTAATGATATATTGGTTTACTCTCGTAGTGAAGAACATGAAAAACATTTGGGACGTGTTTTATAAACTTTGCAAGATAAATAATTATATGCCAAGTTTAGTAAATGTGAATTTTGGCTGGATAGAGCAGTATTTTTGGGTCATGTGATATCTGCAGAGAGAATTCATGTGGATTCAAAAAAGATAGAAGTGGTAATGAACTAGGAGCAACTAAAGAATGTTTTAGAAATAAGAAGTTTTCTGGGTTTAATAGGTTATTATCGAAGGTTTATATAGGGTTTTTCCTCTATTTTTGTTACTTTGACATAGTTGACTTGCAAGGATATAAAATTTGAATGAACAAATGACTCTTTAGGAATTAAAAATCAAATTGACTACAACACCAGTATTTACAATTCCTTACGGGAAGGGAGATTTCGTGATATATAGCGATGATTGACATCAAGAATTGGGATGTGTATTAATGCAACAGGGGTAGGTAATTGCGTATGCATCAAGACAATTGAAACCATATGAAAGGAATTATCCTATATATGATTTAGAGTTGGTTGCAGTAGTATTTGCATTTAAAATATGGAGACACTCTTTGTACGGGGAATCTTTTGAGGTGTTCACGTATCATCAAAGTTTAAAATACTTATTTACGCAACAAGATTTGAATGCTAGATAGAGGAGATGGATGTAACTAATCAAAGATTATGAATGTGTAATCCATTATCATTCGGGAAGAGCCAATGTGGTGACCGACGCTTCGAGTCGGAAGTCCATGAGAAGATTAGCTTGTATCAAGTGTTGTCGGGCAGAATTATGTGCAAAAATGATTGTCTTGGGGGTAGAGTTTGAACAACAAAGTCCGGATGTCATGTTAACTTATTTTCGAGTCAGATATTTATTGCTTGACCGAATTAGAGAACTTCAAATGCAAGATGAGCAATTGAAGAAGATTAGACAACAAGTGGTGGATAAAGTGAGCACTAATTTTTCACTACTTGATGATGGTACTTTGATGTTCGGAAATTAATTTTGCATATTGAATGAGCCAATGTTAAAGAATGAAATTCAGGAAGAAGAATATCAGTCGCTATATGCTATGCATCCGGGGAGTGCAAAGATGTATAGGGATCTTTGAGAAATTTATTGGTGGCCAGGTATAAAGAAAAACATTGCAGAATTTGTGACAAAATATTTAATTTATCAACAAGTGAAAGTTGAACATCAGAAACTGGCAGGTTTGTTGCAACCTCTTCTGATTCCATAGTGAAAATTGGAACGTATAACCATGGATTTTGTGGTGGGACTTCCAAAAACTCCTAATAGTTTTGATTCTATTTGGGTAATTGTTGATAGACTGACTAAGTCAGCTCACTTTCTTCTAGTGAAGACAACTTATACACTTGATAGATAAGCAAAACTATATGTCAATGAGATTGTGAGATTGCATAGAGCACCAGTATTGTCATGCCCTGTAACCCGGCCTATGCGGATCGAAGGCACATGACCGGAGGCAGCCTAGCTACCTGATACCGACTTACATTAAACTGGTTGAACACCTGTGCATAATCATCTACAATGATACTTAATTGCGGAAACGTCACAATAACTGAAAATTATAAAGTGTGGATTACATATAAAGCTTGGCCTAAGTTCTTTTTCTTTTATACATAATAGGACCAACTTTGAATATATACATAACATGGCCATCTTAAGGATACATAACAAAGGGTCTAGCCCATCAACAAAACTACATAAGGCCTTTGGGCCACAAAACTTAAGTTTGCATCGTCACTTTCTTTTATGACTTCTCAAATTGGCTTCCTGAAAATTTATTTTTGAAAACATAAGCTAAACTCTTAGTGAATAAAAATAATACATGAACATGAAAATACCATGGATCATTATCATAGCATGCATATCTCGTTTGAAACTATCATATAAACATAGCATAGCAATTTTTTTGAAACTTAAAACTTTCATGACTGTAACGTGGCCTAACTTGAAATCTGTTATAGCCGTAAACGTAGCATAGCTTGAAATCTTTCATAACTGTAAAGCTACAGTACTATAGTATAAAAGTGCAACAACTTGACATAGTAACCTTTCAGTCACGCAACATAGTAACCATGTAAGTCACACTGGGACTCTTTACGCTAGGGACGTCACTCAACATAGATAGTTTATTTCACGTTCCCTATCATAAGACTATCGGGCTAGATTAA
>BRYE01000025.1:6775000-6782500 GCA_030159115.1 Actinidia arguta var. hypoleuca
ATGCTAAGTATAGCGTTCGAATGCCGAGCGTACGTAGCAGTAAAAATAGTTACTAAAATTTACCAAAACTTCTCCAAATACTTTCAAAACATCTCCAAAGTTTATAAGGTGGTTCAAATATACACCAAATGGGCACCAATAATTAAAAATGGAGAGAAAATAAGCAATCGAATAAAAGGGATCTAAGTT
The DNA here is from genome assembly GCA_030159115.1 of Actinidia arguta var. hypoleuca. Lineage (NCBI taxonomy): Eukaryota > Viridiplantae > Streptophyta > Magnoliopsida > Ericales > Actinidiaceae > Actinidia > Actinidia arguta. Next base: position 6,775,190 of record BRYE01000025.1, read on the forward strand.
TTAATCTTAAAAGTCCTAACATTCCTAAATTTGGGAATTTTTATCTCAACTCTCCAATCTCTCAATGTAGAGCTTCAAGCTCCAAGATTTAAACAATTGGAACTCAAAGGAGTCCTCCAACACAAATCTAAACTCTTCTAGGTGCATCAAAAATAAAAAATCCCGAACCTTTTCCAATGTATACATACAACATATGTGTATATATATATACAAAACTAAGTTTCTCATCTCTCCTAAAGCTTGATAGAGCTTCTAATGGCTTCCTTTAGCTTGGGTTTGGGCTCTCAAGGCTTTCTTCTTCTTCTTCTTTTTCTTTTTTTTCTTCTTTTTCTTCTTCTTCTCTCTCTCTCTCTCTCTCTCACTCTATGTGTGTGTATTTGTGGTGTGTAGTGTATGTGTGTATAACTTGAGATACACATGGAAAATAATCACATGTGCCCTCCTTCAAGAATTTTAGTTACAACCCAAATTTCAATTGGTCCCTTTGACCCTAAAATAATAATAACTTATATTAAAATAAATATATATATAATTTACCTAAATAAGGAAAATTTTTAGGTTCGGGGTATTACATCTATTGTTTCAGACAAGGATCCAAGGTTTACTTTTAAATTTTGGCCAAGTCTTTAACGAGTTATGGGAACAACATTGAAATTTAGCATAGTGTTTCATCCTCAAATAGATGAATAGTCTGAGAGGACTATTCAAACTTTGGAGGATATGTTGAGGGCCTATATGCTTGATTTCAAAGGTAATTGGGGTGATTACATTGCCTTAATAGAATTTGCTTATAATAATAGTTATCAAACTAACTTTGAAATGGCACCATTTAAGGCTTTGTATGGTGGGAGATGTAGGATCCCGCTATGTTGGACTGAAATGGGTGAATGACAATTATTAAGGCCAGAAATGATCCAAGACACCACAGAGAAATCAATACAATCCGAACATTTAAAGGTTGCACAAAGTAGACAGAAAAGTTATGCCAATAATCATTGACATGAACTTGAATTCAAGATGGGAGATCAAGTATTCTTGAAAGTTTTTCCATGGAAAGGGGTGTTGCAATTTGGGAGAAAAGGAAAATTGAATCCAAGATACATTGGTCCGTATATCATAATGGAGAGAGTTGGCATGGCAACTTATAGTTTAGACCTACCACCAGAGATGTCCAAGCTACACAATGTATTTTATATGTCTATGTTACAAAAATTTGTAGCGAATCCATTTCTTGTATTGGTGCAGCAAACGGTGGAATTAGCAGATGATTTATGTTATGTTGAGGAACCAGTTCAAATTCTAGACCGAAGAGAGCAAGTCCTTTAGAATAAAGTGATAGCATTGGTAGTTCTTTAGAGGAGCCACACAGTAAAGGAAGCTATGTGAAAAAGTGAGGAATCTATGCGGGAACAATATCCATACTTGTTCCTACCACAAGGTATGAGAATTTCAAGACGAAATTCTTTAAGGTGGGGAGAGTTGTGAGACCCTAACTCTTCTAACTTCATATTAGATTGATTTTATGCATATATATAAAGTATTTATACTAATTGAGGTGCTTGACTAGCACGTTTTAATGTGTGTGAGTTATGGTGAGATTTTTATATTTTTAAGTATGATTAATGTGTGATTAATTATGTTAATCTAGGATTAATTAGCTTAATTAATCATCATATTTAGATTAGCTTAATCATGATTAATTATCATAAGTGTGCTTAATTATGTTAATCATGTGGATTAAAGGTGGATTAAGGAAGTAAGGAGGTGCTAGGTGGGTGTTTAATCTTAAGACACCTAGGTATATGCTTCATGTGTGCGCTTCATGTGTGTGTGCCATGTGGGGGAATAGATACAAGACTGTATCTATATTGGCTGCCAAGAAATGGAGATAAATGAGGAGTTTGTGTAGAGATGGTTCTTGAGGGTTCTAACAATTGGGAGAATGAGAAAAAAAGAAAATGAAGAAAAAAGAGGGAAAAATGAGAGAATTTAGGGGAAAACTTATTTGCATCTTGTCTTCATCAATTGAGGTGAATTTTATCATGTATCATGTTATTCTTGATGATTTCTAGCATGTTTGTGTGTTACATAGCTATGGAGATAGAGGAAGGAAGAAGGAGGAAGGAGGTAAGGGTTTTCATGGTAGAAACCCAATTCATTCATGTTTTGTGTGTTTTAGATTGATTAATTAAGGTTTCCAAGGAGGAAGCCTTGAATATTTCATGTTGTGCGTGTTCTTGGTGTTTGAGAATTTATTTATGACTTTAGGAAGTGTTGGCATGGTGATGAGAGCTTAAAATCATGTTTTAGTAGGTTTTATTTTTTGAGTCAAGATCAAGTGTCGACACCTGAGATTGAGGAATCGATACATTAAAGAAAAAATTATTCTCTAGCTCAAGGTATCGACACATGAGGTTGAGGAGTCGACACATAGAGTGAAAATTGTGTTTTGTCTTCAAGTACCTACACATGAGGTTAAGGAGTTGACACATGGACTGAAAATTATATTTTGTCTTTAGGTGTTGACACAGGATATTGAGGGGTTGACACCTGAGGCTGGAGGAGTCAACACATTTAAGTAAAATGGGCATAATTATCTCTAGAAAACTCGAACTGATGCACCATTTGAAGCATTGAAAAGTAGATTCATTTATATTGATATAAAATTGGGACTCCATGTCCTTATAAATTAAGAGATATTTTAATTTAAAGTTAACCCATATATTATTGATAGCAACAATATTTTTCTAGAGTTTTAGTCCACCTTTCATTGGTCTTAACCGCTCCATCCAAAATGTTGTTTTGATCCATGACCTATCAAATTGAAGATCTTTAAGCCTATTTTTAATTTAGGTTGACTTTATATTGCATCATAGAAGGGTTTAACATCTCATTGAGTTTTAATACATTATTGATGTTATAAATCACATGTTTAAGGAGTATAAGCTATAATCATGCATTGGTTATAAAATTATAACATCTTTTTTATCAAGTTTGATGTGGTGGTGTTTGGTAGGTTCGAAAGTGGATCAAAGTACTTCGGTTCAACCAAATAAGTGACTCGATTGTATTTGTATGACGATAACAGGTGGGAAATACATGATAATCTTACTCATATTTAATTACTTGTCTCTTATATAATTGGTGATGGTAATTATATCTATGAGGTGATTATATATAAGGTGATAATGGTGATTCTAAATAAGGTGAGGTGGCATTGTATATCATTTATCTTGTTTGCTTTGTATTGCACTGGAGAGAGTTAATGATTATGGAAGGCTTAGTCACAGTGGACTAGCCTAGGGGTGTCACAATGGGCATTCCTTGATAATGAGCCATCACTAATTGGGCCAATGTTATCTTAATTTGTGGGCACGTGTGGGTGATACATTATTACATTATTGATCTCTATTTCTGGATATCTATGGTGGATTTTTATCTATATTATTCTTTATGAGTTTGATTATCTATTGTGAACACGTTAACATTTAGCTCACACCCACACAGATTATTTGGCCAAGTGAGAAGATATAGATGACTATCCGGTTCATTGTGGTCGTAGTCCTAGCCGTGGTGACTTTCCTTGGTTGTGTCTGGATGTCGTTGGAATGTTCTCACCTTTACGCTTCTAAAATTTTGTCGAGTTTTGTTAGAGGTATCAGGATTAGGTTGTATAAATGTAATATGTTTGTTTTTAGCATGAGTTGATGGTAGAAGATTTTAAAGAGAGTTTGTTTATATTTTAGTTGATGATGTATATATGTTTATCTTATGGTTTTTAATTATCAGTGAATGTTTTGTTATGTAATCCTTATCTCTTGAGTATTATGGTGAATGTTAAGAGTCGTTCGCAGGTATAGTAACCTGTGCGATCACACCCCATCTAATCACTTATTTATATACATTGCTATAACAAGATCAATAAATTTTATAACTGCTATAACAACTAAATGCTTTAACAAACTATTACTAACACTCAGTGCTCTACTAGCTTTTAACTTCTTCTTGCTAAGTACTGCTTCTTGTTTTCCCTCTTCTTATATTTCATATTCTTTCATCCACTCTGGCATTCTTTTGTTTCTTCTTATTCTGTTACCAGCAATAGAGTCATTCTCCACCTCTCCATTTTTTCCAATATCTTATGTAGCTACATTTGTAACAAAGGCCATTCCTTCACTCGAGCAAAATTAATCTCAATTCAAGTATGAGTTTAAAAAATGAAGCTTTACACATAAATGATGTTAAATCTATGAAAAAAACGTTGTGCTGAACTTGGCATTTTATAAGTCTTTCTCCCTGTTCAAAATAGTAGAAGATATATACTCAGACAATAATAACAATAATATACTCCCCTTTGGAGACATTTGTTTCTTAATGCATTGTCACGTATCTTGTTTGAATTGTATTAAAGTCAACACGACGACGCACACGACACATAAACAAACAAATGAACCAATGCAATAAAACAACCACTAAATACTAAAATTTAAAGAAATATAATATTTTTAAGGGAGAAAAGTCCACCAGTCTAGGCCACTATCTATACAAGTTGGGATATTAGGGATTTGGTTCTTGTGGTTGACATCTATACCTATCAAGATTTGCAGTTATATTTTGCAATTATAGTGTTAAATTATAGTTGTTATATATTGTAGTATATTTACTAATAATTAATAAGGATATTATTTATGTTAATAATTTTTTAAACTTGAAGGAGATTTTTTAAGCTTGAAAGAGATTCATGTGAGTGTGTAAACTTTGTCCCACATTGGTAAGCTAAGATTTTAGTGAGAGAGACTCCTTATGTATAAGAGATGTTTGACCCACATTGTTTAGAAAAGCTTCTAGTGGGAGTGACTTTATATATATTAAAGAAGTATATCCCACATTACTAAGGTAAGCTTCTTGTGGGAGTGATTCTCATTTTATGAATGTTTGTCCCACATTGCTTAGCAAAGTGTTTGAGTGAAAATGACTCTCCTATAAATATGAGAAGTCTTATTATTTTCTCTTCAAGCTTTGAGATTATTCTTTTAAGGAAACTTATATTTTGCTTTTAGTATTTCTCTTATATATATTATTTTAATTAGTTACCATTTTAATTATCATTTAATTTAGTATGCGTCGTTTTACTTTAATTTTAGTTCGTTGGGATTTCGTCTCACAACGGCTATAATTTTGTCTAGTTATTGTGCGAAAATGTGCGAATCTTAAACTATTGGGACTTTAGTCCCACATTGGTGAAGAGGTGTGATGGTTTGGGATATCTTTTGGTTCTCTATAAATAAGACCAGGGGATATCCGAAAGTAATACATAAATGAAAATTTTTCTCTCTTTCTATTTTTCATTATTATTCTTGTTTTTTGGGTGATATTCCAATCCTAAGATTATTAAGAAGTACAGCCTTAATTAATCTTAAATTAGTAGGCATTGTATCCTCGAGATATAATTTTCAAGAGTCTATTTGCACCATAGTGAAAAAATTACTATCTTAAAAATAGTATCCTGGATGTGCTTTGCCTAATTCTTAATTTTTTACATTCTAATTTTTTATCCCTTTTTAATGTTTTCATTATTTTCTCACAAAAATTTTAAGATAGTAATCATTCTCAATAGAGTCCGCAATGGTGAAAACTCATGTTCAAGAAGTGAAAAGGCTTGAGAGGTTCAATGGCCTTAATTTCAAGAGATAGAGCATGAAGAACTTTAATCAACTTATCATTGCCAATGTGGTTTATGTGTTGTCTACAGTGTATCCTCAAGAAGACACAGAAAATGGAGAATTAAATCAAAGAAAAAAAAATCGATAATGACTACGTGTGCTTCACAATTCTCAATTCAGTGACGAATGCATTATTCAACGTGTTTCACAAATTCTATACGTCATTAGAATTGTGGTTTGTAATCTAACGAAGGTACATCAATGAAGATGCCGGTAATAAATCTTTTCTTAACAATAAATACATTGAATTTAAAATGGATGATTCAAAATATATTATTGATCAAGTGAATGCTCTTAATAATATTGCTACCGAATGTGCTGATGTTGAAGAACATTTTTTAAAAAAAATTCAAGTCTCCACAATCATTGATAAACTTCCATCTTCGTAGAAGGATTACCAAAATATTTTAAAATATATTTAAATCTGATGGAAGTATAGAAAGATATAAAGAATTTCTAATGGCTAAAGGCTTTATACAAAATGAAGGAATAGACTATTTTAAAAAAAATTCACCAGTTATAAAAATAACGTCTATAAGAATTATATTTGCTATTGCTTCTGCTTGTAATTTAGAGATATATCAAATGGATGTTAAAATTGCATTTCTAAATGGTACACTTGAAAAAAAAATTTACATAACCCAACTAGAAGGTTATGTAGTAAAAGGTGAAGAAAATAAAATTTATAAATTAAACAAATCTTTATATGGTCTATAACAAGCATCAAGATAATGGTATGAAAAGTTTAAAAAAGAAGTTAAGAACTTTGGTTTTAAAACTTTTGAAGTAGAAAGTTGTGAATTTTATAAAGTCACAAATAATTATAAAGTTTGAATAACAATTTATGTGAATGATTTACTTATCATTGGTTCTAACTTGGATTGTATAAACAAGATAAAAATTAATTTCGCACAAACTTTTGATATTAAAGATTTAGGACATATGGGTATTTTATTAGGAATTAAAGTACTTAAGAAGAATGGAGGTTTCATTCTAATTCAATCACACTTTATAGAGAAAGTGTTAAAGAAAGTTAATCATATTAATTGTAAACCTAGTAAGACACTTTTAAATCCTAATAATAAATTAGTCTCTCACAAAGGAGAATTAGTAAATCAAGAAGAGTATGTTAAAATTATTGGTAGTCTAATATATACAATGAATAATACAAAACCTGATATTGCATGTGTATGATCCCAAAATTTGAAACTATCTAATTTCTCTAATTAATATATAAATTACTAGATAAATACAAAATAGTTATGTGATTATAATGTATGTTATTTCTCATGTATTAAGTATGATTTTTTTAGATTTTTACAAAAATATGAATTTATACCCGAAAAGATTTTCTGTTAAAGCGTAACAGAAAAATAGACACATGTCAAGTATGTTTGACTAAACTATGTGGATCAATAGGGACCACATGGTGGTGTGACTCATCCCATGAGTCACTATATGATTAAATCAAACCATGCCACAAAAGTCAAAATTCCAAAAACCCATCCAACCACTCCCTCACCCCATCTCTGTCCCAATAGAAATGCTGGGACTAGACCTTTAGGAAGAAGGGGAGAGGGAGAGGGAG
>BRYE01000025.1:6797500-6802500 GCA_030159115.1 Actinidia arguta var. hypoleuca
CAACATCGAAATGTGAAACACGTTGTGTACATTGGTCAACCTAGGTGGCAAAGTAAGACGATACGCTACAGCTCCAACACAATCAAGGATCTCAAATGGGCCAATAAACCTCGGGGATAGCTTGCTGCTACGCCCAAAATGCATCAATTCCCTATTTAGTGAAACTTTCAAAAACACGTGGTCTCCTACGGTAAACTCCAACTGATATTTCCTTCAGTCGGCATAATTCTTCTGGCAACTCTGTGCTATGAGTAAACGCTTTCTAATCAAAACTACCTTCTCAATCGTATCATGAACCCAATCTGACTTTGCAAGCGCTGCCTCTCTAATGTCAGTCCAACAAATAGGTGACCTACACGGTATAAAAGATGCCATCTCGATGCTCGCCTGATAGTTGTTGTTATACGCAAATTCCACTAAGTGTAGATGATCCTCCCATAATCCTCCAAAGTCAAGCACACATGCCCGAAGCATGTCTTCTAGAATTTGAATAGTATGCTCAAACTGTCACCGGTCTGTGGATGAAATGCTGTACTGAATCTCAAATTCAAACCAATAGCTAATTGCATCCCCTTTCAAAAGAGCGATGTAAAATGCAGATCTATATCATAAACTATAGTTATTGAAACCCCGTGAAGTCGAACAATTTCACGAACGTAAACGAAGCCAAGATCCTTTGCCGAATTTGATAAACGAATAAGAAGAAAGTGCGTGGATTTTGTCAAACGATCAATCATAACTCAAACGGCGTCGTGCCCGCGCCCTCTCAGTGATTTAGGCAAACTTGACACAAAGTCCATTGTGATATGCTCCCATTTTCACTCAGCAACTGGCAATGGTTGTAGCAAACCTTCTAGTTTCTGGTGTTCTACTTTCACTTGTTGGCAAGTCAAGCCTCTCAAAATGAATAAGGCAACATCCTTCTTCATTAGCCTCCACTAAAACTAGCGACACAAGTCATGGTATATTTTCATCCCTCCAGGATGAACTGCAAGTCGTGAATGATAAAACTCACGAAGAACATTGTTTCTACTCAACAAAAGTATGAATAATCTAGACTTGTACCTCAAACCCTGATTTGGATGCAAAACCCAATATGCGGGTCCTACACCTCTAGCAATGCGATCTCAAATCATCTTGGCCTCTATATCCTGTTGTTGTGCCTCAACAACCCAACTGATGATGGATGGCTCTGCAGATAATGTGAATAATGTAGCAAGCTCGTCCATCTCGTTGAAAAGCAAGTCGTACTGATCGAGATCCTGAATCATTTATCACTCATGAATAGAAATGCTAGTCAAGGTACTAAGAGATTTCCTATTAAGCGCATTAGTCACAACATTGGCCTTCCCGGGTTGATAATGTAAGTCAAAGTCATAGTCCTCTGATACCATGTTGTCACGCCCCGGATAAACATGACCTGGACACGTAAACAATTAGTCTAATAAAAGAAAATCGAACTAAAATAATACAACAAGATTATATCAAAGATTAGAGTGCAAATAATCACTCCCGTAGGACCATGCTCTCCATGAACTATCACAGTACAAAACAAATGATAGTACATGGACAACGCTCACACTGGGCCAAAAGAATATTACAATTCAAAATACACATTTATAAGTTCATAAACTAAAATAAGCAAATGGCATCCATGTGCCTCAAGGATCGAGTCCTTTTGTGTAAACAAATACCTCGAGCTCTTGTGGTCTGAAAACACTTCAAATCATTCCCCGTACAAGTCGTAAGTCGGATAATTTTACTCGTGCATCTTCAACTAACGTGAACCATACGCAATCACCTTGCCCAACTATATCAAAATGCACCCCAAGTCATCACATGAAGCATCAAAGTACATAGTGTACCCCAATCCTCACTTACGTATAACAAGAATCGATGCAGAAGTTAATCTCCTCTTAAGCTCCTGAAATGAATGCTCACAAGTGTCGCTACAAACAAAGCGAATTCCCTTCCTCGTAAGTCGAGTCATCGGCACTGCTAGACGTAAAAAGTCCACTTCTAAAAAGTCATCGGTAGTAACTGGCTAAATCCAAGAAACTACGAATCACGAACACTGTCTTCGATCATTCCCAATTCATCATTGCCTCTATTTTTCGAGGAATCAATAACTACTCCACTTCTAGAAACAACGTGACCTAAGAACTTCACCTCAGTTAACCTGAATTCGCACTTGCTAAACGTAGCATACGAACGATGCTCTCGTAGAAGCTGCAATACAATTCTCAGACGCTTCTCCTGTGACTCAATTGATGGCAAGTAGATCAAGATGTCGTCCATGAACACGACTACAAACTGATCAAGATATGAATGAAAGATACGATTCATCAAGTCCATGAAAGTTGATGGGGCATTCGTAAGACCAAACAGCATTACAAGAAATTCATAATGTCTATAGCGTGAGCGGAAAGCCATCTTCGCTATATCTTATTCCTTCATCCGCAACTGGTGATAACCTAATCTCAAGTCAATTTTTGAGAAATAGCTCGAACCCTTCAATTAGTCAAATAAATCATCAATTCTCAGAAATGGATACTTGTTCTTTATCGTCACACGATTCACTCGCCGATAATCAACACACATTCAAAGTGATCCATTATTCTTCTTTTCAAACAAAGTTGAAGCTCTCTACAGTGATGCATTAGGTCGGATAAAACCCTTATCCAATAAGTCTTGGATCTAAATCTTTAACTATTGCAACTTTGTTAGTACAAAATGATACAGTGGTATAGAGATTGGCACAGTGCCTGGCATAAGATCAATGGAGAATTCGATCTCTCAATGCGGTGGTAACTCCGTCAGATCTTCCAAAAAAACATCCGAAAATTCACAAACGACCAGTGGCAAAACCACACTACTTTCACTACCCTTGTCGATCAAACAAGATGAAAAAGAAAATTCAATTCTTTTTGTCTACGCGCATCGGTAGACAATGGAGTAACGCAACAAACCCGATCTCTCTCGAAGTGAAAATGGTCACCCTCGGGTGTACAAAAGGTAACTCGATACTGAAAGCAAATCGTAGCACAATAGCTGGCCAACCAATCCATACCAAGAATTACGTCAAAACTAGTCATGTCTAACATGATAAAATCAAACACAAAATGTCGATCGGTGATCTCCACCTCACAAGATCTACAAACTCGTCCCAAGGTTGATCTACCTCCTATTGGAGTTTCTAACTAAAGTACTAAATCTAATACCTCTATCTCCAATTCCAATGCTAAGGCAAAAGATAAAGTGATGAATGAATGTGATGCTCCCATGTCGATGAGAACACGAGCCCAAGAATTAAACACAAAGAAAGTACCTCATACTATAGAGGTATCGAGTTATGGCTCTTGCTGTCCCTAACAGTCCAGCTACCGATGTCATAGCGTAGACTCGCTCCTGAGTCCTCTAACCCTGTTGACCCAAAGCCTGTGGTCTTGACTAATAGGAAGACTGTGCCGACATAAATGCTGGAATGGCCCTCGAGGTCTGAACTAACTACGTAGGTTGTTGAGATCCCGTCGCTCCTTGATTGCTCTTCTTTTGTGTGCATTGCCACATGACATAACCAACCTAACCACACCAGTAGTAAGTAGGTGGTCTTCTACCTTGTGACTGCTCTTGCGTCTAACTGTAGGATTATCCCCTTTCTTGAGATTGTCGCTACTATTTTGACCCTTATGTGGGCACTTCGCAATACAATGCCCCGATTGGTGACAACCAAAATAAGTTAGTCCTACTCAGTATGACTGTCCAGATGACGCCGCTGGAATAACAGGTGCAGATCTATTAAAGTACTACTGCTGCAAAGTAGAAGTCTTTGGTTTCTTCGAATAGCACCCCTCAGATTGAGCATTAGTACCATCACGTTGTGACTTATGGTTCAAAATCTTCCTAGTCTCATTCAACGTCTCCTCTAAAGCAGCAGCCGAGCTAACCATAGTCAAGTAAACCTTGATCAAGTCCTTGCAATTTTGTTCCTTATGGATGATCTAAGACCCCGCATAAATTATTTTGCCTTATCCTCCTCCGTAGACACAACAGCCTTTGCAAACCTAGACAAACTCGTAAACATTGCCTCATATTGTGCCACCGTCATAGTTACTTGAACCATATTTATAAACTCCATCCTCAATGCCTCATTTGCGTATCTGTAAAGTATTGAACTAGGAAAGCTTCCTTGAACGATTTCAACTTCTTCACCACACTCACCTCCACGATCTTCCACCAATGAAGAGCGTCCCCTTGCAATTGATACAACGCAAATAACACTCGCAAGTCTTCCTTTGTCACTAGAATCATGTCTAACGCTCTTGTAACTTGCTCTACCTAATCCTCTACAACCAAAGGATCCAATTTGCCCTAAAAAAACGGTGGGCAAAATTGAAGAAAGGCCTTCATGGCTATAGTAGCCCTCATGTCCGTAGCTCTAACAGGTACTTGCATTGCCTACACTGTATTCCTCACCACTTGCTCGATGACAGTGAACATCCCTTGCATAAACTCAGCACCACCAAATAGTGCAGGTGGAGTACCTCCAGTGTTCTCTCCAACATTCCCTCCGGGAGCATTGGCTCCTCCTCCAATCACAGACTCTTAGTGATTCTCACCATCACCCTCTTCACGTTCCCCGCAAGCTCTACCTACTCCACGAGTTCCACGAGCTCTAAGTTGTGGTCTAGCGTGACCACTAGCTTGACGCGATGGCATGTTCTACACAATGCCATAAGAAAACAACAATACAATCATAGTCATTTATGATTCAGTCAAAGCATTTGCTCTATGTAAATCAATAACACGTAGAATGTATGTTCATGTTATTTCAATTACATAGATAGTACACTCGTGTTACTCCTCAATAATTAGACATGGAAACAAATGTGGTGCAACCACCACGGCTCATAGGTATTCAAACCTAGAGCTCTAATACATGTTGTCACCCCCCGGATAAACATGACCCGGACACGTAAGCAATTACTCTAATAAAAGAA
>BRYE01000025.1:6832500-6835000 GCA_030159115.1 Actinidia arguta var. hypoleuca
TCATTTCAAATTCTTCTTACATACACTTAGCAAATTCTTTGCAAAGGAATTCATTAGTAGCACCGAATATAATATCATCCATATAAATTTGTGCTAGGAGCATGTCATTGTTTTTGATTTTAATGAAAAGAGTGGTATCTATCTTTCCTCTTGAAAAACTTTTTTCAATCAAAAACTTACTCAATCTTTCATACCAAGCCCTTGGAGCTTGTTTCAAACCATACAAAACTTTTTTTAATTTGAAAACATAGTTGAAAAATTTTGGATCTTCAAAATCAGGAGGTTTCTTAACATATACTTCTTCGGTAATAAAACCATTTAGAAAAGAACTTTTAACGTCCATTTGATAAAGTTTAAAATTCTTAAAACATGCAAACGCAAGCAACATCCTAATGACTTCTAATCTCGCTACCCGAACATACGTCTCATCAAAATCAATGCCTTCCTCTTGGCTATAATCTTGAGCAACAAGTCTTGCCTTGTTCCTCAAAATCAATGACTAGGTGATCATTAGGCAGACGAAGGACAAGAAGTATGCCAAAAAGCCATGAAATTAGATGTCTCTGCTGTTTTCAATGATGAGACAACAACCTGACTGTCATATGAGAGTGAAGTTGGGTTGAATATCTGGGAAACTCAGATTGGAAACTTCATCAACACTAACAAATCTTCTAAGGTTGGAGCAAACTCCCCCCACTGCGTCACAAAGGTATGAGTGGCACGGTCCAACAAGACCGTCCAAGTTGGTGTTGGAGCGATTAAGGTTGAGGGTCTAAGAAATCACCACCGCGTCATACAAACCCATTGCACAAAGTCTATTGCTGCTAAAGTCTATGTTGGCAAGAATCTCCCCGACCCAATCTGACCACTAATTGGAGGGGTTGAAAACTGCTTTTGTATTGGATGAAACTACATGGGAAGTCTACTCTCTCAGATGTGCAAATGGAGAATATCACCCAGAGGGAGAGGATCAACATGAACTAAGTCAGCTTCCGCTCAGATCAAGAAGGGATCCTTCATGGGAGTCAGAAGTTTGGGAGGAAGTTCTTGATCCCCCCAGAAGAGATCTTCTAGTCCGCCGATGTAAGGGGTGCAGCGCCCCTCAGGATTTTAGGGGTACCCAGGGTCATGGAGGGGCTGAGCCCTAGACTCGACCAGATGTTGAAGACTGCCAACACCTCTTGTCGTTGATGAAGTACTCTGAAGGAAGAAAGTGCGAATAGAGGTTGATGAAGTACTCTGAAGGAAGAAAGTGCGAATAGAGGGAGAGCAAGAAGAGATGGAAGAACGAGTGCAAGAAGTAAGGAAAAGAAGCTCAGAGAGAGAGAATTTCAAATCACAAAGTGCAAAAAGCCCCATGTATCAAGAGTATTTATAGGTAAGGGTTGAGGCAGTGTTGTCCTAACAAATAATAGAAAAGCAACGCGTTCGTTACCTGAAAGAAAACTTGCCTAACGGCGCATTCAAATGGCGAGTGCAATTTCAAAAAGTTATCGTTGAAGATGGTAAAGAGTACGACGGTTACAAGGAGTAAAATTAAAACTTTTGACCGTTGGAAATGGGATGCACGTGCAAAGCCTCTCAACCCTACACCTAGCAAGCATCATTTTTTTAAGGGTAACACCTTTTCAAAAACCTTGAATTAATGGAAGAAATAATCCTTCGCCATCACCGTGATTAGTAAGTAGGCTCTATAAGGCCCTTCCCACTTAGGCTCATGTTTTCCCCTGGTTTGCCAAGGCACAACTACAAGCATTCGAACCATAAGCACCAAGTTTCTATTGAAAGAACGGAACCTAACTCTCTTGTTAAAGGCATTTGGTTCCATATTTTCCCCTGGTTAAAGGCATTTGCTGTTGAAAGAACGGAACCATATTTTCCCCTGGTTTGTTAAAGGCATTTGCAAACTTATGTACCCAGGAATTTGGTAAGGAAATTCTACTTCTTGCACTGGCCATTATTGCAAACATGGCAAATAATTTTAGCTGATTAGCCCATTTTTTTCATGCTTAGGAGAATTAAACATGCACACTTTCTCATAATATATGAAACCAGACGCCAATTTCTACAACTAAATCAAAATTTCAAGCCTATGAAAAGGATCTACGGTTTTCAAATGTAAGCAACAAATTAATAATACTGCAGCCAACTAATGCCAAAAGTAATTATATGAATCAATCACCACGATGCCCAATTATGTCGCCAAAAAAGATAAAATAAGTCACATATCAATCAGCCTTTTCAGATTCAGGTGTTAAACTGCATATCCATTACCAGAAATTACTGTTAATTTTACATTAAACTGTGTCTAACAATGAAATCGTTACAAAAATCAACAATTACTGTATTTGAATTAATCGCTGGGAAATATTTGGAGCAAACAAGAAATTCTTGCCCAGAGAGAAGGGCATAATCAGTTAGCAAAGAGTGACAATGCAGTGTACTTGACGATCGGTGAAACTTGAACTTGCCATATATATACATATATATATATATATGT
>BRYE01000025.1:6842500-6845000 GCA_030159115.1 Actinidia arguta var. hypoleuca
CACAATGATCGGCAATGATCCCGATGGCACGTTAGAGTCAGAGGATAATTTGCACGGTGAAGTTTTCTCTGACACCCTCATGCCTAGATCCAAACGCTAACGATGTGATACACTAGCTACTAACCCTGCTTTAGAGGCATGATTAAGTCAGCAATCAGCACATTCAGGCATGCGTCGAGCTACACTATACCCACTGACATAACAACTAGCATGTATAAACACGTGCCTAACTACACTATAAAAGGCGAGGCATTTTCTCTCTCAACAGGTGCACAATTTATCTCACTCATACTATAAACTCTTTATCTTTCTACATACACTTTCGGTCAACTTGACCATCAAAGAGTTGTCGCGGGACAGTTTCGGTGGCCTTTCTCACCATTCTTATCTTGCAGATCCGGTCAGCAATCTTCTACCACTAGCATCCGTTGTCCAGTCATCGCATGTGTGTATTTTTGATTTTCTCTCTTTGTATTCTTCATCCACAAACCCCACAATTGGCGCCGCATATGGGAAATCGACCATAGACATCCGCAAGAAACGAATCTAATGACATTCAAATGCATGAATGATGTTACAGGCAGTCATGAAGCCTAAAGGGAGCACTCTCTCATGCCCAGAACGTCGGGTGAGAGGAAGAATAAACTATTGATTGATGTTCAAAAGACAGTCAAGGGCCTCTCTGGGCAATGGCCAAGTCGATCACTCTACGAAGGCGAAGAATATAGTTAGGACATTGCCATTAGATTGATAATGCAAAGAATATAGCCGTGACATTGCAAGCTCAAATGGTAGAGCTACAGCAAGTCTCAGTGCATAATAATTTGATAATGCCAACCCCAGGGCTACTAAAGGGTCGTCTAGGGTAAGGTTGACTCGATGATAAGACATACCTCAAAACAACCCGAAGGGAAAACAAGAAGATTCTTACTACACTAAGGTCGAGAGCCAAACTGACAGCAATACCGTGGGTACAAAAAGGCGAAGGGTACTACCAAGTCAATCCACTTTCGACATGAACTTTCATCATACCTTGAACGCCAAAGAGGCCGAGAAGATGTAGATTTATGAGCAAGGCTGGTCACTAAAGCAACAATTGTTGTAAAAATCATCATTCCGGTGAGGTCAACAACTAAGACCACACCAAAAGAGGAATTCCTCTAGAGATACGAAACCCCTTTCAGAGAAGTTCACCCCCCCTAAATTCACCATGTATAATGGAAAATCAGAATCGAGGTCACACATAAGCCATTTTTGATAGATAATGACATGTTGGAATCACCTTGATGCGCTCATGTGCAGTGTGTTCCCCTCTAGCCTAGGCGCCCTAAGGCTGATATGGTTCGATAAGCTCCCAACGGGATCCATTAAGAGCTTTCTCCAACTCTCTGAATCATTCGTGGCTTGGTTTGTTATCAACATCAAGGCACCGATGAAGGGGATCGTATCCCGCATGCGGAAGCGCATTTTTAAATTTTTTCTATTTTAGATTTTAAACCATGTAATCATACAACAGCGATCAAGAGAAGAGGTTCGATATAACTAATGATCACGAGAAAATCAAGGATAGAAGTCTGAGATGCTACAGCCGTGTTGCTATGGTTTGCTGTTGCACGCAGCCTTGTGCTGCAGTCTGCTGCTGCTATCCGTTGTTATAAGCTGCTATGACGCTGCTGCACGTTGTTGGATTATGCAACATTGATTGTTGTTGCCCTTATAGACGTGTTGCTATTGCTCCAGCGGGCTGCTGTAGCCGCGATTGCGGGTTACAGATGCTTTGCAGCTGCCATACCAGCGGGTTGCTACTGTCGCACCCAATAGGCTGCTACCCACAGCGGCTTGCTAAGGCATATGCACGACTTGGTCTTCAAACTGCCTGAGTACGAGATCAAGATTGTCTTAAACATTCATAATGCAATGTAGAATAAAAGCAGGTATACGCTAAGGCATTTACAAGCTACCTGAGTACCGAGCTCAGGACGTCCTAAAGTGTTCAACATGCATTAGAGACAGAAATATGCTAAGACAAAAAGTAAGTGCAAAAATTGAGTTGAAGAAAGAAAAGCTTTTTATATATACACAAATTACAAATAACACTGTTCAAAAAAAAATATTTTCAAAATTCAAAAACCAAAACCAAATCCTTACATGTAGTAAGGCACATCACATCTCGGGGGAGGGCCCTGTTGGTCACGCATAGCTTGGGCTACATCTGTTTATGCCTCTGACTCCTTTACTACTTCGGCATATTCCACCTCGATCCTGCCATCAATAATTTCTTCACCCTACACCGGTCAGTTGGCATATTCCTCTTCGTCGAAGCCTAGGAGAAGGATTGTCAAGTACAGCTCGGGCGGGTTCCAAGAAAACCACCGGGGCTTCACCGTTACCCATGCAGGATAAGCTGGAGACGTTCCAATCTCCCCAATACATGTGAGCCAGCCTTTGTGAAATGCATTTGACCGCATCTGGGCTACCTTGCGAACATAGTATAACCCAA
>BRYE01000025.1:6850000-6852500 GCA_030159115.1 Actinidia arguta var. hypoleuca
TAATCCAGCAACGTGTAGATCTAAATAACAATGTCACTGTAGCAGCAGCTTGCTGCAGCAACATGCAACAACAGTTCGCAGCACAAGGCTGCGTGCAACAGTAGGCCATAGTAGTAAGGCTACAGCATCTCGGGCTCCGATCCGTTATTTGCTCATGATATTTAAGGTATATCGAATTTCCACTCTTGATCAACATTATACAATTACATGGTTTAAGATTAGAAATAAAAAAAAATTAAAAACAAAACTTTCGTTGCGGGGAATTGTTCCCTTCAACGTTCATGTATGCGAAGGGGTGGGAGGGCAACTTGCTGCCCAAGTTGTTCGTCATGGTGGGGGATTGAATGGTGAAATATGGTCACATTCTGAAGAAAAGTGGTAATGTCGTGAGCTCTTGGCTATTTTTTACGTGTTTGATGGCGTGCTTACCCATGGGGTCCAAATTTAGAATGAGGTGTTGACCCCTATAAGACAGATCAGCCGAGATGCAATAGTTATAAATCAATGACATTCAAATGAGGATAAATTTGTGTAAGTGCAGTAAAAATAAGGTCAGTGCCACCGAAGTGCAAGAAAACTCACTATCAGTTATTCTACCATTATGCTTCGGGAACTTGTGCACTTCATTATCCCAAGATCGAAAAGTCCCAATTTCTCGAGACCCAAACAAAGTCATCAAGGTATAAATCCTTGTCTGGGTTCTTTGTCACTACCCTTGTACATGGTTGTTGGTTGTTCCAAAGTCTGATATAGTGGTTCCCAATGAACAAGTTGGTACCGAGCTCCTTTTTCAGATGTACCATGATATATATACGAAGCAAGTCAAATGTAAAGAACTCCAACCCCTTATCTCTGCATTAAAGTATTCACCGCCAGCACGATCCAGATAAAATTTATTAAGACCTGCATAACAGGTAAGCCGGCAGCGTGCCATAACCCCTTTAGCACTGGACTAATTAGGAATCAAAGTCCAGCCTGGTGGATCAGCCACGTGTGGACCATGATGCGATCCCTGTCTCCTTGCACAATGGCAGCCACCTCGTTGGGGCTTAGCCTCTCGATTAAAACATCATCAATGATATCGTGGTCTTTCCTAAACTGGTCCAGTGCAGCAGCATAATGAACTAAATGTTGAGCTCAGTTTAGTTACACATTCTGAATATGATAAACACCTCAGTTAGAACGAGCTATATCCTAGATAAGATCGACAATAATGGTCAGACGTAGAGTTAGCCGAATTCCCTAAGAGTTTTGAGCTCTGTACCTGTTCAACTTATCTCTATACTGCCGAGGTTTATCTCTTAAGTTGTCCTTCCTTCTCGAAGCTCTCTCAACGAAAGAACATTTTGAAGGGGTAAAACCCTTATCGTAGGGGATGAAATCCTAACTCTGGTGAGCAACAAAGTCATCAGAGATCCAAATTCAACAAAATAGCATGAGTCAGACCTGCTTCAATAGGAGAAACAGATCTAAGGGCAACCCAAAGCTTTAAGGACCTAGAAAGCTTAAATGCCACCCATCAATGGTAGACAAAAGACCACTACAGATTCATAAACAGTTTCAACATCCATCGACGCAAGACATTGAAAAATCAAAAAACAAACATAATAAAAAACATATGCATCGAAAAAGCAGGATACATGTATTTTAGGAAAAAATCGCAAGGACAAACTTACAATGATGAAAAACATGGACAAAATCATCAAAAGAACGAACATAACAGTTGGCCACTGAAACAGCACGCAGACAACAGCAATTCACAATTCTTAAGCGTTCATAATATCTCTCTCTACAGTGCTCTCCAAATGAAAGGTGCACAGTTGTGGGAAGAAGGCCACCTATTTATAGTAAAACCTAAAGGCAAGTTTTCCACCAAACAGTCCTTAAGGGGGCTTCAACTTCCCCACCAAAATTTCACTCTGAGCGACCCCCGTTTGGACACGTGGCAGGCAGATCATAAAAAATTCTTGCCCAACAATGCTAAAGGGAAGGTGCCCACTTAGGTATACATGCCCAAGTAAAGCTACAAACAAATCAAATGCACACGCATGGCACTATAGGACAAAGAAAGGATAATCAAATGACAGTAAGGTGACAACTTACAAGCATTGATGAGCTCTATCGCCCAAGCTTCCCCATATTGAGAGTCATTAGAAACTAACTCATATAACCTCTATAGTTGATGACCTAGCTCATACGAGCTGATGGGTAATTATAGGAGGATAAAATATCAAGTATCAATTCTGATCTAGCTAGGGCAAGTAACGCCGCTGAATTATCACTCTATAGAAAGCTCGATGAGGTTTTTGAGTTGGAGCTTGGTTGGTACACAGCGGTCAACAGTGATCCCAATGACACATCGGAGTCAGAAGGTAACTTGCACGACGAAATTTTTACTGACACTCGCACGCTTTGATTCAAACGCCGACAATGTGATAGGCTAGCTACCAACCCTACTTTAAGGGGCATGATTGAGTCAACTGCCTACTCACTAACACAA
>BRYE01000025.1:6865000-6882500 GCA_030159115.1 Actinidia arguta var. hypoleuca
TTTTAGCGAGATAATTTGGCATTCCCGGTGTTTGATTCATATCACTACTATTGGCATTAGTTGGCTACAGGGTTATTAATTTGTTGCATATATTTGGAAACCCTAGTTGCATGAAAAATGGGGTAATCTACTTAAATTATTTGCCATGTTATAACCAATACAAGAGCTAGTAATTCTGTCAGCAAAGTCCTGGTTACCTGGGGCCTATATTCTTCAGCAAAGTCCTGGGTAGTTGAATAATTTAATGGTTGATGATTCTTAGCAAAGAGGCCTATTTTGTCACTTGACTTCACCTATTAATTTGGCCACTTGGCTATAGCTTTCGTGCATGTTTGGCACTCCTTAAAAGGAGCAACTTTTGCATTTTTTTTTTTGCTTAAAAGTTGTGCCCGAGTGTTTGGCATAACTTTTTCTTGTGCTTATCGGCCAAAAAACAACCTACAAAAGCTGAAAAAGAGAGGATTATTGGAAGCTCCATTTTGAAGCTTTTCAACTTTTGCTTTTAATTATGCAATTCCAACTTAAGTTCAGCTATACCAAACACCCTCAAAATTGTGAAATGCTTTGGTTCTTCCCTTTAGTTTGGTAGTTCTTTAAAAGGTTGATGTGGTACCGATTTAACAAATGGAGCTTACCAGAAAATATAAAATCATTCATTCATCTTCAATTAGTTATTATTGTCGAGCTAGCATACAATATTTGTTTATCTTTCAGAATGTTCTTATTGATTTTTATTGATACGCGAGTAGATGCATGGCTAAAAAGGGCTCATTCCTTGTGTTTTCACATGCATGACAAGTGAAATTATCATGACATAAGTTGAATGCCCTTTAAGTTTGCACAAGTCTTAGGCCTCAGAATATAAGTGGCTATAAGAATAATCGCATTTCTAAGAACTTCTCAGTTTATGAGTTGAAATGTTGCACAAGGGAAGGGCAACTTAAGGCCAAAGGGCACATCAACAATTTTAATGACACACAGTAATCCCTTTGAAGGATCAATGAATTTGTAAACATGTGAAATTATACAAATCTCACGGTCTTAATTATAGGACTCAATCACATCAAAGAAAGATCTGAACAACTAAGCAATCCAAAGGTTTTAAGGCGCCTTGCATTTTCTTTGAATAGTTGTATTCTTCTTAGAGTGGGAGCCACTAGTTCAAGTGGCAAATGCTTGACCTCCCAATCATGAGATTGTGAGTTCAAGTCTTCAGAGCAGCCAATTTATGCATATCATGCCAAATGTTAGGTCTATATTCAATCTTTCCCCTCTCATACACTCATTAATGGGTACTAAATGGGCGTAACCAAGTTGTATTCTTCTTGGTATTGGAGTGGGTGTATTTGCTAAGAAGTGATAATAATGCTAAAGCAAGTAGGCCACTAAAGAGGTAGCGGGACTGATCGATTGCAGGAATAGATTTCAAGTATCAGAGGCTGACATGTCACCCGAATACTGTGAGGTTGATAATTCAGAAATGTGGAGAATTTTTTTAGTCCAGAATATGTACACTAATTGATTGTGGATTACATTTTGTAAGCAGAGCCACATAAGTCGGAGGCCAGGAGGAGCACACATCCCCTAAAGTTTTAAATTATACTTTTATCACCCAAAGGTATCAAAGATTTTTTCAATTTTCCCTTTTAAAAGTTCATTTGTGCCCCCCCCCCTTAAATCTTGTATAGCCACTTCTTTTAGTTCTTAACAAAATCTTTGAAATTTGCTTTTTGGAGATTTATATTTCTATAAAATCCCCTTTATGTATTCTCTATTCACACCACTCTCTCATTTTTCTTTAATGTCTTTCTTTGCTCTCTATTCTCTTCAACCTCTGCTTACATCCTTGGGTAAACTATTGATATATATGACCTATATATAAGTTCTGAATTTTAACATGTCCTATGCTTGTTGTGTCCTGCATTTTTCTAAAATCGTTGTTTTGGCTTGTCCTTATCGTGTCGCGAGTCTGTATCTGTGCTACTTAGATCATGTTCAATTAGTGGCTGTCCACCTTTGGGCTTAATCTTGTTTCAAGTAATATCTCAATTGATTTTCTAGCCCTCTGTTCTTTTTTCTTGCCGGAAAATAACTTTGTTTGATTTTTTTGCTTCTACAAGTTTTGTGACAATTAACTTGTACTTGCAAAGATTCATACAGAGCAATGACACGGAAAACTGGCTTTTACATCCCGTTACCGAGAGCAACCTTCAATTGTTTGCACTTGTTTCTATATGGATCTCAAGCAAAGTATGTAATCATAGATCGTTTATCACAGGGTTTCATCATTGCTGTCATTGTCTTTCATATGTTTCTTACTACACAAATGATTTGCAGATTCATGACTCTCATCCCCTATCTGTAAAGAGTTTGAAGTCTTTGGGAGACGGGGTGATCAAGGAGCAACATTTTATGATTCGTGATTTCTTGGAAGCAGTAAGCTATAGACTATAGTTTTCTATGATTGGTTTACAAATTATGCATCTCTATAGTTTTCATTGTTGTGATGGTTGATGAAGATGTTATGCAGGAGGTGGCCTTAATGCAGGTAAATCACATAAAACTATTGTGGTTGCTTGCGTTTGTGAGCTTCAACTTGGATGCTTTTATTGTCTTCCTTTTCTTCTTGAAAGGTATTGAATTTTGAGATTGGTACGTCTAATATTGCTTTTAAATTCCTCGAGGACCTTCTCATTCAGTTCAAGTGAGTTTCTTTCCTATCATCTTAAATTATGTTGTTTGTTCATTAGGCAATCACATGATTAGCATTCAGTTCTGGCTCTCCTAATGGGTCATGAATTGTGTCTTTTCACTTTTTAACAAGTTTAGGGGAGTTGCAAGAGTTGGGAAACTTGTAAACTTTGAAGCATGCATGGATATCATGGATCTTCTGTACGAAAAAGAGGAGACGTCGATTCTTTATAATTCACCCAGATATCTTGCTGCATCGATACTGGCATGCGCTTTCACATTCCTTAATTCTAATTTACTACAGAAATGTAACAATGTTACACTTGCTACGTCTTTATTTTCCAAGAGTTCTGGACCTTTTGCAGGTTGCATCATATGTTATCACAGTTCCTACACACAGATGGGAGTTTCCTGTTCTTCCGTGGGGTAACGCTTTTGTTCTTAAACATCCCTAGCTAAATTATTTATCTCATGTGCCTTGTTATAGTGTTTCTATGGCTATTCCAAACTCAAAAACAAACAAACAAAAAGTTATGAACAATCAGCAGCACTGATACCAATGGTTCTATTTCTATTCTGATTCCAAATGGGGATAAGTGAGGCTTGATTCATAGAGGACGGAAAGACTTATAAACTACCCACCAACTAAATCTCCTTACATAAAAGTGGTTTACTTCTCGGGGATTTTGTATTAGCTAAGATTTTTCAGGGTATAAAATATTTGATCAGGGAATTTGTTTTCTTTCTCATATCTATCTAGCTGGTTATGAGCTGAGCTAAGTCACGCTCTGGTTCAGCCAAATACTTTGATATTGAGATTGATAAAGTGTAAGCAAGCCTGATATGAATTTAGCAATTTGCAAATGACAATCTATCCAAGCAGCCTAAAACTTGTTACAGTTTACCTTGTTCTGATCTATAATAGCAAAACCTTTAAGAAGGTTAGCTCCTTGTGATAGTCTAGTCTCTTTGGTATTGGCCTATGTGACATGCACTTATGTGCGGCTTAATGTCTAGCACAAGCTAAAATTCCTAGGACAGTAGGACATGGATAGATTTCACACTCCTTAAATATTTCCTTGCTTTAAGGATATAATGGTCCTTACAAACTCACGTAGATCATTTTCTTTTTCTTTTTCTTTTTCTTTTTCTTTTCTGGGCATAAAATAGGAGTGTTGTCCATTATTGTATGGTAAATGTGATTATTTAGGCATACTCGATGGGTGCACGTCCAGTAGACTGTCCAAGGACACATCCCATGTTCATTTTGACACGGTTACTTCATAATTTCCAAGAGTCCAGGTAACATAGTTACTGGTTGTCTTCTTCAATTTGTGTTCATATCTGGACATCTTTTGCTTGCTTGTATTACATAGTTGATATTCCGCAATTACACTCTAGGAAAGCTATTGAGGAGAAGGGCAATTTGTCTTTTTTAATGCGAGCAGTTTACCGATTCTTTGAAGAAAATAATTATGAGAAATGTGAGAATAATCTCTTTTAAGCCTTTCTTTTTTTCTCACTTTCATTTGTGATGCTCTTACGGATTTGCCTTCATTCTAGTTGGCCAAGCTATTAGGTACTCAGTCCATGCCTTTTAAACTCACGAGTTATGCATGGAGTAAACAATGTTGCCCTTTTGGGAAAAACCAAAAGCAAGTTTACCTTCCATTTCCCAAACTGTTACGAGATATGTTTGGTCCAGTTGTTTTTTAGATTTTTTAGCTGCTTTGAATTTTTAATTATCCTTTTTAGTGAATTTTTATCAACCAGAGTTTCTAACTATAAAAATTTTGTTCAAATTTGGAAAGACTGGTTAATATGTCGAGTAAAAATAATTTTTTTGTTTATAATGAATTTTTTCCCAAATTAAATGAAGTTTTTACTTTTTTAAACTCCTTTTGTCAAGAGGAATTGAAAAAAGTATAAAGTTTTGATTAAACGATTGAAAAAATTTCATAAAATACACAAAAATTCAAAAATTAAAATAACTAAAAAAATATATATAGGACAAATGCTTGCTTCTTTACAGAGATGTTAGCAGCCTAGCCTCTTCCCCCTTCTTAGCTAGAGTAGCCAGCCATGTCAATAAAATCTCACTCCAGCAGCTTAGTTGTTTGCCGCATCAATTTAGAATGTTCTACAGTACTCGCTAGATGTGGCGAGTTACTGTAGAGGGCTAAAATTAAACAAAATCATTTCCTCTCCCTCCTCAACTTTTCATCATCTTCCTCTTTCCAAACCTTCATCCTTCATCTTCTCTCTCCTGTCCACAGTATCTCTCATCCTCATCCAATCTACTCCTACCTTCTTCTTCTTCTTCTTCTTCTACTCTGTTTATTTTTTTTTATTTTTGCCCTGAAGGAATTTAGAGTCTGTCTATATAAATTCAAAATCCAATGTAGAGAAGCTCCCTTGGGGATGAGATGTTTCTCCATTAATCACCATTGAAGCCCTGCGAACAAATGCGAGATTTGCCGATTGCCATGGCCACCGCCCACGAAGTCTCTTGATTATCTCCTCTTTTAACTCTGAGGGTTGGATTGAAACACCCAAAAGAGTTTGATTGAGTTGATGCATGCTTGGATTTGGTGGTGCAATGATATGCTTTAGTTTCATAAAATTGAACGAGTGATGGTGGCTTTGATGGAGTATTGCCGGAGGCCCTGCGTGTCCTCTGGAATTGGGTGGACCACTGATTTTGCAATTGTGTGTAGGATACAATAAAAATAATTTAAAAAGGATAAAAAAAAAACAATATTTTGAAGAGAGCAATGACTACAGCTCGTGAGCTCATCACAATATTTTGATGGTTGTGTCATCCTTTGGGTTTTAGGTGGTTTGGGTTTCCATCTAAGTGGGATGGATACCCAAAGCGATTATTTCTTGGGCCGCATCGAGCCCACTAAGGAATTCCTAATTGGTCTAGGGCAAAAGGAAGGTTGTTCTTCGGTGATGGGCTTAACAGAAGATGGGCCTTTGGTTAGACAGAAGCCACATAAGGATAATTCTGTGCAAACAAATCTTTAATTACAAACATCCTTTGCCCACAAATTATGGGGTCATTCATTTGTGGTTGTTACATAGCTAACTAACTAACTATTCAATCAATGTAACGGTAAATTTTAAATTTGTATATCAGCGGTGAAAAAAATTTACACTCCTGACATTGTATGAAAGACTCATCTACTAATTTTTGTACTAAATCCTATAATAACTCACTCTTGGAGGGATTCCAACTAAGGGCATGGGTTAAACCGTTTTGAACAAACCTCGGGGAGGTGAAAAAAATTTACACTCCTGACATTGAATATGATTCACTCATGTATGAAAGACTCATCTACTAATTTTTGTACTAAATCTTGTAATAACTCACTCTTGGAGAGATTCCAACTAAGGGCATGGGTTAAACCGCCTCGGGGAGAGTCTTGCTAGTTTGAACAACCCCTTTTTTTTGTGTATATTATTACGAGGCATTGAAGTAAAAAATGTTAGAGCAACTCTAACCCATCTCTATTTTTTCAAAATGGAGACAAAACTAGAGATTTTAAACTCCATTTTGCAGCTTCAAAATGGAGACTCAACTTTGAGCCTCAAAGTATATAGACTCATCTAAAATTTGGAGGAACATCTCTATTTAATTATTCATTATTTTATTTTTTTTTGTAAAAATATGAATAATTGTTAAATTATAATTTTATTTTTTGTAAAATTAATATTATTAGAAAGACATGAGTGTAACTTTTAAAATGAGATCAATATTTAATATATTTTGTTAGATTTTAAAAATTTATAATTTAAATTTTTGAAGAAAAAATATTGAATAGTTGAGTTTTTAAAAATATAGAAGTGAAAATGGAAGTTTGGGTTGAACTTATAATGAATAGTAAAGATCTTTAAATACATTCTTTAATTTTAAAATGTTATTTTAAATTTTCAAAATTAAATTTTAGAGACTTTTGGATTGGAGGTGCTATTAGTGGAGTAATTTTAGTGATTTGTCGGGTCCCATTATCTTTGAGAATGGACACGTGTACGGATGAGGTTGGTGTGATTAGATTGATATCTTTTTCCATGAGGCGTATAAGATTGACGCTTGACCACCGTCCAAATCAGATCCTCTCATCAGAGTGCCCGCCCGCTTAAGAACGTCATCGTTGCTTCTAATGTACAGTTTTTGTACCGCAGATGTAATCATTCACTGGTTGTACTTCTTATTATGTCAACAGAAAGGTGATTCTCCAATGCCAGTGGTTATAACAACTAATAAGCAAGCTTTTCACCAGTGTAGAGAAACCTCTAATTTAGTACGGGAACGAATTGTATTCCGTGTCAAAAGTATTAAGTTCATACCATTGTTGATGTTCGAGTTTGTTATATAGGAGTAACCCTAGAGGGGAGCATCTCTAATGCACTAGATAAAAAAATATGTTAAAATATACACATAGACAAAAATAGATTTTAATTTTGTGCGATAAATATTGACTACTTTATAGAGTTTTTGGATGTTCTAATGGATTAGTTAAACGTGTGTTAAAATAAATAAAAATTAAAAAAAATACAAATGGATTCCACTCTCTAATTTCTCTCTCTTTTGCGTGTTTTTTTTAGGTGTCATATTGCACATCACTCTTTTGTGTTAAAAAATTAAATAAAGATGAATGGATTATTGGTTGTATGGGTAGCAGTCTGTATTATTTCATTCAAGCTTTTAGCTTTGCTTTGCATTGCATTGCAAAAGCCATTACGTAGTAATAGAGTCAGTTGGAAAGGAGAGCTCGGCGTGGCGTGGTGCACAATCGCATTTGCTCCAGTGTAGCATTCATAAAGGGATCGCATATTCAATGAATGAGAACCATAGTTTTTATGCTAAAAGCTAAATTTGAACCACCTTAAGATGTGATTAAAATAGGGTTCGTGGACCACGATCCATAGGCTTGATTCTCTCTCTCTCTCAAAATTGAAATCATGGACCACCTACTAATAAAGCTTCATTTAGGGTCTCTCTATCTCAAATAATGCATTGATTATATCCTCTGATGGTACAGATTTTGGAGTTTTCTCAAAAAGAGTTTTGTACCCAATGATCAACTCAGAATTTTAATATTGAGAAGAGGTATGTACATTATAAAACACGAAATCAGGAGATATGTATAAAATATATTATTAATTTTAACATTGGGGTGATGAACCTTTGTAATTTAAAAATAGGCGTAGTAAATACAATTATAAGACCAAGATTGTTTTGAGAATTTTAGGGTGGCGGTCCCTTCCAGTTACCCCTAATTGAGTTCATCTTGCCTGAACCAAAGATAATCGCCACACCATAATTTTAAAAAATTCCAATTTTATAGTAGCACTAACTATTAAAATATTTATGTTATATTTTATGTATATATTACGAATTATACGTCCTATATAAATATATATACATTTGCCACTTCAAAATTAAAATTTTGGTTCTGGCCTCCCCTGTACCCTCTTCCACCAGCTGGTGGTCACAGCTCATTAAGTTATTTGTGGTTATGAATTTATGGTGAGTTGCGAGTCAAGTGGACTAGTAAACACCGGATGCCACACGTGTGAATGCTAAGTCTGATAGGTGAGCTACAAAAAAACTGATTGGATACATGGGTAGGATTGTTGCGCTCTCTCTCTCTCTCTTAACTATTCAATACTCCTGGAATATCATATGCCCATTTACAAAATATATTGTGTGTAGGTCATCCTCTCTGTATTGTGTGTAGGTCATCCTTATCCAAAAAGCATCTAGTGAGTAGTGAACCACTGCTCACCATGACATGATGAATTGATCATGTATGATGTAATTGGAGGGTCCCATTTCGACCCATCATTTCCTGCATTTAGTAATCTGGCAGTCCGAATCCTCAAAGTGAAATGATGTTGCTGCGTTATAATTCTCTCTACCGACCTCTTAATGGTTGGGTCCTTCCTGTTCTCTTATCATTTTCTGCGTTATCAATGGCTTCACCAAACGCCAGCTCTCTCTCTCTCTCTCTCTCCAAGCTTCATTTGATAACCCTTTGGGGCTTTGACTTGTGTAATCCCCACTTATGAGGTCAGCTGAAGCTTTCCCAGTCTGAGGTGTGTAAGGCCAGCACGGTGCTGCCTGTTTGATTTGGGTTCGATCTAATAATGTAATCAAAATAGTTCATCTTTAGGTCTCGTCGAGTAGATTATACATGAAAAAATTTAGATTGATCGGACATTAGCAATTGTATGATCGAATCACATTCTTTTTTAGAAAATGAATAGAAAGTATGATGTTGAAAATAAATTGTAGAACAAAGTGGTCTGATTAGATGAATATCGATGTGCGATCAATCTGATTTTTTTCATGACTACTCTATGCGATATGCTCTATAAAATGAATGTCTTAGAATATATCATTGATTTCTCGGTGGACCCAATATCACGCATGCAACACCGTGCTGTGTCCATATTCTTGGTCCATTACACTTGCTAATAAGATGTGGCCAAACTTGGTTGTGATTGGAAATAAATAATTACTATATATTATGTAGCTGAAGGTTCCCAGTCCAATCTACACTTGCTAATAAGATTGCCAAAGTTGGGTGTGATTGAAAATAAATATGGAAAAATTCAAGGAAATAATAAAGGGATTTTTTTCTCTCTTAAGTTTTAGAAATTTGATTATGTTTAGCTATTGGAGAAAAATATGGTTTCCCATGAAAATTTTGGGCGTATATGCTTTGAGGATGAGATTAATTAGTCACAAGAGATGATCTTAAGTCACTGGCCCATGCATACCTGGATTTGGTGCTTGGCTTTTGTGTACAGAGGTCACATGCAAGTCTTCCCTCTTGTTCCTTTGTCTCCAGAATAAAAAAAAAGAAAAAAAAGGTTAACATGGAACAAACAAAAGGAGTGTCCACTATTATAGCCTTGAGGATATCTCAAATCTTACTCATACATGACTTGGTGGGTCTCATACAAGTAAGTACATACATAGTTCAGCTGTGATGTTGAACCTTTCTACTTTTATGGTACTAAATCAGTATTGTCGATTAAATATGTGAAAAAAATAATGATAGCAATGACAGAATCTTCCTATCAAGAAGCAAACTAAGTACATAACTGAATCCTATTGATATTGTTTTGTTTGTTTTCCTTTCATGTTTTCAATGGAGAAAACCCTAAAATCTTATTTTGCGACTGGACCTATGAACCACTCTCATAATTCATATTTTTTACGGATATTTATACACTTTACATGTATTTCAATGCACTTTATACATACATACATACATACATACATATATATATATATATATATATATATATATATATATATACTTTTCACACAAATTAATTTACTTTTTGTTCATTAACGGGAAATGGTTAGCATTTTTCTTTTGTAAATTACCTCCGTGTTGTATTCGTGTCATTCTCTTTGGGGGGGGGGGGGGGGGGTTCACTAGCAGGGACAAACACGGGAATTTAACTTAGGAGGGGCGAATATACATATAAAATACAAAATTTGTAATCTACACATAAAATGCAACATTTATTTCCTTAGGGTGACAAACTTATATAACTTTGCAATGTTAGTAGCTGACACTACTATAAATTTAAAGTTTTTAAACAATTTTAGGGTAGCGGTCGTCCCAAACTGACCCTCCTTGAGTCCATCTCTGAGATTCACCGGTTCGGTACCAACGTTTCATTGTTTTTGTTTTGGAAATCATGAAAAAAAAATAAAAATGAAGACGAAAAAAACTGATCCAATACTCTGCTTCCAGTTCTGTATTGAGATGTGGGATGAATTGTACTAACTGGAGATGTTTTTGTTGTTGCAGTGAAGTTTGTTACCTCATGCAAAGAAGAGGACATTATAGAAATTGTCAGAGACATTCTCAAGCATGTGTTTGATCCCTCTTCTTTTAGAAGTGCAAGGAGTTTGAACTAACTGAAGGCCTCTTCTTCTAGAATATTTTGATTTTGATGCTTTAGCAATACAACACGCCAAGCATGTCTACACACATGCACATTGTTTTGTGATACAAGTAAGGTGGTGGTTGATACATGTGAGGGCACTTTTATAACCCATCTTTGCAAGTCTACACTCTACGTTGGAAGTATCTTGGGGCACTTTCTATGATACGTAGGTTTCATTTGGTAAT
The DNA here is from genome assembly GCA_030159115.1 of Actinidia arguta var. hypoleuca. Classification (NCBI taxonomy): domain Eukaryota; kingdom Viridiplantae; phylum Streptophyta; class Magnoliopsida; order Ericales; family Actinidiaceae; genus Actinidia; species Actinidia arguta. The sequence goes on from BRYE01000025.1 coordinate 6,875,857, forward strand.
TTTTAAAAGTCAAGTTTTTTTTAAGTTTGTTATCAAAAAGGATAAGGTTTTTTGATTTTTTTTTTTTACTTTAACTAAAAATAAGCAAAAAAGCAAAAGCAAAAAAGTCATTTTTTTTTAAATTTTTTTGCTTATAAACTTGAAAAAAAAATCAATTGAAAAATTGGTACCAAACAAAATCATAGGCTTCACCACATGGTCATGGCCCATAACCATATTGTTCTGATAAGAAGTGAGGTAAATTTTACTTTTTATGTGTGGGACAATTTTTTATTTGGTAACCATGAGGGAATGATCTGTAAAAGAAACAAGTACAATCATGTTCTCATGATTTTTCCTGGGATTCTTCTCAAGGCAAGAATAATTATCATGGTCAAAACTTTAGATGGTGAGGTGGTTAATAGACAAAAATATTTGTAAATAGTAAATAAATAACTGTAAAAGTACGTGAAATATGTGAAAAGTATAATAATATTCGAGAACAACGTCTATTGAGTGGTCGTTAGCAGGTGATTAATAGGAATAATATGCATTGATATGAGTATATAAATAACTGTGAAATTGTATAAAATATGTGAAAAATGCATTAATATACGAGAACAATGCTTATTAACCACCGTTTATTGGGTGGTCATTTGCATACGGTTATTAGACAAAATGTGAACTAATATTTGTAAATGGTATATATTTACCGTGAAATTATGTGAAATTTGTAAAAAGTGCAACAATATTCAAGATCAATACTCGTTAATCAATGTTCATTTAGCAGTCGTTAGCAGGTGCCACATCTGATATGGATAGGGTAACTCTACAACAAGCATCAGAGTTCATCAGATTTAGCAATGGCTGAGAACATTCCCATTCATTCATAACATAAGTTAATTTTTTTTATTTGCTTTTAGTGGAATAACAAAATGAAAAGGAAATAAATAAACATTTCTAAAAAAATGTTTTTTTTAGTACCCAATAAAAATGAATAGCTGCACGTAAATTCATTTCCTTTTTGTTTTGTTTTGTTTTGTTTTGTTTTGTTTTGTTTTTTCCCTTGACAAACCCTAGATCCGAAAATAGCTTCCAAGTTCTCTCCACGCAATTCTGCAGAATTTGATTAATTCTTATGTTTTCAGACGGGTGCTTCCTTGTTTTGCTTCAGTAAAATGTTTTATTCTTTGTATTTATTCTTGTGTGAATAATTTTTTAGGTTTGTCAACCTATGATATGAGGTGGCACCCTAAGGAAATTGATGGGCCACCATTTGTCCTTGCTGTAGTATAAGGTGTCCTGGTGGCCCATAAATTTGTAGAAACAAATTTGTACTTGCAAACATTTAACACAGTGGCAAGATAGTGTTAAAGAGAGATGCTACGTTTACAACAAATAGTTTATAACATTTGTATAACATGTTTAAAACGATATCATTCTATTTAGGACAAAATGCGGGAGGTTTAGTGGAACGCGTCGTTTTGCATTTAATCAATCAAAACGACGTCGTTTTGGTCTTGTTATAAAAATACTGTATACCATTTGTTGTAAACCTAGCATTTCTCCAGTGTTAAATGTTATACGGGAGCTCCTCCGTGCCCCCCCTCTGACATATACCCCTCCCGGCCCCATACCCGAAATTACGATTATGCCCCCTTTATTTCCTCTCTCTCTCTCTTTTAATTTTTTTTTTTAATTTTTTTTTTCTTTTCAATTTTTTTTTAGTTTTGTTTCTTTTATTTTTTTTAATTGTAATTTTTTATTTATTTTTTAGTTGTAGATTTTTTCCCACATGGACCACACCCACTGCTCTCTCTCTCTCTCTCTCTCACACTCTGATTTTTTATTAATTTTTTAATTTTTGTGTTTTTTAAAAAAAATTTTATTAGTTTTTTTTCAATTTTTGTTTAGTTTTTTTAAGTTTTATTTTTTTATTAATTTTTTTTGAATAACTTTAAAGTGGGGGGAGGTTTTGACGTGTCAAAAATTTAAAAAAAAATTGATTAAATAAATAAATAAAAACTAATAAAAGAAAAAAAAGTACATAAAACTAAAAAAAAAACTTATCTATTTTTTTTTAAAAAAAATAGTTAATTTATCAAGTAAAATAATATTTTTTTTGTCTTTAGTAATTTTTTTTTTAAATTAGGATAATTTAAATTGATTAAAAAATAAATAAAATTAATAAACAAAACTATATAAAAAAGGGGATGAATTGAAGAAAAAAAAAACGCAACTGAAAAAAAAAAGGTTAGTTGAAAAGAAAAAAAAAACGCAACATAAAAAAAAAAAAAATTAATTTTGCTTGGGGGATAAGGGTGAAAAAACATTTAAGGAGAGGGGTATAAACGTAAAATTGCAAGGGGACAAGGGGGGACAGAAGGGGGGGGGGGGGGGGGGGGGGCGTGTCAGGGGAGGGGCGCGTACCAATTTACATGTTATACTTGCTGGACCGGTTGAAGATAACATGAGGTCTAATTTGACAATTTTATGAACCTATACTACTATTAGAAAAATTATAGGCCTTTCAAAATTGGAGGCCTAAAGCAATGGATATTTGCCTTAAGCTTAAGAGCAATGTCACTGTCAGGGACGGAATCAGAAGTATTATTTAAAGGGGGCTAAAAATATAAAAAATAAAAAAATTAGATTTTTTTTTGTATTTTTAAGGGGGGCAAATAAAAAAAAATAAAATAAAATTTATAATTTTTGAAAAATTGGTGGGTGGGTTTCATGGCCCCCTATTGCCATATGATAGTTTCGTCCTTAGTCACTACGAACTTGCAATTCTTTTTCTTTATCCAAATGTACTATTATCTATGTGTCATTGTGTCTTGTGTCTTGTATTTTGATATTTTTATTATTTTCGTGTACGTTAAAAGTACATTAAGAGTAAAGATAAAAAATATAGGGATAAGACAATTCTTTACCAATCAATGAAAATATTATAGATATTTAATATTAAATGAGTGAATATAATTGTACGTATACATCTGTTGTCAAATGATTTGAAAGTAATGTCCTGATGTTGCATTTAAATTTACTAGAAGTCCTATTTTATTCATTCCAAGCACCACATAATTCCAGTGTTTTGTTTCTTCTTAGAAAAATATTTAGCAGCGGTAGGAAGGTTTTGAGTAGAAAAATGCTATTCCTTTCGGTTCATATTACTGATTTATTATTATGTGTTTGGATGTCTCAAAATATATATTCACATCCAAAATTCAACAAACTTTTATATGCACATTTTCCCAATTCTTTCATTTTAATAATATTTCAACTTAATCAAACAGTTGGTCGGGATGATACACTCTCACAATAAGCAATTTTTTGTGAATTTTTTTATTTAACTAAAAATATTTAAATTATTAGATTTGAGAAATTTAACATTTTAAATCATAATTCATTCCATACCTGATCAATGCATGATAATTCTTTATTGAGAGCGGCTACCATACACATTCCCAAAAATATTGTATATGTTGTGCTCAAGTATAGTGTTATCTGATCGATCGTAATATTCACTACAACAGATCATAATACACAAAAAAAATTATAATTTTTTTTTACTACAAAATATCATAATATTTACCACAATGATGTTTAACAATTTATTTTTAATATACACATCTCATAATATTTATTACAACCGATCATAATATTTTTATGACACACATAGAGTGTAATATAAAATTTTCCTCCTTTAATACCTTTATGTACATTCTCATGTAGTCTTTTTTTAAGTCAAATCATCCTTTATCAATATATATATTTTTTATTCCTTATCGTGGTTGTGGGCTTTTTATGATATGGGATAAAATTGGTCTTGCTTTAACACCGTGAAAAAATCTCTATTGAATCCAAAAACTTTAAACTATGAGGTGAAGAGTTTTAACATACAAACATTGAAATGTTAATTCTCTAATATGTCTCGTCCCTGTATTTTCCTCTTCCTTTCTCGTCTCTTTTAACTTTTCAAAAAGAGAAACAGAGAAACTGAGAAAAGAACACTTTCCAAAAGCTTTCTACAATAGCCCATATGCAATATTTTTTTGGTAGTGGGAATGAGAAGAAATTGAATGCAGAAGATAGTGGTGGTAGACAAACGGTTCACGATGACTGGACGCTGTTCGGCCAAGCTTCCAAGACAGCAACGGTGAGAATGATTGCTCGGAATTATTTCGGAGATGACTTTCTGATGGTCAATTGACCGAAAATAAGAGAGAGAGAGTCAAAATCGCTTACTTGTGAAAGAGGGTTTGTCTCCTTTTATAATGCAATCGTCACGTCCAAACTGTCATGTTAACGAGTATGTGGCTGACTCAATCATGCCCATAGGACGTGGTTGGTAGTTAGCCCAATTACATCATCAGTATTTGAGCCTAAGCGTGGAGGTGATAGAGGGAACTTGTCGTGTACGTTACCCACTGACCCTGAAGTTCGACTTCGGAAAACTCCGCCAAGATAAGCTCACCTACTGAGCTATCACATGAAGATATTGACCGTACTTGTTATTAAACGACAGTCTAGCGGCGTCACTCGTTCAAGCTTATTCAGGAGTGAAGCATGATATTTTATTCTCTCACATTTGCTCCTCAGCTCGCATGAGCTCGGTCAACAATTGCAGAGGTTGTATGAGTTGGTTGGCAAAGAACATCGGTTTTAGGCGCACGAGTTCGATAGTTCCTGCAAGTTTTCCTTCCACTATCCTTTCCCTACCACGTGTCAACATTCGATTTGTTGTGGAGATCAATTAGGACACGAAACTCAAAGTAGCGCACCCACCCTTTAGAATTGTTTGGGCCTGAAATTGAATCGATTCGAGTTCCCTTATAAATAGGAAACTTGAACCAACCCGTTGTTCACCTTGCATTTTGAGCATTCTAGATAGCAAAACTGAGAGAGCGAATCAAAACATCAACGAACCACCGCTGTCACACTGTTGTTCCACTGCCATCTTCGACAGCATCTCTGTCGCCGATGACCCTATTTATTTTTATCGACCGTCTCCGAACAACCGTTGTAAATCTCATTTATGATTTTTCGCAACATCTTTCGATTTCTTTGCCCTTTAATTTTGTCTGAGTCAGTCAGGTTGTCCATTTGTCGTTTTAGATCTTTAGTTCCCATTGTCATACTTTCAAAATGGCTGAATCGTCTTTATTGAATCTGTCATGGTCATGTGTCCATCATTGATGAGCATCTGTTAAGCTTTTCGGACATCGAGGGATTTGGGTTGCCCTTTGGTCCATTTCCACTGTCGAAATGGGTCCGACTTGCATTTGTGTTGTTAGATCTCGTAGTGGTAACACGGCGGTGCATTAGGGTTAGGGTTTTGCCCTCAAATCGTTCGTGCGCTGTGAGAACGTCGAGGTGCAGGAACGACTTAAGTTAGTCCCCAAAATTAAACCGAAGCTCGGGCGTCGTATAGCTAGATTGTGTGGGGTAGAGCTTGGAACTCTCATGCATTTCGACTAGCTATGACCCTGCATGTTTACTGTTGACCCAAACTAGGCTAAAAGCTCGAAATGACAATGTTTTGTTTGTTTCAGAACATGGAACATAATTGAGCCCAACAACTAGTGCACGAAGCAAGATTTAGGAGGGATCCCGAGATCCCGAACGACGTCTTAGTTGAGTGACCCATCCATTAATCTTCGTCTTCTATACGAAGTCGTTTTAATTTGGCAACAAACTAAACTATCTGTTAATCTTCGTCTACTTAGGGCTAACGAAATTAACTAATTCTTACCAAAAATATACAAAAACGACTTTGTATAGTGATACCCCTTTTAAAACACTAATTGAACCAGTTAATAAGATAAAGTAAAGAGTTTGATTTTTGCATTTATTTAAATAGACCAAATTTCTATGTTATTTTGGAATGAGAGTGATTCTATTAGGGCTTTAAAAAATGATAACCCCTATATGACATGATTTTAATGCATTTTGGGCCAAAAATAGCTTCTAACTACCCCAAACAGGACCTTATATAGTGAAATTAAGAAGGTAATACAGAGTCATTCTGAATCTCCTTAAACTTCAAATTATTCATAATTTCCTTGTCAAGGGTCTATTATAGTCCTAACTCCAAACCAACAAGACAATGGAATGTCTGACTTTTCTATGATTATTGGAACTTTTCACCAAGCACATGTTTGGACTTTTTCTTAAGTGGGTCCACATGAATAATTTCGCGAGCGAGCTCGCGAGCGCAATATTAGGAAACAAGAACAATATTGAAGAGAAAATAAGCACTAATAACTTGTTCAATAAGCACAAATAATTAGTTCAAGAAAAAAATGAAACGAAAAGTACTGATACCTACCTTTATCAATTAAAGAAAAGGAACCATGGTAGTTGGTTAGGAGGCAAATTGAACGATTAGGCAAAGCACTAAACCAACTTTGCAACGGGCTGCGGGGGTTGGTTGCTTAATTAAGAATTATTAGCCGACACAATCAAACAAATTGTGGCCTAAAACAACATTGAAGGTTAATGACATGGGGTTAGAGCACTTATACCAACTCGATTATAAGGCTCAATTTGGCCTAGTTTTTTTTTTATATAAAATTTTTTTAGCTATTTTGATTTTCAATTTTTTTCGTCTTTTAGTGAACTTTTTTTTTATTTGATCAAATTTTTATATTTTTTCGGTTTCT
>BRYE01000025.1:6887500-6890000 GCA_030159115.1 Actinidia arguta var. hypoleuca
ACATTCAAATCAAACTAAAAGTGTTTAGCAAAAACGGAGTGTTTTTAAAAACTTTTCTGATAATGTCTGATGCCTGTTTCCTTCAACTACATTTGTTCCTGTAATCCATATTCTAAGGCCATGTCTTGAGTCCTGTGGTTGATAAATTCACTTGTGAGCGACATATATTTGTAGTTTCCATCTTCGGTGGGATCTATCCGATTGGATCTCCTTCGTAATCAATCTATATTATAAAATATAACTAATTTTGAATCTCAAATTTATCTCTTATTATTTACGATTAAAATCCATTTGAGTCCAACAGCTGAGATTTCACCTGAGATTATTTTTTCCCCCTTTAAAACTATCATTTCTTTCTTTTCCAAAGGTGTAGAGTCCACATATGTTTTGATCTAATGGACAAAAAATTTCTAAAGTTAGGCATATGTTTTATCCATTTAATTATTTTTTAGTGAGACCCACAAAAAAATTAAAACACACATTTTTTTCCTCTCATTTTTTAATTTTTTTTGTATTTAATGATTTTTTGGGGATTAAGTCCATCCATAAAAGTCAATAGGGCAAAGGCTATATAAATATTTGTAAATAATTTTAATAAATGAGACTTAAATAAATCATGTACAAAAATTTATTTGGTTGGTGGTTTCAAAACTTATTTTTTTAGGAAACATTAAAAAAAAATTCATAAACTTTTGATGTATTTACGAGTATGCCTAAGATGTGTATTTTTCATAAGCGAATACACTTAAAAGGTATTTTTTTTTACGTAGTGCTCATGAGAGCACGGGTAAATTACTAGTCCTTTACGTATCATTTAGTTCTTTGGATCTATCATCCTTCCCGTTGTCATACCTGTTGAGTACTCAAATACCTACTTTTCCTTTCTTATCTACTAGAACTTTGTACTTCAAGGACTAGGCTTTAGATCCACTAAGGGACTATAGCGAACAAAGAGAAGCTTGATCGATTGTTCCTATTGCTCTTTCCTCGCTTCAGTGCTAAGACAGAGAACGGAGTCAACTAAGAGTTTCGTGGAAGCCTTCCATTGAATAGCTAGTTTAGAGCATCTCCATTAGCCTCTCTAAGCCCTTTTATTAGACATATTGAAGAGCAAAAATATAGAAACCTAAATCTAGCTGCCTCCTCCCTCCCTCCCTTCCTTCCTTCCCTCCCACCCATTTGAGTTTTTGTTACGGTACCTCCTCGTGTCTAGGGAGTTACTGTTCACTCTTGCCTTTCTTTTTAAGAAGAGAGAGATGAAAATGATATTTGTGATTTAAGTTTTTTTTGAGTTTTTTTTAACATTTTTTTTAAGTAAATTTTTTTACCGTTTGATCAAAATTTAATATTTTTTTATTTCTTTTGACAAAAAGAGTTCAGAAAATTTAAAATATTCATCTAATCTGAAAAAAAAGTTTATTAAAGACGAAAAAAAATCACTTTTAGATATTTTTTCATAAAAATAATTATTTTTGGCTTTTGTGATTTTTTTTTTCATATTTGGAATTTTTTTTTACAATATATAACTCCTCTCGTCAAGAAAAGTCGGAAAAGTATAGATATAATTTTGATCAAATCATAAAAAAAGTTTATAAATGATAAAAAAAAACTCTTAAACCAAAGTATCTAAAAGAGTTCAAAAATTTATGATTTAATTAAAATAGAAAGGCAAAATAAAAGAAATTGTTGGAGATGCTCTTCCAAGGGCAATGCCTGAAGTCCAATGTTGTTAGCTTAGAAAAGTGATCGGAGATACAAGTAAGGTTAAAAATCTATGAAAATAGTTTGTGGAACAATTTTCATTTTTTATTTTAATAATTGCCATCGTGACCAAAAGTTAAAAATCTTTTTACTGCAGAAAACTTGTTGTGTATGTGGACCATTTAATTTAGGAAAAAGTAAAAACTAATAATTACACACACAAGAAAAAGAAAAGAAAGGTCATTATAACTTTGCTTTCGCTAATCAGGCAAAGTTTTTACTGTAAAACCCTTTTTCAAGAACCGTATCAAAAGAAGAACTAAAAATAACCTTTTTCGTAGGCTATGAGTTGTGAATCATTCTCATCTTGTCTGGCTTTTAGAGACCTTTATATTGGATACTCTAACCCTTTTACTTAGTTTTGGTTTTCTTTTCTTTTCATCAATTATTGAAAGTTAGAGATTATCTTATGGAACTCAATAATGCATGACTAGGACCAAACTCAATAATTTGGTTACTAGTCAATGTCATTCAAACTTAAGAGTTAAAATTGTGTTTGGATTAACAATTTGATGAGGAAATTTTTTTTTTATAGAATCGAATAACTGAAACCTCGGACTTTTCTATATTCATTTCATTTTTCTCAAGTAACGATAGATGGTTTTAATGGTATTAAAATGAATGTAGGGAATTTTCTTTCTTTACAATAATCCATAATGAATAACAATAAACACCTTAATGAAAATACGTAGTACTATAGCTTTCTTATTTGTATTTTAGATTTTAGATAAGCTATGTA
>BRYE01000025.1:6907500-6910000 GCA_030159115.1 Actinidia arguta var. hypoleuca
GGGCCACAAGAATATTATAATTCTCAAAATACATGTTAATATGTTTATCAAAATAAACTACATGACTGATATCCACATGCCTTACGATTCAGGATAACCCTTGGTACTTGAAATTCATTTTAATAAAGATGAGTTACCTTGAAAAGATTTATCAATAGACTTGATGTCTCAAGCCAAAACCATGATACATAACTATATAATAAAAATATAATGCAATAAAATATGCTTTTATTCATATTAAAATATAGATTTTGATTTCAATCCATGATTTCACAAATCATCCATGTTTATCATATTTCTGACTTTTCACAAAAAATAATTATCATTTTGCATTCCATTATTTCTCAAATTCCAGTTTTTCTCAAAAAGTAAAACTCTTATCATTTAGAGTAACACACCTAGGATCATATATTTAACCAACCTCATTATGCACCAAGCACATGAGACAATATCTGGCTCACTCCTCGAGCTTTCATTGTAGGCCTTAACATTTTTACCATTTGTTACGTTTATGGACTTTCACCGAAGGCCTTGACATGTCTTCCATGTATATCGTTGTCATCTAAGACTTTCAACTGTTTGTCAACTTTTTGGACTTTCACCGTAGGCCTTGACATACCTTTCGTGTGTACCTTTGCCATCTAGGACTTTCAAGTTTTGTCAACTTTTCAGACTTTCACCGTAGGGGTGACACTCCCTATCATTACACAATTACCACCTAGAACTTTCAAGTTTTGCCATTTTTTGGACTTTCATCGAAGGGGTGACACTGCCTACCGTTACACAATTGCCATCTAGGACTTTAACTTTGGCTTAATCTAAGTCATCATATTCCGAGTACCCAACGTACCTAATTTGGTATATCCTAGTGTGTCATTCTCAAACCTCTTCCAAAATTCTACACACATATAAACTTTGCATTTTACTAAAAATTTCACTGCAAACAACATGCCATGCAAGTATATAAACCGCCCATAATAAATCATTATTGAAATAATTGAAATGTGTTTACTATAACCCATACTCATAATCATAAACCAATCGTGTTTACTTTAAACATTTTCACAAACTGTCACTACAGGTCACTATCGGTAGTGGTCTGGACACTATCGGTAAACAATGTCCTAGAGACAAAGCTACATAAATCACTACCGGTAGTGAAAAATAGTACTACTGATAGAGAATCATCCAGAGGCATACTATCATTATTCACTACCGGTAGTGGAAGGAAGTACTATCGATAGACACCCATCTAGTGGATAAACATAATAAATCACTACCGGTAGTGAAAAATATAACTATTAGTAAATAATGAACCAGAAAGTCGGTAGAAAAAATAAGTACTACCGGTAGACAATCATCCAGAGACGAAATATCAAAATCACTACCGATAGTGGAAATATTACTACTAGTAAATCGGGTCATCGAGCCAACTTCAAAAAATAAAGGAAACTACCGGTGGAAAGAATATGACTACCGGTATACATCACAGAAAACAAAACAGTTTCAGATTTCCAGAACTTCCAATGTTCATTTCAAACTAAGTTTTTCATTGAGGGTTCAACACCCAAAATAATACCTCAATAGACTTTATATAAGCCATTAACAAGAACTTCAATATTAAACCCCACAAGGAAAACTCCCTTTACCTCAAATCCAAGCAAGAAAGCTCCAAAAGTTGAAGATGAGATGAAACCCTAACTCTTCAACTTGCTCGAATCTCCAACCTTCTTGGCTCAAATCGAAACCCTCGTTGAGTAGATGATCTTCTTCCAAGAACCACCATTCAATCCACACTCTCACTCATTCAAGTCTTAACTTAAAGATTGAAGATCAAAGCCAGAGAGCGAGAGAGAGAAGAAAGTAAATGCTAACCATTAATTTTGTTAGGTCAAAAGACAACAAATGCCCCAATGGCTCTAAGACCTTGTTTGGCCAATACCACTACTCAAACCAACCATGGGCCAAATGTTTGGTCTACTTCCTCACACAAGCTCAAAATCTAATACACCAAAGCCCAATTAATTTAATTGGGTCCCATTTATACTAAAGCCCATAATGACATACACATATATACACGTGACATTATGATGTGATATATATGTCCCAATTATCCATATTTATAAAAAGAAAAAATTTGAAACCTTACAACCTCCAGCACTTATAGAAATTAGGCTCTTTATGCAACTTAACCGATGGTGAGTAGATTAAGATGTCGTTCACAAACACGACCACAAAATGATCAAGATATGGATGAAAGATATGATTCATCAAGTCCATGAAAGTTGTTGGTGCATTCGTCAGTCCAAATGACATTACGAGAAACTCATAATATCTTTAAAATGAGAGAAAAGTTGTCTTCACTATATCCCCTTCCTTAATCTGCAAGTCATCAATCCTCGGAAGTGGATACTTGTTCTTCACTGTCACACGATTCAATTGTCGATAATCTACACACATTCTAAGTGACCAATCCTTCTTCTTTGCAAATAAAGTCGAA
>BRYE01000025.1:6917500-6920000 GCA_030159115.1 Actinidia arguta var. hypoleuca
TTCATCTTGGCACTACTCCTCGTGGATTGATACTCAGACTTTGAAATTTTATACTGCTTCGTGACCCGTATACTTGCGAAAAGAAATTAAATTTTAGGAGTGAATCAAAGTACAAAGATGTATAGGAATCTTTAAGCAATTTATTTGTGGCCAGGTTTGAATAAAGACATTGTAGAATTTGTGGCAAAATGTTTAACTTGTTAACAAGTGAAAGCTGAACATTAGAAATCGGCAGATTTGTTACAACCTCTTAGGATGCCATAATAGAAATGGGAACATATAATTATGGATTTTATGGTGGAACTTCCAAAAACTCCTAATGATTTTTATTCTATTTGGGTAATTGTTGATAGACTGACTACGTCAACTCTATTTCTTCCGATGAAGACAACTTATACACTTGATAGGTATTAAAAACTATATGTAAATAAGATTATGAGATGGCATGGAACACTAGTATTTATTATTTTGGAAAGGGATCCAAGGTTTACTTCTAGATTTTGGCCAAGTTTTCAACAAGTTATGGGCACAACATTGAAATTTAGCACGGCGTTTCATCCTCAAATAGATTGACATTCTAAGAGCACTATTCAAAAATTGGAGGAAAGAAATTCACTTTTGGGAGCGAATCAAGTTTTTGGCGCCATTGTCGGGGACTATATTATTGCCCAAGGGACTGCAAAAGGCGTGCTTGAACACGAACCTTAGTCCACGCGAAATCCAGCAAATTACTTCACCATTCATCTACCACAGCAAGAAAATCAACGACTAAGGCAATATCGGTAACCTTTTCCACCTTTTTGTGGTAGTTTTTAGAATTACTTATTTTTCTTTTCTTTTTAGAAGTTTAGGAATTCATTTAGATAGGATGTGGATTTAGAGGCGGTTAGGTTATGTGCTAATTGCTTATTGGTAGTATTGCTTTGCATACGGAGATTGGAGGATCAGCTGGGATAAATTACTTATATTGTTGGCAACATAGTTGATATTTCTAAGGACATTGGAGGATCGGGTGGACTTTACATGCTTTTTGTGTGCATTGTATTTGTATGTCCTCATACTATAGAGATCACACAAGCCGTTTAGTTCGAGTCGAATCACCTCGTAATCTTTCCATAGGATACTTAACACCATCACCCATTTGTTCCCCTTTGATAGACTTACCCCGATTTCCCTTGGTTGACATCCAACCTACTCCCATGGAATAACACGAACAAAATCCCCCGGGACATATTCTGACGGGTGCATATAATGGCCAACATGTACTTTTAAGACACGTCTTGGGAGGAGCACTAAATGGGCAACATAGGGTTGATAGGAGAGTAGAAGACCAAGAAAGGGTCTGTAATGCTGGAGAAGTTGAGGCCCAGATACGCACAATGAGGGACTACATGAATCCTATATAGCAAACATCCACCTCAGCAATAGTATTTCCAGCACACCACACTACTTTAAATCTTAAACCGGGAATACTGCATGCTTTGCCACAACTTCACGGTTGTCAATCTGAAAGACCATACACGCACTTAAAATTTTTTGAGGATGCATGCTCAATATTTTAAGACAACTCATTTCCTTGAGAAGTTTTACTTCTAAAACTCTTCCCTTTTACTCTAAAAGGCAAGGTCAAATTTTGATTTAATTCACTAAGGCTGAGGTCTATTCATTTATGGAATACACTGAAAGGGAAATTCTTGAAAAATTTCTTCTCTGAGAATAGCACGGAGGCACTATGATATGCCATATCTCAATTTTGCACCAGCTAGTGGCGAGAGAGTTTCTTCTAAACTTGGGAGATGTTTAAGGACCTACTAGTTGCATATCCACATCATAATTTTCTATGACATATTATTAATATTTTCTATTCTTCATTGTCTTCACAAATGAAGATGTTCTTTGAGTACATGTGTGCGGGAACTTATGCAACCGAACAAGCTTTTGAATACTTTCACTATTCTGCAATGTCTTTCGTCAACCTGGCCACCAATACATTTCTCGAAGATTCATATACATCTTGCTTCATATTATAAGACGGATAGCCACCATTTTCAACTATGAAATATGTTTACATGTATTTATACAATACGAGTACATCTATAAAGTAAAATTTATAAAAAAATTCAGCATGTATTCACTTAAAATATGATATATTTTTGTTTTTTTATTATATAGTTAAGTATGACGTATCTTTGTTTAAAAAATATATTTTAAAACTATAAAACGCAATTCATAAAAAAATATATCAGAGAATTATTAGTGTGAATGGTGTTTTTTTTTAATGTCAACGAAGTTATATTTAACTACCGATCGAGCAAGCATCAACGGAAATCACCAAAAAAAACAAAGATACGTCAAAAGAAGATAATCTTTTAAGCATACTTGTTAGAATTTAATAACTTAAAAAATAAATAAGATATAAATGTAAGATAAAAGATACATTGTATATACGAAGAGATGCATTTTTATAAAATAGAGAACAAATTAAAAAGTATAATGATTC
>BRYE01000025.1:6925000-6927500 GCA_030159115.1 Actinidia arguta var. hypoleuca
TACATCATGTGAGCAAGAAACTTTTGCATGTATAATATCGAATCCTCATGTAGCCGTGTTTGTTTGTTTGCACTTGTTGTTTTTTCCTAATTTGATATTTCCAGTTGTGACAAGCTTATTTCCCACTCTGTTTCTTTGCTTTAATCACTTTGTTTTCAAAATCTTGTTGTTTAATAGATGACTGTTCATATGGAGGGCGTGAGTTTTAAATTTCAGCATTATGTCATCAATAGGTAGTGCCAGTGCCGCAGCCTATTGTTCCAAAACCCATCAATGATTATCATTTTCAGCATTTTCATACTTTATCATAGCATATTATTGACCTCAATTCTCTCTCTCTCTCTCTCTCTCTCTCTCTCTCTCTCCCTCTCTCTCTCTCAGCGGACCTTTTAGGTTTTGGGTCAAAATTCTAGATTAGGCTCAGATTCCCCTTTAGTTTGGTCTTGCTTATGGTTTTTAATATGTTTTCAGGTCTTACTTTGATAACCCATAACTTTTTCTTTGTGCTGACTTATTTTATTTCTTTAAAAACTTTTAGTTTTACTTGTTAACTGATTTAATGTGAAAATAAAGATCCAGATAGAGAAGAAAGCAACATCATTGAAAGAGCAGCTTGCATTTGTCACACCATTGGTGGAAGACTTGAAACTAAAGAAAGAGGAACGAATTAAGCAATTTGAGGAAATTAAGGCGCAAATTGATAAAATCACCGTGGAGGTTTCAGGATACGGTCATCTCATTAATGCTGTGAGTTCCTTAAAAGTGGAAGAACAAGACCTGTCACTGAGAAAGCTTACTGAATACCAAACACACCTGCGGACTCTTCAAAAGGAGAAGGTATACTGGTCTCCGCTGTTCCTGATATTGTCTTGATTGTTGCGCTTTTTATATCTTTTTTAATTAATTGCACTCAATTAGATATGATTGTTAGTTTCTGTCACGTTTGTTTCCTGGTGAATGGTTACTACTGACTACTTGCCTTATGATATACATATACTGTGATTTTATGAGTGAAGGGGTGGGTTAGCCATGGAGTCAATGCACTTAGTTCCATTATTAAATACTTTCGAATGCAATTGATCCAATCTTTCATAGTTAAGGAAACTATTGATTTATCATTTATGCTAATTATATTCTTTGTAATGAAGTGGTGAGCTGTGAGCACTTTGGGTCATGGAAGTATGAAGCTAGTTTAACTCTACACTTGAAGAAATCATCCAAGAAATGAACTGGTTACTTATCCAGCTAGCATAGTAGGCATTGAACATAACTAAAACTTAAATGGGTTTTCTATGTCTACACCGTTTGCATCTATATCCTGTGTAGGCTTTATTCATAATGCAAATATGAAGCAGATTTTGTAAATAAATTGCTCTATATCGCTAAAACCTAGGACTTCGGTATTGTCTTTGGACAATTGGCTTTCTGACAAGAAAGTTTTTATGGGCTATTAAATTTGAAGAAAGTAGAAGGTTCAGCTCTCCTGGATGATGTGATTGATTTTTAACTAGTTGATTCATTTGTCTCTTTGCAGTCCGAACGGCTCCATGTAGTCTTGGAGTATGTGAATGAAGTGCATTCCTTGTGTGGTGTGCTTGGGTTGGATTTTGGCAAGACAGTGGGTGATGTGCATCCTAGCTTGGAGGGAACAAGCATCGAACAAGCTACAAACATAAGTGATAGCACACTGGAGGGTCTAAAACAGACCATCCTCGGGTTGAAAGCAGAAAGAAAAGTTCGATTTCAGAAGGTAGTGTGGATCCCTTGAAGTGATGTTTTAGTTTTACCTTAGTGTTGTTTGAAGTGACTCACTTGTATCCGAAATACAGCTGAAAGATATTGTTGCTTCATTATCTGAACTTTGGAATCTCATGGACTCCACAAAAGAAGAGCGGGGTAACTTTTCAAGGATAATTTCTAGACTTGGATCCTCAGAATTGAGTATTATAGAACCAGGTGCTCTCTCAACAGAGATTATTGAACAGGTTTGAAAGCATCATGCCTTGTCTTTTTTGTTGTTTAACTGAAGTGGATTGTTAATTAACTATTTCTTTCTGACAGGCATCTACAGAAGTGGAGAGACTCAATAAACTGAAAGCGAGCAGAATGAAAGAACTGGTAATGAAAAAGAGGTCAGAGTTGGAGGATATATGCTATAAGACCCACATGGAACCTGATCCAAGCACTGCTCCTGATAAATCTAATGCTTTGATAGATTCTGGTATGATGTCTTTGAGTTATAATATGCTGGCTTTTAACAATATTTGATATTTCTTCGAAGCAACTGGTTGAAAATTTTCTGTTACTTAGGCCTTGTGGATCCTTCTGAACTGCTGGCGAATATTGAAGCTCAAATAAACAAAACAAAAGATGAAGCTCGGAGTAGAAAAGACATTATGGACAGGATAGAAAGATGGCTTTGTGCATGTGATGAGGAAAATTGGCTTGAAGAGTACAATCGAGTAAGCAGAAAGGATCATATATAGCTTAAAAGCATGGA
>BRYE01000025.1:6932500-6960000 GCA_030159115.1 Actinidia arguta var. hypoleuca
ACTGAACCGGAACTCTTTAGAACCGATCAGTAACTTAGAACCGGAACGGGTCAACTGATTCGTATATGAACAGATTTAGACTTGATCACAGTTTTCAGAGTAGATTAAGGCCTCTGGCCAATCGTCGGACGGCGGAGATCGGAGGCTGCCGCCAGTTTTCACAGGTTCCTCACTTCGTGTCTCATTGTTTTTCTCCATCATTCTCTCTCTACTGTCTCCGTGCATCTTGATTCATACCAAATGATAGCTACGGCCCATATTTTTTAGAATATATCAAATTAGGGTTTATGGAGGAAGACAATCAAACATCCATTACCAATTTATTACAAACCATTTGTGTTATTTGTGGCAGTGAGGAGGAATATCGAATTAAAAGAGAAATTGTGTTGCTACTATAAAATTGGTAGAGACCCGTAAAACGACTGATTTTGGTGGCCTTTTGATCTTGAAGATTTAGTTAGGGGCCTCGATTGTATTGGGGATAATTGGGGAGGAGGAGGAGGAGGAGGAGGATAGAAGATGGCCGGAGAAGATGGAGTTGGAATAGACGGGTAAAGACGAAAAGAGGGTAAAAATAGAGGTGGAACAATCTCATATAGTTTTCTTATTGTTGTGGTAAAAATTTGAGAGAGCAACCAACAGTCAGAATTGCTTCTCGGTCATGGAGACGTTTCTCTTCGGGCTAGGTAAACCACCTTGCCCAATGGTGATCCGGAAGAACCGTTTGTTAAGCGAAGTGGAGTTAAGTTCGTTTTTAATAACACGAGGCGACCAAGAAAATGGGTGCCGTGATCCCAATGGCGACGTGCACCACTTGGACTATTTAAAACTTAAGAGATGGCGTGTATTTTTTCCACATCCGTAGCCCCCTACTCAAAGCGCCGAGATATTCGGGATCTTTGAGTAAATGCATTAAATGTCAGTCATGAAACCACGTGGGCACGCATTAATTGTGTCCCTCCCCTCGTTGGGACACATGGGAAAGGGTATCAATTTCTACAAGAAAGTTTGGGCAAAAAAGGCGGCGCCATAATAATGAATTCTGGCGGGATAGGCGGTTTTGAGCTCGAATTTCAAAAGGTCGCTTAATCTGGGACGTTGAAGGAGATGGATCTCAATCGTTGGCATTTCCTATATATAGGGGGTCCTACCCATTCATTTACACCTTTCTGTTTCTGCTATCAAACCATTGCTGACTCTCCTCGTTCTCGTTTGTGGTCGTCTTCCCTTTCCTAGCACAGTAAGTAACTGAGTCCTTATTCTTGTTCTTATAGTTTTATGTCCTATAGGTCTAAGGTTAGCCCTTCAGACTTGGAGTCCTTGCCTTCCTGGGTATCCGACCATCTGGGAGAAGGATCGTCATATATTATTGACGAAGTAAGACAATTTCCTAGGGCGCCTATGGATGACCCATCAGTTCCTGAGGTCGTCCCTCTAGGTGATATTTATCCTTCTGTAGAAAAAGAGCATAATATTATGACTCCCGAGGAGCTAGACTTGCTTAGGGAGACTTATTTCTTCCCTCAGGGTGTACATATTAGACTTCTTGAGGAGCACGAAACCATTCTTTCAACTCGCCTTGGCGAGGTGGCCTTTTATGAGGCCGCCTTTTCCGCGAGCCTTCGTTTTCTCATTCATCCTACCGTTAGGTTAATTTTAATATTTTATAAAATCTGCACAGCTCAATTTATCCCCAATGCTTGGCGAAGTATTGCCGGTGCCCTTGCGTTGTGGCGAGTGTATAAATATTCAATGACTCTTTCTGAATTTAGGAACATATTTTTCCTTAATAATAACCCCAAACCGGACCAAGGGGGGCTTTATTTTAAGGCGAGGTACAAGAAAACCATCCTCGGAGGATACCCTAGCAATGTGAAGGGGTGGAAAAATAAATTCTTTTTCGCATCCGGGGATAGTTGGGAGCTTCCCAATGGTTCACCGTGGGAGGGAATGCCAAGGATTCCGAGGTCGTGGAATATTCCAGGTCGGTTTTAATTTCATCAATAATCTCAATATATTTATTAATAAAATCAGAATTAATACTTTGGTATCTTTTAGATAAACGCTGCAATGATCCGCCCAAGTTGCTCGGGTGTGAGCAGGAACTTTTTGACGAGATTTCAAAATTGGTGGCGGAACGTGGGCACTTTGCGGTCCCCACGCTTCTCAAATCCAAGTCATTTCATCAGGTTTTCCGCTCTCCCGAACCTATGGCATCTGGGACAGAGGGCGAGGAGCCACATGCGCCATCGACGTCGGGTGAAGCGGGTGAGTCCCGCCCTTCCCGTGGTGAATACATCCAACAAGACAGCCATTCCCAAGATGACTCAATAGAATACCTATGGACCATTAGGAAGGAACTGAATAGGATTTTACCTCATATCCCCAACCTGACGTTGCTAAGATGGTCGGGGAGAAAAGTTTGAGACCCCATTTTGGAATTTTCTTCATCTATCTCGGGATCGAGCTTGGACCCGACATTGGAATCCTGATCGGATTTTGGGCTACCTCCCGAGCTTAAATCGGATGGTATAAATTCTTACTATTCTTGTTGGTTATTTTTTTCATATCTGATGTTCGTTCTTCATTTTGCAGCTATGTCGAGGAGGATTAGCCTGAAGAAACTCGGCAAGAAGGTGGAGAAGCCCAAAGGTGAAAGCTCGGCGAAAAAATTCGCTCCCGTTAAGGGAGTGGTATGAACCCAAAAAGTTTGGCGAGAAACGTCCAATGGACGAACCTTCCACCTCGCCGAGCAAGAAGACTAAATCCGGAGACATCTCCAAAGGGAAGGAGCACGCCATCGCTCTTGAACCCAAAAAGAAAAAGTCTGGTCAAGTTGACCATCCAGGGACCACTACCTCTTTTAGACTCGGGGAGGGGAGCTCGCCCTCGTTAGGGATTGTCCTCGGTCCTAGGGCCTCCATTCTGGGGAGCCTTTCCGTACCCGAGAAGATCTTTCGAGGAGTGATCCCTCCTACAAATCAAGAAAAGGTGGGGCAACTGTCCTTGGACCAGACTGCCTCAAAATTTTTTTCAGGCCCTCGGCCAGGTATTATTTCGACACTAACTTCAACTTTGTTTCATCCTTGTTAAACATGCTCAGTTGATCTAATAAGATTTGTTTGTAGCAGGTGCTCGTGTTCGGATCTTCTCTGGCGGTCAAGAGCAGAGAAACTGTTGAAGAGGCATCCCTTCAACAAAGGCAGGTAGCTTCTTTGGACAATGAAGTTTCCCGCCTCTAGAAGTTATTTGGCGATCTGGAGTAGCAACTGGCCAAGGCCCGAGCTCGGAAGCAACAGGTCGGCGACGAGTTCGCCAAGTTAAAGGATGAAAGAGACACCCTTGTCGACAATTTGGGGAAGGCTGGGATACTGGTGGCAGAGTTGAGGGAAAGTGTGGACCTATCTAGAAAATCGGCTGTTGAGGAGTTTAAATCCTCATCGGATTTCTTGGATGCTGTTGAAAATGCAGCCTCCAAATACTTCAGCGAAGGATTTGACTTCTGTAAACGACAACTTCGTCGCCATCATCCCGACCTTGCCATTGACTTGGAGGAAATGGGTCTTGATCATGACCTGCTCGCTGAAGAGGACGAGGACGAAGACGGGGAGGGGGCAGATGAAGAAACCGTTGAGAAAGGCGATGCAAATCCTCAAGGCGATGCAAATTGTCCTGCCTTGTATTTTTTTTTTGCGATGTGTAATTGCATTTTAATGAATATTATTTCAGTTTTGACGATGTGTAATCGTAATTGAATGATCGTTTTGGTTGTGCAAATTTTGCTCGTACTGACGTAATTTACTTAGCATTTTTTTGTTTTTTTAAATTACAATGCCCCTTTTTTCTTTTGAATTGCGCGGCGATCTAGATTCCTTGCTTGGCAATCAAGATGTCTCCGTCATTTTGTAATAAACTGGCGATCAAGATGCCTCCGTCATTTTATAATGAACTGGCGATCTTGAATTTGGCGACTTCCATCCTACAATGGGAGATATAGGCAAGCAGGGATGATTAAAATAAACTGGAGATTTTATTAAGGTAAAGCGGTAATGATTACAACTATGTTTCCCAGGCAAGTTGACTTTTTAAAATGATGGGCTGTCATTGGTAATACTTTTTCAGATGCTCGGCTTTCCAAGGATGGAGGACTGTTTTTCCCTTCATGTCTTCAAGCCAATAAATCCCTGGTCTAGATACCTTGATGACCTTATAAGGACCTTCCCATGTTGAGCCTAGCTTTCCTACGTTTGGCTCTTTAGTAGATAGGGTAACCTTTCGTAAGACTAGGTCCCCATGTAGGAATGACCTGTACTTGACTCTCTAATTATAATATTTGGCGACCTGATGTTTATAAGCTGCTTGGCGTATGCTTGCTTGCTCCCATTTCTCATCAAGGAGGTCGAGGTTGAGTCTCAGCTCGCCTTCATTGTTATCTTTGTCAAAATTTGAGGTCCTAAAACTCGGCATTCCGATCTCAACGGGTATCACTGATTCAGTTCCGTAGACCATGGAGTAAGGCGTTTCGCCAGTAGGAATCCTGCTAGTCGTGTGATACGCTCACAATATGCTCGGCAGGTCTTCTACCCATTCACCTTTGGACCTCTCTAGTCTCGTTTTCAAATTTCTTAAGATGGTTCTGTTAGTAACCTCGACTTGGCCATTGGCTTGGGGGTGACCAGGCGAGGAGAAATAATATGATATGGCGAGATTTAAACAAAATTGTCTGTATCCATCGTTGTTGAATTGCTTAGTATTGTTCGAGATGAGAACCTTGAGAATTCCAAATCGGCAGACAATACTTTTCCACACAAAATTCCTTATATTTTTCTTGGTGATTTTGGCAAGTGGCTCTGCTTCTACTCATTTGGTGAAGTAATCAATGGCGACGATCAAAAACTTTTTTTGCAACGGAGCTTGAGGTAGAGGTTCCAATATGTCAATCCCCCATTGGGCAAATGGCCATGGGCTGGTAATTGGCACCATATCAGTATGGGGGAGGTGGTTAGATGGTGCAAATCTCTGGCACTTGTCGCACTCTCTGGTGTATGTTGTTGCATCACGTTCCATCTGAGGCCAGAAGTAGCCTTGGCGAATTGCTTTTCGTACTAGCGATCTCGCTCGTGAATGATTTTCGTAGATGCCCTCATGAATTTCTCTCATCACATAATTAACTTCGTCAGGTCGGAGACATCTTAGGAGAGGTCCTGAGAAAGATCGTTTGTACAAAATTTCATAAAAAGGCAGAACTTTACAGATCTATATCGGATCTGGCGATCTTGAAGTTTATTTGTTGGTAGTGTGCCATTCTAGAGATAGGAAACGATCTCATCCATCCATGTTGGGTCTGTTTCTGTTGGATAGATAGGTTTAGTGATCTCAATACTTGGTTTGGATAGGAATTTCAGAGGTATATTTCTGTCTGATACGAAATCAAAAGTGGAGGCAAGGTTGGCGAGGGCGTCAGCCTTTCTATTCTCATCTTTGGGGATCTGTTGATTGGTGAAGCTTTTGATTTTTTGAATTAAGCATCTGACTTCATCTAGATAAGCCTTCATCCGTGCATCCCTGGCGATGTAGTCTCCTTGGACTTGGTTTGCCACTAGTTGCGAATCACTATAAGCGTCAATCGAGTCTACTCCCAATCTGGTGGCGACCCTTAATCCGGTGAGGAGTGCTTCATACTCGGCTTCGTTGTTAGTGAATTTAAACCCAATCCGTATAACGTACTCCATCTGCTGTCCAGATGGGATTTGAAGAACAAGCCCTCCACCAAATCCGTGTTGATTTGAAGACCCATCTACAAATAACCTCCATTTGTCTAGGTCCTCACCCAAGCTGCCGAGGTTCTTGTCCGAGCTACCAAAGTTCTCGATTGAATTTGGAATCCCTTTATCCGAGAGGACTTTCGGGTCGGTTTCATGAGTGGATTCAGCCACGAAGTCGGCTAAATCTTGAGCTTTTATTGCCGTTCTTGGCTTGTAGTTAATATGAAATTTGCTCAACTCGATGGACCATTTCAGAAGTCCTCCCGAGGTGTCTGGTCGTTGGAGAATTTGCTTTAGTGGTTGGTCAGTCAGCACGGTGATTGGATGGGCTTGAAAATAATGGCGAAGCTTCCTGGCGGCGATTAGAAGGGCATAGGCAAGCTTTTCTATCTTTACGTACCTATTCTCAGCACCCATCATGATTTTACTAATATAATATACCAGTTTTTGAAATCGGTTTTCTTCTCGGATAAGCACAACACTTACTGCAGTTGGCGAGATGGATAGATACACAAACAATTCTTCGCCTGTGGTCGGCACCACCAGCAAAGGAGGCGATCTGAGGTACTTTTTGAGCTGTTGGAAGGCTTCTTCTAATTCTTCAGTCCACTGAAAATTTTGATTTTTTCTTAGGATTTTGAAGAATGACAAGCATCTGTCAGCTGATTTAGAAACAAATCGGTTGAGGACTGCAATTCATCCAATTAACTGCTGAACTTCATGGATATTCCTCCGCAAGCTCATTTTCAGTAGAGCCTGGATCTGATTCGAGTTTGCTTCAATCTCTCGTTTGGTTATCAAGAATCCTAAGAATTTTTTGGATGATATGCCAAAAATGCATTTGGAAGGATTTAACATCATCCGGTGTTTCCTCAGAATGTTGAAAGCCTCTTCAAGGTGGGCGATGTGGTTGGCTGCTTCAACACTTTTGACGAGCATGTCGTCAATGTATATTTCCATGGTCTTTCCAATTAGCTCCTTGAACATCTTGTTTACTAATCTTTGATATGTTATCCCGGTATTTTTTAGACTAAATGGCATGACCTTGTAGCAGTACAATCCTCGTTCTGTGATAAATGAAGTCTTCTCTATGTCCGGGGGGGGGGGGGGGGGGGGAACATCTTGATTTAGTGATATCCTGAGAAGGCATCCATGAAACTAAGAAGCTTATGCTTATATGTGGCGTCGACTATTAAATCAATTTTTAGCAAAGAAAAACTATCTTTTGGACACGCCTTGTTGAGGTCAGTGAAATCAACGCATACTCCACTTCCCCCCTTTTTAGGGGCAACGACAACATTGGCTAGCCATTTCGGGTAATGTGCTTTTTTGATAACCTTAGCTTTAACGAGTTTGGTCACCTCTTCTTCAATAACTCTTAGTATCTCAAGGGCGAATTTCCTTCTCTTCTGGCGAACTGGAGGATGTCCGGGATTGGTATATAGTTTATGCATGGCGACTTGGGGATCAATACCCGGGACGTCACCCTATGACCAGGCAAAAATATCAAAGTTTCTTTTGGAGCCGGGCAGGTTTCAATCTTCATAGCTGAAATAAAATATTGCCTGGCCACTTTCTGGTTGCCCCTTACTTCGCCCATCCCCACTAAAATGGGAAACTTCATTTTTAGGTGGTAGGTTGAGGTGATCGCCTTAGTCTTGCCTAGATTCGGGCAACCTAAAATTGCATTGTAGGGGGAAGGGCAATCTACCACGATGAAGTCTTGCCAAGCGGTGGTTTGGCCAGGTTCCGATCCCAAGGTTACCGGCAACTTAACCTACCCAAGCGGATGAGTCATATTTCCTTCAAAACCAACCAAGGGTGTAAGGAAAGGATGCAATTTGTCGAGCCCTATTTTCATCTTTTTGAATGCTGACATGAATAGGATGTCAGCCGAACTACCATTATCAACCAAGATTCTTTAGACGGTAAAATTGACGATAATGGCTGAAACGACCAAGGCATCGTCATGAGGTAAGTGTAGACCTCTCAAATCATCATTGTTTGGCCAGGTTCCGATCCCAAGGTTACCGGCAACTTAACCTACCCAAGCGGATGAGTCATATTTCCTTCGAAACCAACCAAGGGTGTAAGGAAAGGATGCAATTTGTCAAAATTTGAGGTCCTAAAACTCGGCATTCCGATCTCAACGGGTATCACTGATTCAGTTCCCTAGACCATGGAGTAAGGCGTTTCGCCAGTAGGAATCCTGCTAGTCGTGTGATACGCTCACAATATGCTCGGCAGGTCTTCTACCCATTCACCTTTGGACCTCTCTAGTCTCGTTTTCAAATTTCTTAAGATGGTTCTGTTAGTAACCTCGACTTGGCCATTGGCTTGGGGGTGACCAGGCGAGGAGAAATAATATGATATGGCGAGATTTAAACAAAATTGTCTGTATCCATCGTTGTTGATTGGTGAGTGAATATCGGCCATTGGCGAGGAGAGGTTATATATTTCTTCGGACACGCCACCAGCACTTCTGGCTTGCCTTTTCCTAGACGAATTTGAGTTTCCTCCGGATCCAAATCCGTCGTGGATCACTTGTATCTCTCCAGCAGTAGGTTAGTTGTCGCCGTATGTTCTTTTTGGTGAATTGGGAGGAGGGTGATCACTAACATACTTTCTCAGATATCCTCGTTTAATAAGGTCGGCTATTTGTTCCTTCAGGTGAAAGCAGTCTTCTGTGTTATGGCCATGGTCTCGGTGGAACTCGCAATACTTGTTCTTGTTTCTCTTCTGGGGATCAGTTTTGATTTTCGACGGCCACTTGATGAACTCTTCATGCTTAATTTCTGTAAGAACTTGGGCAATAGGAGCGTTGAGCGAGGGTAACACTAATTCTGTGCGGCAAGGTAGGGTACAAGGTCGCCTTTCGTTGGTTCGTCTTAAGTCTCGGTTGGTCTTCTTGTTCCTTGGTTCATCGTCCCTGTAATCAGATCGCCTTGTATCAGGCTCTTTTCTTTTATAGTCATCTTTTCCTCTTCGCCTTCGTTTGGCCTCGGCCAGTTCCTCCGCGGCGATGTACTTATCAGCTTTACTTTGGAGAAGGGACAACATCTCTGGAATATTTTTGGACAAGGAGTCGAATAAGGGACCTGGGCTAAGTCCCTCCATCATTGCCATGACGACTACTTTGTCACTGGGATCTTCAACTTCCAATATGGCTTGGTTAAATCGTTTCACATAATCCTTCAGGTTCTCCGTTTCCTTCTAATGAATGGTGAAAAGATGGGACACATTTTTTTGCCTGATCCTGCAGCTCATGAAATTGGCGACGAAAAGCCTTCTTAGATCGCCAAATGAATCGATGGTTCCAGGAGATAATTTTCGGAACCACGACCTCGCCGACCCCTTAAGAGTAGCAGAGAAAGCCTTGCACATGATTTCGTCTGAGTACCCCTGGAGATATATCAAATTCTTATATGAATCCAGGTGATCCATTGGGTCTGTTTTCCCCTTGTAGACCCCGAGCTGAGTAGGTAGTTTGAATCTGGACGACAGCTTGGCTCTCATTATTCTTTGGGTGAAAGGCGGCTCAGTTTGCCTAATCAAAACGTCTACGGTTATTGGGGTACTGGTCCCCGTGTTGATGGCATCTAGGTGAGCGTCTAGATCCTTGATCTTCTGAGAAGTGGAATTATCTTGGCGCTCGGGTACCTGATGAACCCGACGAGGAGACCTACCTCGCCTTCCAGCTCTGGTGTTTTGCTAGATGATCGTGATTCTAATGAAGGGCTCCTTTCTTGTTGGGGGCGAGAACTAGGAGAACGACGGCACCTATCTCGCCCGGTACTACGGTGGCTTTGAGATTCATTATTTCCCGATAGATGAGAACAACGAGGAGGTGGCGGGTTTTTCGCGTTGAGGTGTTGTATTATGAGGGCGTTATTTTCGTTAATGATTCTCATTTGTTCGGCCATACCATGTATCTCATGATGAAGACTTTCTAGATCCGGAGCTTGCCTAGTGTTAGCCATTGGACGGGCTTTGTTATCTAAAGGGCTGCTAGTGCTTGGTCTTGATAATAATCGGCTGCGCAGGTGCATAGGATAAAGAGAACTATCGTTCTCATAGACGGCGCCAAACTGTTGTGGTAAAAATCTGGGAGAGCAACCAACAGTCAGAATTGCTCCTCTGCC
Source organism: Actinidia arguta var. hypoleuca (assembly GCA_030159115.1). Classification (NCBI taxonomy): domain Eukaryota; kingdom Viridiplantae; phylum Streptophyta; class Magnoliopsida; order Ericales; family Actinidiaceae; genus Actinidia; species Actinidia arguta. Next base: position 6,942,408 of record BRYE01000025.1, read on the forward strand.
GTGGAACTGGACCACAGCTATATGGGGCGACCTGCACAACGGCAACCTAGACATTAGTGAACAAAAGTAATCGGCCGGGGTGAGGCGCTCAAAACCCCTCTAGCGTATGAATCAGACCAAGGCGATTAGGGAATAAGTTAAGGCAGAATGGAGAGCACAATAATAAATGTGTGTGGTGCCCATGTTGAGCGTACCTTTTTGTTATGGGAGGGCGACCTTTATATAGACGGAGTGATGAGCCGTGTAAGTGAATCACGGCGAGTTCCTCAAAAGAATAAGTATGGGAGGATATCCCAATAATCCGGAGATTAACATGAGGATGTCATCTGGTGAGCAATCCTTATTTTTAGGTGTTGTGATGGAGACGGAGTCTATCAGAGATGGTTCCCTTGTCGTGGTGGAATTCTCATGGAGATGGACTAATCAGGAGGAAGGATAATGGAGAAGTCTTATGGAAACAGTCTTCTGATGGAGATGAAGTACCTTTTGGAGAATAATTCTTCATGGAAACGTCTTTCTTCGGGCGAGGTAAACCACCTCGCCCAATGGTGATCTGGAAGAACCATTTGTTAGGCGAAGTGGAGTTAAGTTCATTTTTAATAACACGAGGCGACCAGAAAAATGGGTGCCGTGATCCCAATAACGACGTGTACCACTTGGACTATTTAAAACTTAAAAGATGACGTGTATTTTTCCTACATCACTTATAATTCTCAGATATGATTTTTTACGCGGGCCAATGGACTGCATGATTAGGTTTTTACCAAACTAGAATTGGTTTTAGGAAATTGCTGTGCAAACGTACAAAATCGACAGGGATGCAGAATGCAAAAAGTCCATAGAGGAGAGTGGTTTAGAGAGGACTTGGCCAGAACCACATCCCCTTTCGTCACTCTTCCTTTCCCTAACTACTAACACCCATCCTCTCCTTCTTCCTTTCCCTCGCACTCACCCCTGATACGCACACAAAATACCCACACGTAGAAAGAGCTTATGGAAATGAAAAACAGGGCGCGTGCACACAACAATTGTTTTTAATTTTTTGTGGTCAGTTGATATAGATGTGGAATGATTCGAATAAGTCCTGAATCATAAGACAACGAGGTACGTCGCCCAAAGATTCAGACTCACCTTCTAGGTCGCCTGATATTATTAAATTGAGCTCCATTCCGATTATAAATTATCATCAGATCGCCATAAGGCGAGAATATCTACCTCGCCCTAGGCAGAGATCTCCAAGACTTGGTCCTCCAAAAGGACTCCCATCTCCATTAGAGGTCCGTTATCACAAGACTACCTGACTGGGAAGAATTTCACCTCTACAAGAGAACTGTTTCAAATAGACTCCAACTCCACAATGACGCCTATAATTACGGACTGATCACCATTTGGCGCCTCCTGATTAATCTCCAGATTTAATTGGGATATCCTCCCATGATTATCCTTCCGAGGAATTCGCCATAATATACTAACACGGCTCAGTACTCCCATCTATATAAAGGTCGCTCCCCATAACCAAAAGGGTACGCTCAACACAGGCACTACACACTTTCATTTTGATCTCCATACTGCCTTAATTTATTTTCTGGTCGCCTTGGTCTAATTCATACGCCGGAGGGGTTTTGAGCGGCCTCACCCCAGCCGATCACTTTTGCTCGTTGCTGTGCAGGTCGCCCCAGTGTAGCCGAGATCCAGTGCTGAGGCTGAGGAGCAATTCTAACTATTGGTTGCTCTCCTAGATTTTTACCATAACAGTTTGGCGTCGTCTGTGGGAACGATAGCTCTCTTGATCCTATGCACCTGCGCAGCCGATTATTATCCAGACCAAGCACTAGTAGCCCTTTGGATAATAGAGCTTGTCCAATGGCCAACACTAGCCAAGCTCCAGATCTAGAGGGCCTTCATCATGAGATACGTGGGATGGCTGAACAGATGAGAATCATGAACGAAAATAATGCCCTCCTCATACAGCACCTCACCGCGAATAATCACCCACCACCTCCTCTGGCTCCTCGTCGTTCTCATCTATCAGGGAATGTATCTTAAAGTCACCATAGCACCGGAAGAGACAGGCGCCGTCTCTCTTCTAGCCCTCACCCTCGACGAGAAAGGAGCCCAAGAAGCCCATCGTTAGGATCATCATCCAGCAAGACGCCAGGGCAGGAAAGCGAAGGGATAAGGCGAGGTAAATCTCCTCGTCGGGTCCATCAGGAACAAGATATATCCACTTCCCAGAAGATTAGGGACCTGGACGCTAGCTTGGACGCCATCAACACGGGGACTGGTGCCCCGATAACTGTAGACGCTTTGATCAGGAAAACTGAACCACCTTTCACCCAAAGGATAATGAGAGCCAAGATTTCATCCAGATTCAAACTGCCTACTCAGCTCGGGGTCACCGAAGGCAAAACAGATCCTATGGATCACCTAGATTCTTATAAAAACCTGATGCATCTCCAAGGGTACTCGGACGAGGTCATGTACAAAGCTTTTTCCGCTACACTTAAGGGGTCGGCGAGGTCGTGGTTTCGGAAATTAGCTCTCAGAACCATCAATTCATTTGGTGATCTGAGCAGACTTTTCGTCGTCAATTTCATAAGCTGCAGGGTCAGGCAGAAGAATGCGTCCCACCTTTTCACTATCCACCAGAAGGAAAGAGAAACCCTGAAAGATTATGTAAAACGATTTAACCAGGCCATATTAGAAATTGAAGATCCCAGTGACAAAGTGGTCATCATGGCAATGATGGAGAGGCTTCGCCAAGGTCCCTTATTCGATTCTCTGTCCAAGAATATTCCGGAGACATTGTCTGTTCTCTAAAGTAAAGCCGATAAGTACATCGCCGTGGAGGAATTGGCCGAAGCCAAACAAAGGTGAAGAGGAAAGGATGACCATAAGAGAAAAGAGCCTGATACAAGGCGATCTGATTATAGGGACGATGAACGGAGGAACAAGAAGCCTAATCGGGACTTGAGGCAGACCAGTGACAGGCGATCTCGTACTCCACCTCGCCGCACAGAGCTGGTGTTACCCCCGCTTAATGCTCCTATAGCCCAAGTCCTTACAGAAATCAAGCATGAAGAGTTCGTCAAGTGGCCCTCGAAAATCAAGACTGATCCCCAGAAGAGAAATAAAAACAAATATTGTGAGTTTCACCGAGACCATGGCCATAACACCGAAGACTGCTTTCATCTAAAGGAGCAAATAGCCGACCTCATCAAAAGAGGATATCTGAGAAAGTATGTTGGTGATCGCCCTTCTCCCAATTCACCGGAAAGAAGGTACGACGACAATCGACCTACTACTGGAGACATCCAGGTAATACACGGCGGGTTTGGATTCGGACGAAGTTCGAATTCGTCCAGAAAGAGGCACGCCAGAAGTGCAGACAGGCTGTCCGAAGAAGTTTACAACCTCTCCTCACCAATGGCCGATGTCCACCCACCAATTACCTTCAACAATGATGACCTAAAAGGCTTGCACCTGCCTCATGACGACGCCCTGGTCGTTTCAGCTATCATCGCCAATTTTACCGTCCAAAGAATTTTGGTCGATAATGGTAGTTCGGATGACATTCTGTTTATCTCAGCATTCAAAAAGATGAAAATAGGGCTCGACAAATTGCAGCCCTTCCTGACACCTTTGGTAGGATTTGGAGGAAATCTGACTCATCCACTGGGATGGGTTAAATTGCCGGTTACTTTTGGAAGAGAACCTCGCCAAACTACCGTTTGGCAGGACTTCATTGTGGTAGATTGCCTTTCCCCCTACAATGCCATTTTAGGTCGTCCAACTCTAGGTGGAACTAGGGCGATCACCTCAACCTACCACCTGAAAATGAAGTTCCTCGGCAAGAGTGGGTGAAGTGCAGGACGACCAGAAAGTGGCCAGACAATGTTTCATTTCTGCTATGAAGATCGAAATCTCCCCAGTACAGAATACCCAATAGCAATTACCGATCAACAATGGTGAGATGGAACCTCTGAGGGACGAAGTAGAACAGGTGGTCTTGATGGATCCCCGAGAAACCGAAAACACTAAACCCCTTGAGGAAACAACCCCAATCTCCATACATCCGGAATATCCTGATCGCCACGTTATGATCGGAACAGAACTTGCCGAAGAATTGCGCAGTGCTTTAGTGGAATTCTTAAAAAGAAACTTTGATGTTTTTGCCTGGTCCCAAGGCGACGTCCCGGGAATTGATCCCCAGGTCGCCATGCATAAATTACATACCAATCCGGCAAATCCTCCAGTTCGCCAAAAGAGAAGGAAATTCACCCCTGAGCGGCTTCGAGTTATTAACGAGGAGGTCGCCAAACTCATCAGAGCTAAAGTTATCAAGGAAGCCCACTACCCGGAATGGTTAGCCAATGTCATCGTCGCCCCAAAAAAGGGAGGAAAGTGGAGAGTATGCGTGGACTATACTGATCTTAACAAGGTGTACCCGAAAGATAGTTTCTCTCTGCCAAAAATTGATTTAATAGTTGACGCCACATCTAAGCACGAGCTTCTTAGCTTTATGGATGCCTTCTCGGGATATCACCAGATCAAGATGTTTTCCCCCGACGTAGAAAAAACTTCATTTATCACAGAACGAGGATTGTATTGCTACAAGGTCATGCCGTTTGGTCTCAAAAATGCTGGGGCTACTTATCAAAGATTGGTGAACAAGATGTTCAAAGAGCCGATTGGAAAGACCACGGAAGTATATATAGACGACATGCTCGTCAAAAGCCTCGAAGCAGAAAAACACATCGCCCACCTTGAAGAAGCTTTCAACATTTTGAGGAAACACCGGATGATGTTAAATCCTTCCAAGTGCATTTTTGGCGTATCATCCGGAAAATTCTTGGGGTTCTTAGTAACCAAACGAGGAATTGAAGCTAACCCAGACCAAATCCGAGCTCTACTCGGGATGAGCTCGCCCAGAAATATCCGTGAAGTTCAGCAGTTAACTGGGCGGGTCGCCGCCCTCAACCGGTTTGTCTCCAAATCAGCGAATAAATGTTTACCGTTTTTCAAAATCCTAAGGAAAAACACGCATTTCCAGTGGACAGAAGAATCGGAGGAAGCGTTTCAGCAACTCAAAAGGTATTTAGGATCACCTCCTCTGTTTGTGGTTCTGACCACGGGCAAAGAATTGTTCGTGTATCTCTCCGTTTCACCTACAGCAATAAGTGCCGTGCTCATTCGGGAGGTGGACCATGTCCAAAAACTAGTATATTATGTTAGTAAGATCCTGATAGGCACTGAAAATAGATACGTAATGATTGAAAAGCTCGCCTACGCCCTCCTGATCGCTGCTAGAAAACTCCGCCATTATTTTCAAGCCTATCCCATCACCGTGCTGATTGATCAACCGTTGAAGTAAATTCTCCAATGACCAGATACCTCAGGGAGACTACTGAAATGGTCCATTGAGTTGAGCAAATTTCATATTGACTACAAACCGAGGACGGCAATAAAAGCCCAAGCTTTAGCCGACTTCGTGGCTGAATCCACTCACGAGCCCGATCCAGAATTCTCGGAGGCAGAGATTCCAAATTTAGAAAAGGACCTCGGAAGCTCGGAAAATAGTCTCGACAGCTCGGGAGAAAAGCTTGACAAATGGAGGTTGTTTGTAGATGGATCTTCCAATTAACACGGATGCGGTGCAGGACTTGTTCTCCAAACCCCGGCAGGTGAACAGATGGAATACGCTATACGGATTGGGTTTAAAGTCACCAACAATGAGGCTGAGTACAAAGCACTCCTCACCGGATTACGGGTCGCCACAAGGTTGGGAGTCCAGTCAATTGAAGCTTACAGTGACTCTCAACTAGTGGCCAACCAGGTTCAGAGAGATTATCTCGCCAGGGACGTACGGATGACAGCTTATTTAGATGAAGTCAAATGTTTAACTCAGAAGATCAAAAGGTTCACCATTCAACAAATCCCCAGAGAAGAAAACAGAAAAGCAGATGCCCTAGCCAATCTTGCTTCAACTTTTGATTTCATATCGAACAGAAGTATACCTCTGAAATTTCTATCCAAGCCAAGTATTGAGGTCTCCAAACCCATCTGTGCAACAGAAACGAACCCGACATGGATGGATGAGATCGTCGCCTACCTTCAGAACGGAACACTACCAGCAAATAAACTCCAAGCTCGCCGAATCCTCTATAAATCCCCAAGGTTCTGCATGCTTCATGGAATTTTATATAAACGATCCTTCTTTGGTCCTCTCCTAAGATGTCTCCGACCTGATGAAGCCAGTTATGTGATGAGGGAAATCCACGAAGGCATCTATGAAAATCATTCAAGGGGCAAGGTCACTGGTACAAAAGGCGATTCGCCAAGGCTACTTCTGGCCCCAAATGGGACAGGATGCAGCAAAATATATCAGGAATTGCGACAAATGCCAGAGATTCGCTCCATCCAATCACCTTCCCCATACCGAGATGGTGCCAATTACCAGCTCATGGTCGTTCGCCCAATGGGGGATCGACATACTGGGGCCTTTGCCTCAAGCTCCATTACTGAGGAAGTTCTTAATCATTGCTATTGATTACTTCACAAAGTGGGTAGAAGCTGAACCGTTAGCCAGAATCACCGAAAAGAATATGAAGAATTTTGATTGGAAAGGTATCATCTGCCGTTTTGGAATTTCCAAAGTCCTCATCTCAGATAATGCCCGGCAATTCGACAATGATGGATTCAGGAAATTCTGCTCGGACCTCGCCATATCACATCATTTTTCCTCGCCTGGCCACCCTCAAGCCAATGGCCAAGTAGAGGTCACCAACAGAACCATCCTGAGAAATTTAAAAACGAGATTGGAGAAATCCAAAGGAGAGTGGGTGGAAGACTTGCCGAGCATATTATGGGCATATCACATGACTAGCAGGATTCCTACTGGTGAAACGCCTTATTCCATGGTTTACGGAACTGAATTAGTGATACTTGTCGAAATCGGAATACCGAGTTTTAGGACTTCAAACTTTGACAAGGATAGCAATGAAGGCGAGCTAAGACTCAACCTCGACCTTCGTGATGAAAGACGGGAACAAGCGAGCATACGCCAAGCAGCTTATAAGCACCAGGTCACCAAATATTTCAATCAGAGAGTCAAACACAGGTTGTTCTTACCTAGCGACCTAGTTCTGCGAAAAGTTATCCTATCAACCAAAGAGCCAAATGTTGGAAAACTAGGACCAACATGGGAAGGCCCTTATAAGGTCATCAAGGTATCTAGACCAGGGACTTATTGGCTAGAAGATATGAACCGGAAAGCACTCTCCCGTCCTTGGAACGCTGAGCATTTCAAGAAGTATTTCCAATAACGAACAGCTCGCCTGAGCATAACACTTGTAATGATTCCTAGATTTTATTCCTAGATTTTATTCCAAATAATAAAACTTCTCCAGTTTATTTCAGTCATCGCCAATTGTAGGGTAGAGATCGACTATCAAGATTGCCAGTTCATCGAAAGATGACGGAGGCATCTTGGTCGCCTAATCAAGATCGCCAGTTCATCGAAAGATGACAGAGGCATCTTGGTCGCCTAATCAAGATCGTCAGTTCATCAAAAGATGACGGCGGCATCTTGCTCGCCTATTCAAGATAGCCAATTCATTAAAAATGACTTAGGCATCTTGGTCGCCTATTCAAGATCGCCAGATCATCGAAAGATGACGGAGGCATCTTGCTCGCCTATTCAAGATAGTCAGTTCATTAAAAATGACTTAGGCATCTTGGTCGCCTATTCAAGATTGCCATAAATCATTTAATGAAGGCATCTTGCTCGCCAATTTAAAGTTGTCATATCATTGAGAAATGATCTCAAACTCCTATATCAGGTCGCCAATATTCAAGTGAAAGTATTTAACATCGCCAAACTTGCCAAAAAGTAATATATTGCAAATGAATATTCATTCAAAATTGCAGAGGAGGAAATCATAACATTTATATTCAAATATAATCCAAATTACATTTTACATTTATGATAAAAGGGGAGGGTTGTCATCGCCTTGAGGATCTGCATCACCCGGAGGATTCGCATCTCCTTTTTCAACTGTTTCTTTCTCGCCCCCTTCCCCTTCTTCTTCATCCTCCTCGGCAAGCAGGTCGAGATCAAGACGCATCTCCTCCAAGTCTATGGCCAGGTCGGGATGGTGGTGGCGGAGCTGACGTTTGCAGAAATCAAAACCTTCACCAAAATACTTCAAGGATGCACTTTCAACAGCCTCAGAGAAATCCGACGAAGATTTAAATTCTTCAACAGCCAGCTTTCCAGCACGTTCCACTCTTCCACTTCAATCCTCGATCAGGAGCCCTGCCTTTCCCAGACTGTCGGAGAATGTGTCCCTTTCTTCCTTAAGTTTGGCAAACTCGTCGCCGACCTGCTGTTCCCGAGCTCGCGCCTCGGCCAGTTGCTGCTCCAGATCTGCGAACAACTTCTGAAGGCGAGAAACTTCAGTATCCAAAGAGGCAGCTCGCCCCTGTTGAATGTTTGCCTCCTCAATGGTCTCCCTGCTTTTCACCGCTAGAGAAGATCCGAACATAAGTGCCTGCTACAAATAAATCTAATCAGATCAAACCGAGCATATTTAACAAGCATAAAACAAATAATAGTTAGTATCAAAATAATACCTGGCCGAGAGCTTGGAAAAATTTTGAGACAGTCTGGTCCAGAGAGAGCTGCCCCACCTTCTCTTGATCCGTAGGAGGGATTACCCCTCGAAGGATCTTCTCGACCATGGAAGGGCTCCCCAGAATGGAGGCCCTCGGACCAAGAGCTGTACCCAACGAGGGCAAGCTCCCCTCCTCGGGTCTAGAAGAAGGGGCCCCAGGATGGCTTGCTGGACCAAACTTCTTTGTGGGTTCAGGGATGGGGGCTTGCCCTTTGCCCTTGGGATCATCCCCAGACTTCAGTTTCTTACTCGGCGAGGTGGGAGTTTCTTCCACCGGGCGCTTCTCGCCAATAACTGCCCCCTTCGCAGCAGGAGTAGATTTTTTGGATGAACTCTCGCCTCGGGATCTCTCCACCCGCTTGCCGAGCTTCTTAAGGCTAATCCTCTTCGACATAGCTGCAAAAAAAAAAAGAAGATATATATCAGACGTAAAAAAATAATCAACAAGGGTAGTAAGGGTTTATACCATCCGATCTAAGCTCGGGGGATAACTCGAAATCCGACCAGGATTCCGATGTCGAGTCTGAGCTCGATCCCAAAGCTGAGCAAAATTTTAAAACGGGGTCTCGAATTTTTCCCCCCGACCATCTTAATAAGGTCAGGTCGGGAATATGAGGAACAACCCTCTTCAGTTCTTTTCTAACAGTCCCTAGATATTCTATTGAGTCCTCTCGGGGCTGGCCTTCTTGAAAGAGTTCACCACGGGAAGAGCGGGACTCACCCGTTTCACCCGATGTCGATGACGCTCGCGGATGCTCGCCCTTTGTTCCTGATTCTGTAGAACCAGGCGAGCTAAAACCCTGACGAAAGGCCTTGGTTTTGAGAAGCATAGGGACCATGTAGCGCCCACGTTCCGCCACCGACTAAGAAATTTGGTCATAAAATTCCTGCTCGTACGACAGCAACGTGGGCAGCTCGTTGCAGCGTTTATCTGAAAAGAGACCCATGTTAATACCAACCTTATTAATCAATAAACCAAAATTGACAAAATAAAAACTGACCTGGAGTTCTCCATGACCTCGGAATCCGTGGTACTCCCTCCCGAAGTTCTTCTTCAAAGAGCTCCCAACTATCTCCAGAGGCGAAGAAGAATCTGCTTTTCCACCCCTTCACATTGCTGGGGTATCCTCCGAGGATAGTTCTCTTGTACCTCGCCTTGAAATAGAGCCACCCTTGGTCCGGCTTGGGATTATTATTGAGAGAAAAAATATTCCTAAACTCAGAAAGAGTCATCATATACTTATGAACTCGCCATAACGTCACGGCGCCGACGATACTGCGCCACACGTTGGGGACGAACTGAGCAGGACAAATTTTATAAAAAAGCAAAATTAACCTAATTATTAAAGGAATGGGAAAACAGAGGCCCGCGGAGAAGGCGGCCTCGTAGAAGGCTACCTCGCCAAGGCGAGCAGTAAGAATGGTCTCGCCCTCCTCAGGAGTCATAGTGTTGTGTACGCCCTGCGGGAAAGAATAAGTCTCCCTTAACAGGTCAAACTCCTCAGGAGTCATAGTGTTGTGTTCTTTCGTCACAGAAGGATGGACGTCACCTAAAGGGGTGACCTCAACAATGGATGAGTCTTCCATTGGCGACCTAGGGGATTGTCTAACTTCGTCGGTAATATACGACGAACCTTCTCCTAAATGGTCGGAGATCCAAGAAGGCAAAGAATCTAAAGTTGATGGACTCACCTTAGACCTATGGGACATAAAACTAAGAAGACAGGCTAGTTTACTTACTGTTCTAGGAAACGTGGGCGACCACAAGCAGAGGCGATGAGAAACTCGAAGTAGGAAGAATGACCGGAAGCAAAAACTAGGAGAGAGAGAGTGAGTGATGTTAGTTTGGTAGAAAAGGATGAAAATGAATGGGTGGGGTCCCTTATATATAGGAAAAAATGACGGATGAGATCCATCCGCTTCAACGGCCCAGATCAGGCTACCTTTTGAAATTCCTTTCGAAATTCGAGACCAGCACCATCAATCCCGCCAAAACTCATCATGGCGTTGCCCTTTTTGCCCAAACTTTCCTGCAAAACTTAAATTCCCATCCACGTGTCGAACCGAGAGGAGGGGTACATTTAGTGCGCGCCCACGTGGATCTATGACTTAATGATTTACTCAAAGGTCCCGACTATCTCGGCACATTTGAGTAGGGGGCTACTGATGTGGAATATTTCGAACAAATCCTGAATCATAAGACAACGAGGTACGTCGCCCAAAGATTCAGACTCACCTTCTAGGTCGCTTGATATTATTAAATTGAGCTCCATTCCGATTATAAATTATCATCAGATCGCCATAAGGCGAGGATATCTACCTCGCCCTAGGCAGAGATCTCCAAGACTTGGTCCTCCAAAAGGACTCCCATCTCCATTAGAGGTCCGTTATCACAAGACTACCTGACTGGGAAGAATTTCACCTCTACAAGAGAACTGTTTCCAATAGACTCTAACTCCACAATGACACCTATAATTACGGACTGATCACTATTTGGCAGCCTCCTGATTAATCTCCAGATTTAATTGGGATATCCTCCCATGATTATCCTTCCGAGGAATTCGCCATAATATACTGACACGGCTCAGTACTTCCATCTATATAAAGGTCGCTCCCCATAACCAAAAGGGTACGCTCAACACAGGCACTACACACTTTCATTTTGATCTCCATACTGCCTTAATTTATTTTTTGGTCGCCTTAGTCTGATTCATACGCCGGAGGGGTTTTGAGCGGCCTCACCTCGGCCGATCACTTTTGCTCGTTGCTGTGCAAGTCGCCCCAGTGTAGCCGAGGTCCAGTGCTGAGGCCAAGGAGCAATTCTGACTGTTAGTTGCTCTCTCATATTTTTACCACAACAGATTTGTTTGGTGAAGGGTCCTAGATAGGGACAACGATGATGATTTATTACCGTTCTGAGATTTCAGCGATGGGTTTCCGGAGTCGAGGTGGATATTTTGATGGTCTACTAGAAATGGCGGTTTTATTGATGGGTTTTGTACTCTGTTTTAGGGTTTTGTTTTTGCAACCCACTATAATTCTAGCTGCAATGATTAGGCACATAGAATTGAATTGGTTTTGTACTCTGTTTTAGAATTGAATTTGTGGTCAAGTGTCCAAAGAAATCCGGAAATGGTAGATATATAGAATTGGTAGTCATGTGTGCAAAGAAATCTGGACATGGTGTCTTGATGAGGGAGAAGGAAGTAGTTCGTACGTACACAGGAAACGAGAGAGAAGCCATAAAAGCATACGCGTTTTTATGCTTGGGTAATGCTACAGTTATAATAATTTATTTACAACTGTTTATAATAATGCCAAAACGACATCGTTTGGGCGTTGTTGTACACGGATGTTGTAAATGGACAATGCCGACTCGACGATTGGGTTGCCCTAACTCGATCCCAATTACACATGTAGAAATTTTTATTTTACAGCCAAGTTTGGGTTAGTTTTTTTTCTTCTTTTTATAAGACTTTTTAGCTGTTTTAATTTTTATTTTATTTTTTAATTTTAGTACACTTTTTACACCGTTTAGTTAAAATTTTATACTTTTCTTTTAAAATAAAAAATCTTGTATGAATTTAAATAAAAATTCACTAAAGATAAATAATTTAGCTAATTTATCAAGTTAAAATAATATAAATTTTTTTATATTCCAATTCCTCTCTTCAAAAAATTAGAGAAGTGCAAAATTTTAATCTAAAAGTTAACAAACTTTTCACAAAACTAATGAAAAAAAAAATAAAAAAAAAATACACAAAACTTAAAAAAAACGAGAGAGAGAAGTGGGGGCATAATGGTTTTTCTTAGGAGACAAGGGGTGGGGCTCAGGGGGCGTCTGACATGGGGGGCGGGAGAAGCACCCTAGTAGATAAATCGCAAGTGTTTTAGTGGGCTACTGGGGATTGAACATGTTGGGCTACAAATATGGGGTTAGGAAGGTAGTGGTCTATGGGTTCAAATAGATAAAGGCCTACTGGGCAAGGGCCTAATCTTAAGCATATTTGGGTAAATTTCACCAATGGTCCTTATAGTTTGAACATAGATTCAATTTGATCCTTATAGTTTTAATTTGATTAATAGAATTCCTAATATTTAAAAAAAAAAAAATTGGGCTGGATGGTTGCCCCTACCCAGGGGGGTTTCCCAAGCCTATGGGCTTGCTGGGCTCACCCCTGGGTCGGCCTTGTAAATGGATGTTGTAAACTTAGCATTTCCCATGCTTTTATGGCACTGGCCCATATATTATGCGCATGTCAGCTAATCTGTGCAGGTTACGTCAGCACGTAAATGAAGTTCGTTGATTGTGTAAGTTTGTGTAGCACTGCCCTTGTTTTTAATCAAATTTCTGAGCATTTTAAAATTTATTTATCAAATTAATGTACTTTTTTAAAATTGTGCAACCAAAACATAATTTTTTTATAAAATGCATGAGTTTGATTGATAAATTTTAAAGTGCTTGAATTTGAAACTGCTCTAGTTTAATTTAAAAAAAAACTCGTACAAACCCATGCATTATACTCACCAACGTCATGAATGTAGTGGAACAGGGAGTTTGTTTTGACTGAGATTTTTGTTAGAAGTTTGATTTTAAAGAGTCCATACTTGGGCTTTATATACTCATCAACGTTCTTTTTCTTTTTCAATGTGGAACAATCTTGTCTATCCACATTTTTTTTTTATATTGAAACTTCTTTGAGAAACAATTTCTCATTCAAATTAACTTATTTTTTGATAAATAAATACACTAAATTCATCTACTCATTTAGAAGAACATGAATCAATCATTGTTCATCTAATTTAGTATATAAAACTTAATAAAATTTAGTCTCAAAATATGTTCGCAACACATTGTAAAAACCAAACTTCTAACAATTTTCACGGTGCAAAGGGGAATTCCAATATGATGAACAAGTATTGGAAGCCAGCAACAATGGAAGATTCCGCATTTCATTTGATGACTACTTGTTAATTAAGAGAGAGCCATGGCGGTTGCTGATGTCGTGTGAGTTTCAGAGATGATAGGGTTAGTGTCCTTTATGGTAAGGATAAAAGTGCAATAAAAATTTGTTCAATTTTTGGGGTGTGCTGAGACTCATATGGTTTGCATTTAGAAGCTCCCCTACCATCAATATACTCTGTTAGTTGACCAAGCTGTTGACTAAGAGATGAGGGAACTGTTGATGAAACTAAAAACCTTAGGGAGGAGAATGTAATTTCTAATAGTTCAAGGATGTATTGGTTGGAAAGGGAGGTCAGTTAAATTTAAGTGAGGACTCAAAAAATGTAATTTTTTTTATTTAAATTAGAAAAATATTCACTAAATACAAAATTATTTTCACATAATAAATTAGCTAAATTTCTTGTTTTATTTATATTTTCTTATTTCTCTTGTCAAGTGAAATTAAAAAAATATTAATTTTTGATAAAATAAAATAAAAATCATTAAAAACGAAAACTCAAAAACCACACCTCAAAAATCAAAAAAAAAAAAAGAACACTTTGCTGGAAAAAAAACAGGGGTCTAAATGTGATTAGCGTTACTCTATTGTGTTTTGTTTTCTTCACTACGCTGTGCTTTACAGCTGTTGTTGAAGTGTCATTCACCCTACCTAGAGAGAGAAAAAAACAAATCCCTAGAAATCCTAGCTAATGTGCGCAGATCCGTTAGAGTGCCTCATTCTCAAGCCTCACCTGCTGCATTGGTGCATTTTAGCCCAGCCCACAAGCCCTAAAACACTCTCTCTCTAGTGGTTGTTGGGGGCCCATTGTTGTTGTTTTTCTCCGCTTGGCTTGCAGTCACCTAATGGTCCTAATCTCTATATTCTTTCCCTTTCCCTTTCCCTTTCCCTTTCCCATATGATGTGGGGTAAAATATCCACCCGCAGGCACATCGCTTAAAAGATCACATCGCCGTATCATTAATATAGTCCTGGTCATCCATCGTATCATCAGTTGCACACCTCGATAATATATGTAAGAGCATACCATTCTCCAACTCACTAATAGGCGAGATTGATAACTCCGCTTGTTCAGAGATCGCCTCCACAAGGACTCCACTTCCATAAGGAGTTTGCCTCCATAAGACTCCTTCTTAACTACTTCGCTAATAATTGTGGATTACTCTCCAAATGACAACTTCCTATTTTATCTCCGATATTCGCGGGATCTCTTTCCATACTAATCCTTCCGAGGATCTCGCTGCGATCTTCTCACACGACTCTCTATTCTCCACCTATATAAAGATCGCTCCCCCATCATAATGAGGTATGATCGAAACTCTTGCATATTCACATTGATAGCTCTGTTTTCTTATTGCTTAGCTTATCTTCGCCTCGGTCTGATTCGCAAGCTGGAAGAGTTTTGAGCGACCTCGCCCCAGTCGATCACATTTGTTCATTTATGTAGGACACCTGAGTTGTTTTCGAGGTTAAACACCAAGATCATGAGCAATTCTGATTGTTGGTTGCTCGCCATAGATCTTTACCACAACAGTTTGGCACCGTCTGTAGGAACGACAGTTTTTAACTTTTTATGCATCTATGTAGCCGTTTGTTACCTAGACCAAGTGCTAGCAGCCCTTTGGATAACAGAGCTCACTCAATGGCCAACATCAGCCAAGCTCCAGATTTAGAGGGCTTCCACCATGAGATACACAGTATTGCTGAATAGATAAGGATCATGAATGAGAACAATGCTCACTTGATACAGCATCTTGCCACAACCAATCCACCACCTCTAATAGTACCCATTCCAAAAGTAGATCAAACTCGCAATTCTTATCGGTCAGGCGATGATGAATCTCAAAGTCACCGAAGTACAGACCGAGCACTTTCGAATAGAAATCGATGACGTCGATCACTGAGTCTGCGCCCCAAGAAAGAAAAAAGTCCTATTATGTCAGAATCTCAGTTTTCAAGTCGATCTGATAAAACTGAAGGTGAGGAGACCAGGAGAAGAGGGAGGTCACCTCGCCGAGATGACCTATCTCCCAAACGGCGGGATGAATCGACCACCCAGAAGATTAAGGATCTAGATGCCCGTATCGACGACATCAACACTAGTGCAAATGCACCAGTCACCGTGGATGCTTTAATCAAGTAAACTGAGCCTTCGTTCATATACAGAGTAATGAAGGTCAGAGTCTCCTCCAGGTTCAAACTGCCATCCCAACTCGGAGTTTATGAAGGAAAAACAGATCCAATGGACAACTTAGATTTGTAAAAGAATTTGATGTCGTTCCAAGGATACTCTGACGAAGTAATGTGTAAAGTTTTCTTTGCTACCTTGAAGGGGCTAGCGAGATCATGGTTCAGAAAGCTGATTCTAGGAACTATTGACTCGTTTGACGACCTAAGCTGACTCTTTGTTGCCAATTTCGTGAGTTACCGGGTCAAGTAAAAGAATGCCTTCTATCTCTTCACCATTCACCAGAAGGAAAGTGAAAGTTTGAAAGACTATGTTAAACGGTTCAACTAGGTTGTCATAGAAATAGAAGACCCCAATGATGAAGTAGTGATCATAGCCATGATGGAAGGACTTCGGCCAGGCTCACTATTTGATTCTCTCTCTAAGAATATCCTTGAAACCTTGTCAACTCTGTAGAACAAAGCTAACAAGTATATTGTTGCAGAAGAGTTAGTCGAGGCGAGGAAGAGATGACCACAAGAGGAAGGAACCTGATACCAGGCAATTTGACTATTAGGGACAAAATGAAGAACAAAAGATCAGATCGTGACTTGAGGTAGAGAATTAACAACAAGTGTCCTCACATTCCACCTCACCGCCCTGACCTAGTCTCAACGCCCCTCAACGCCCCTATTGCCAAGGTGCTTACAGAGATTAAGCATGATGAATTCATCAAGTGGCTTGAAAAAAATCAAGACCAACCCCCGAAAGAGAAACAAAAATAAATATTGTGAGTTCCACCGAGACCACGACCATAATACTGAGGTTTGTTTTTAATTGAAAGAGAGGATATTTGAGAAAGTATTGTTGTTGATCGTCCGTAGTATGACTCATTAGAAGGAGATATGGTGACAACAGACCCATAGTAGAGGATATACAAGTAATACATGGTGGATTTGGATTAAGAGGATGCTCAAGTTCGTCTTGAAAAAGACATGTCAGGAATGCTAATGGGTGAGCTAAAGAAGAGGTTTATAATCTCTCCTCACTTATAGTTAGAGCTCACTTGCCTATCACTTTTAAATACGACGACTTAAGAGGCTTACACCTCCCACATGATGATGCCTTGTTCTTCTCTACTGTCATTGCTAATTTCAATGTGCAAAGAATCTTGATTGAAAATGGGAGTTCTTCAGATATCTTGTTTGTCTCGGTCTTCGATAAAATGAAGATTGGGCGAGACAAACTCCATCCTTTTCATAACTCTTTGGTCGGATTCAGAGGAAATACAACACAACCACTTGGATGGATCAAATCGTCAGTAACCTTGGGGACGGAGCCTTACCAAACCACTGTATGGCAGGATTTTATTGTGGTAGATTTCCTTTCGCCCTACAATGCGATCCTAGGTCGCCCAACATTAGGAGGAATTAAGGCAATCACTTTAACCTATCACCTGATGATGAAATTTTCTACTTTAACAAGGATAGGCGAGGTGAGGGGCGATCAGAAAGTTGCCAAGTAGTGCTTCATCTCAGCCATGAGGGCTGAATCTTCTTCAAAGTTCAGTGCTCAATAGAAATTATAGATCGACGATGCCGAGATGGAGGCATTAAGAGACGAGGTGGAAGAGATTACCCTTGCTGATCCTAGAGAGACAGAAAACACCAAGCCTCTAGAAGAAGTTGCTCCAACCTCCATACATCCCGATTATCTAAATTGCCATGTTATGATTAGAACCGAGCTGACTTAGGAATTGCGAAGTGCTTCGGTGGAATTTTGAAGAA
>BRYE01000025.1:6972500-6980000 GCA_030159115.1 Actinidia arguta var. hypoleuca
AGAAGCAGAGCCTCTCGCCAAAATATTTTTATATGGAAAAACATCGTCTGTCGGTTTAGAATTCCCAAAGTCATCTTCTGAGACAACGCCAGGCAATTCGACAATGACGGATTCAAGCAGTTCTATTTGGACCTCGCCATTTCTCATCATTTCTCCTTGCCCGGTCATTCTCAAGCGAATGGTGTAGAAGTCACTAACCGAACAATCCTGAGGAATCTAAATGCAAGGTTATAAAAATTGAAGAGTAAATGGGTAAAAGATCGACCAAGTATACTGTGGGCGTACCATACAACAAGCAGAATTCCTATGAGCAAGACACAATTCTCGATGGTATATGCGACAGAGTCAGTTATACCAATGGAAATAGGAAAGCCAAGCTTCAAGACCTCAAATTTCAACGAAGAGAATAATGAATCTGAGTTGAGGTACGCCAAGCAGCCTAAAAGCGTCAAGTCTCCAAATACTACAACCAAAGAGTAAAACACCTATAGTTCTTACCTAGAGACTTAGTCTTGAGGAAAGTCACTCTCTCTACAAAGGAGTTGAATGTTGAAAAGCTCGGTCCTACTTGGAAAGGTCCCTATAAAGTTATCAAAGTATCTAGGCCAGGAACATATTGGCTAGAAGATAAGAATGTGTTGATTCAATACCTCGATTTTGATGATAACAAATTATTGTATTAGTGTTTTATGATTCTACTTAGCGTGCATATTGTGTTCTACTTTAATTATTCATTAAATCAATGAATTCAATGAAGTACAATTGATGAAGTCTTACAAAGCAAAACTTTCTAGGCAAGAAGTGTCGACACATGATCATGTGGTGTCTACACCTAAAAACAGTATTCAAAGACTTGGAAGCTACCTTAAAGAATTTAACTAGGCAAGAAGTGTCGACACATGATCATGTGGTGTCTACGCCTTAAAAACAGTATTCAAAGACTTGGAAGCTACCTTAAAGAATTTAAGGAAGTCTTAGATCAATAGATAAAGCTATTAATCTCATTGGATTGAAGACCTCGAATATCGTATATATCCAAAGAGAAAACCTAAATTGATTGATGCTCAAATAGCCAAGGAAAAATAAGAAAGTATGTTTTAGGTAAGAAATGTCGACACATGTTCTTGAGGTGTCGACACATGAGGACAGTTAGCGATCTAAAATTGAAGTGTCGACACATTGGGTTGAAGAATTTACACATGTGGACAGTGAGCAAACTAGATCTAAAGTATCGACATATGGAATTGAAGAGTCAACACTTGAAGACAGTAGATAATCTGGAATTGAATGTGTCGACACATGACTTGAAAGTGTTGACACATGAACATAGTGTCCAAATAATTGAAGGTATCGACACATGACATTGAAGTGTCGACACGTAGAGACAAAGGACAAATTTTTGAAGACTGATGATCAAGTGTTGACACATGGAGACAATGTGTATTAACTAAAGAAATAAGACTTGAAGTGTTGACACATGTTCGTGAGGTGTTGACACATGTAACCAATAACTTTAAGAAAACTTTAAAAGAAACTTGAGCCGAATTCAAAGGAGATTATCTCAAGCTTCAGAGATCCAAATACATAAAAGTTTGAGTCTAATATTAATACCCGGAAGTTATCTTTCCAATGAAACTAATTTCATGACCAAACTTAAAGTATTGAAGAAGTTATGACTAAAAGAATGATGCTCTATTAAGCTGAGTTTTTAGAAATTATGATGTCCAGATAGGTTAACTTCATATGAGATTATCTAAGTCTTCACAGGTTCAAATGAAAAAAATTTTTGAACCTAAATTATATCCCCTGAAGTCTAGTTTCCAACGTAACAAACGGTGTTCAAAAATTCTAAGTAACGAATAAGTTACGGCCAATTTACTGAAGACAAAAATCAAAATAGAATCTGTAAAATGCAGGTATTGACCATGAGTAAAAAGTGTCGACACATGAAGACAGAAATCAAAAATTGAATATGTGAAGTGAAAGTATCGACACATGGGTTCAAGATGTCGACACATGAAGCCAATGACCAAATACAAGCATGAAGTGTCGACACATGAAAGTTAGGTGTTGACACCTAGGCTCCGACGGCTATTTTTTTTAACGTTATAAGGTCTGAATCAATTATTAGATGATCTCCCAACTACCTCCAATGGAAAAATCAACTTCATGGTTTTATATACAAGTCTCCAAATAATATTTACAAGTGACATACAAACCTATAACATGGATTGATCATCAAAAGAGCTCCAAAATTCATCATTCTCTGAAAAAGTCTTTTTGTTCTCAAGAGTTGAGTTATTGCAAAACACTTGGTGAGAGTTTGAGTGTTCTTTTGTGTAACCAAAACACTAGTAAGTTTGAGTGGATCTTGTATAAAATCACTTGTGTAAAAGTGAGTTGAGTACTTGGTAAATTAGCCCCTACTTTATAATTGTTGATTGCATTGTGGAAGAAGACTTCAAAGAGGTCTTTAGGAGGACATAGACCACATGTTGTGGTTGAACCTTAGTAAATCTTTGTGCTCTTTCTTGTGCTTTGCTTTTTCTTTATTCTTGACTATATTACATATATATTGATTTATTATTTGATTGACTAGATTAAGTTTTAATTAATCTTAATCATAATTATTTTTGAAAAATTCAATTCACCCCCTTCTTGGATTGCCTTTTTGGCCAATAGAATGGAAATGCATTACCTCACCCATGGAACGCAAAGCACTTGAAGAAATATTACTAGTGAATCTACTTGTTGCCATTAAAAGAAAATCACCTGTGCAATATGATATCGCCAATCTTGAGTTCGACAAAATCTACATGTATGGTGTTAATCGCCAAATTCTTTGTAATGATCAAGTCTCCATGAGTAATGAAAATTCTCCAATACGATTTTATTGTCATTATTCGTCAAATGAGTTATATCGCCAACCTCAAGAGATTTTGTATCGCCATTTTGGGTGACTCCAATATCAAGATCACCCATTCATTACAAAATAATAAGGTATTTTGATCGCCAGTTTGGGTATCACCAATATCAAGATCGCCTATTCATAAAAAATAATAAGGCATCTTGATCACCAGAAAGTGGATTGCTTGATTAATTGTTTCGCCATGGTGAGATTTAACGTTTGCATAAGAAAAAGCAAAATGAACCCATCTCATATCGCCTATTAATCAAGCTTGTCGAGTTATGTGATCACCATAATTGAGTTTGAAGTTCGCCTTATTAAGGTGAATGAACTTAATATATTCGCCAAGCAATTAAATTCGCCGATTGATCAAGTTTTAATTCGATAATCACCTTATCGGCGATGTCGACTGTCTCTCCGTTATTTCCTCACCAAGGCAATTCAATTCGTCAAAAAGACAATTTCTCATCGTCATTTAATTAAATTAAAGTTTTGATTGCCATAATTGGAGTTAATTGCCTTATTAAATTCGCTAGAACTATTTGGGTCGCCAAATTAATTTTGCCAGTTTAAGCCAAATATGCCTAGATGTATTTCGCCTGGTGGATAAATTTTTGTTAATTCAGGTTATTTGATTCAAGTTTACGTTACAAATTCCTTAATATCTCCAATACACAAGAGAGATTCCATAAAATAATAGGGGATTTTCATCCATTGAATTGGAGGGGATTGCATCTTGCGAATACAAAAATTAAAAAAAAAATAAAAAAGAAATTTACAAGTGTTTAAGGAGAGATGGGGTTGGTATCTCCTTTATCCTCGCCCTTCTCTTACTCCTTCTCCACCTTGCCAACCTCCCTTTTCTTCTCCTTGGCTTTAGCCTTTTCCACCTCGAGCAGATCTCCATCCATGTCCATGCTATCGAGGTTGATGTCAAGGTTGCGATGGTGGTGATCTAGTTTCCTCTTGCGAAAAACAAACCCCTCACTAAAGTATGTGGATGCCAAAGTTACTACGGCCTCCTGAAAATCATTTAAGGATTTGAACTCCTCGATGGCCTTCTTATTGGCAAGGGCTTCCTTCTTTTTGAGCTCGGCCACCTTCACCTCTAGCCTCGCCATTGCCTTGGACTTCTCCTTAAGCTCCTCGATGGTTTTTTGCTCTCGCTAGCTAAAATCAGCCAAGAGCCCTTCCAGCTCAATGGTCCAATTTTGAGCCCATTATCTCCATCTTGGTCGAATTTGCTCGAGCAACCTGAAAAAGGGCATCATTCTCTCTATCCTTGCTTCGAACAACAAGGGAAGACCCAAGCATTACCGCCTACTACAAACAAGATTTTGTGAGCGCCTTGAATTGAGAAAATTTAAAGATGACAGCTTGGGATGAAAGGGAAAAAGATACCTGGCCGACAATGTGGAGGAACTTGGTGGCCACCTGATCTAGGGAAAACTTCTCCACTTTCTCCTTATTAATAGGAAGGATCACCCCGACCAAGATTTTTTCTACCACGGAGGCACTCACCATCACGGAGGCTCCAGATCCAAGCGCATCACTAGGTCTGGCCGAGGTACCCTCCTCAAGGGCTACTAGCCACTTGCTCGCCATTCTGCTAGGCTTGGTCTTTAAAACCTCAGGTGGCAGCATAGTCTTCTTCCCCTTTGAATCATCTATTTTGCCCTTCTTACTGGGCGAGGAGTCGGGGACCTCCTCCCGATGTCGCTTTTCTATGATCACCACACTCTTGGTGGATGAGGTGGCAGCCTTGTCTTCCCCCTCCTCTACCTTTTTGGCAAGTTTAGATAGACTGATTCTCTTCAACATAGATGCAAAACAAGAAACAAAGATCAATCATTAAAAGGGGTAAAATACTTGAAAAAGATAAAGACTGTACCATCCGATATAAGTTCGGAGGTAGCCCTAGTTCTGATCAGGACCTCGATCTAGAGTCTAAGCTGGAGATTGAACTAGATGGTGCTAAAAACTAATATGGGATCTTGAACCTTTCTCCCTAACTACCTTAGCAGGGTTAAATTAGGAAGGCGAGGTAAAACCTTCCTCATCTCCTTCTTGATGGTTCCTATATACTTTACTGATTCATCTTAAGGCTATCGCTTCGGGAGTGCTCATCTCAAAAATGGCAAGGCTCGCCCTCGTCGCCCAAGGCAGCAACTGTGCCATCTCCAGACTTGTCATTATTCCCGCCACTAGACGACACCTTGGCACGGCCAGGGGTGAAGAACCGTTGGAACGTTCTAGAACCAAGGACAGCTAAAACGTTAAAGTATCCCCCGGCCCTATTTTTTTGAAAACCTTTTGTGAACTCTTTTAGCTGGGTTGATTAGAATAGGCAGCTTATTGAAACGTTTACCTGGAAAATGAACATTTATTAGCATAAAGAGACGATATACTTGAGAAAAATAACATCATAAGGAAACAAGACTGACCAGGGGTGCCCCATGATCTGGGGAACTCTTTCGCCCCGAGCCATGCTCAGAAAGAACTCTTAGTCATCTCCCGATACAAAGAAAAATCTCCTCTTCCATCCTTTGATGTTACTGGGAGACTCATTGATCAAGTTTTAGATCGGCCTCGCCTTAAAGTAAAGCCACCCCGAATTTGGATTCAGACTTTTGAATAAGGTGTAAAGACACCTGAATTTGCTAAGGGATAGATAACACCTATAGAATCGCTATATTACTAATACGCAAACAACACATTGCCATGCATTAAGAGAAAGTTGGGCAGGACAAATGTTGTAGAAGTTCAAAATTCTTCTGATGGTGAGGTGAATTGGAAGCCTTAAACCAATAGGGAAAGTAGCTTCATAAAATATAAGAAGCCCCAAGGGCTGAGATCTATTTGCTCCAACGGCTTGGATCATACGGCGTTTCAAGTTCTGAGACCAAAACCGCCATTCCCGCAATTAATGCACTATACCACGTGGTAGCCATTGGAGGCGTGCCATCATTACATGCTTGCATCATCAAGAGACAGTTACTTGGTTTGCTACTCGAAGATCCCAAGTGTTTTACCTCAGCATCTTGAGTAAAGGGGCTACTGATGTGGGATAAAATCCCCACCTGCAGGACAGTCTAAGCATGACACATCGCCTGAAGGATCACTTCGTCATATCATCAATATAGTCTTGGTCGCCTATCGCATCATCAGTTGTTCACTTTGCTAATACATGCAAGAGCATACCATTCTCCAACTTGCTAATAGGTGAGGTTGATTACTCTGCCTGTTCAGATATTGTCTCCACAAGAACTCCATTTCCATAAGGGTCCATAAGACTTCTTCTCAACTACTTTGCTTATAGTTACGGATTACTCTCCAAATGGCAATTTCCTATTTTATCTTCGTTATTCACGAGATCTCCTTCCATACTAATCATTCCGAGGATCTCGCCGTGATCTTCTCGCACGGTTCTCCATTCTCCACCTATATAAAGGTCGCTCCCCCATCATAATAAGGTATGACTGAAACTCTTGCATACTCACATTTGTAACACCCCAAATCCGTTAAATTCATTAAATACATAAACCATGATCCGTACATCGATTAATGAGGTTAAGTATTAAGTTAGAAGAATCCTTAAAACTAAAATTTTATTTCTGCCCAGTTTTGTTCTTAGGGTTCGAACGCTAAACCCAGAATCCTTCTTACAGTTCGAACGTTAAAGAGAGCGTTCGAACTCTACCGCCTGTGACAGATTTTATACTCTCAGTATCTCCAACTTACGTTTTTTTCTTAAAAACGCTAAGGAGGGCGTTCGAACGGCAACAGTATGAAATGAGAAATAAAAAGAGAACACCAGATTAAAAATAAGTGAGCCACATGGGATTATTTCCCATGTGTCTCAGCAAATACACACACACATTCAGAGAGAGAAGGAGAAAGAGAGAAAAGAAAAAAAAAAGAAGAAAGAGAAGGAAAAAAGGAGGAAGAGAGAGATATAGAGTTAAAGTTTTGAGCTCAACCAAGGAAGACATTGGAAGCTTAAGCTCGAGATTGAAAAAAGGTAATCACTCTAAATGGTATAAATATATATATGTATGTTAGGATTTTGGTTTTTGTTTCAAAAACTAGATCTACCATGTTAGGGTTAAAATAAAGTTTTGATTTTGAGATATTGTACTACTAGTAGGTCACTCATAGTATTCCATAAGTCTCAAAAAGATTTGATTAGATTTGGGTTGAGTTTTGGGCAAAATATTCAGGACCAGCTACTGTTCTTGCAACCCCACGCAGGTAACGTTCGAACGCCCATGAACAGAGTTCGAACGGTCTAGACTTTAATCCCAACGTTCGAACGTCACTTTTAGAACACTTTTAACGTTCGGACGGTAGTTACTTTAGCCTTAGAGTTCGAACGCCAAGCCCAGCGTTTGAACGCACAGAGAAGGAAAGCTTAATCATTTAGTCATAGCGTTCGAATGCCTCTGTGCATCGTTCAAACGGATAGAAAGTCAAAATCAGACATTTAGTCTTAGAGTTCGAACGCCTCTGTGCAGCGTTCGAATGAACAGAGAGTGAGAACCCAATATTTAGCCTGAGCATTCGAACGCCAAAAACAGAGTTGGAACGCCAAG
>BRYE01000025.1:7000000-7002500 GCA_030159115.1 Actinidia arguta var. hypoleuca
AAATTGATTTAATTTCTATTACATAGCTAATAACTAAAATTCATCAAATTCAATCTTCCAATCTTTTGGTAAGTTAGCGTTGTCCCCACCTTACTCTTGTATTTGATTTGGTGGTAAAGCCACTTCTTGTTGAGGCTCTTTTTCAAATATGTCTTCTTGATGCTCTTCATTGCCTTGATTGATTTCCAAGTCTTTCACATTTGGTTCATTCTATACATTTTTATTTTTTGCACCATTCTTGGAAGTAAGGTCATTAGATTTATCAAAAGCAACATGGACTGACTCTTCTACAATTAAAGTGCGTTTATTAAAAACTCTAAATGCTTGGTAGTAGTAGAATAACCAAGAAAAATTGCTTCATTCGATTAGGAATCGAACTTGCCCAAGTTATCTTTGTCATTATTTAAAACAAAGAACTTGCACCCTAATGCATGGAAAAAGCTTACATTGGGCTTTTTTTCCCCATAACGCTCACAAAGAGTTTTCTTTAAAATTGGCCTAATTATAGCACGGTATATAACGAAACACGTGGTGTTAATGGCTTTGGCCCCAAAGTACCTTGGTAGAATTTTTTTATAAAGCATGGTTCAAGCTATCTCTTTTATATTCCTATTCTTCCTCTCAACCACGCCATTTTGTTGAGGAGTTCTAGGAGCCAAAAAATTATGTCGAATACCATATTCATTCCAAAAGTTTGCAAAAGATTCATTTTCAAGTTATCTACCATGACCGATTCTAATATTTGAAATAGTAAATCTCTTATTATTATGAAGATGACAACATAATTTTGAAAACGAAGAGAATACTTTATCTTTATGAGTTAAGAACATAACCTATGTAAATCTCGAGAAATCATCAATGATAGCAAGTACGTATAGTTTACGTCTAAGATTCATAGTTTTAGAATGACCAATTAAATCCATTTGTAATAGTTGCAATGGCCTTGAAGTAGAAATTGTTAGGGATTTATACTAAAAGACAAGCTTTGTATAATGACTTTAGTATTTATTAATAAATTAGGGCTTATTTTCACAAACACTTCCTAAATTATCGTCTTTTATTACTTTCACTCACTTATTTAAAAAGTGAATCATATTGACTCCTTTAACTATTTAATTGTAGCACTTAGACCCCTTCCATTATTAATCTGTTTGAAATAGTGATGGAAATCAATCACGTTGACTTAGTTTATTTTAAAAAATAAGATTATTTAGACATAAAGGCATTTAATATAAGTACATAGACAACACGCAATCGATTTTCATCATTATTTTAAACATATTAGTAATGAAAATGGTGTAAGTGATACAATTAAATAGTTAAAGGATAAATATAATTCACTTTTTAGATGAATGGATGGAAATGATAAAAGGTAATAGTTTAGGGGTGTTTGTGAAATTAAGTCATAAATTAGTTATTTCATTTTTAATGAGAATTTGTGTAACGAATATTTGCATTGCATTATTTAGGGATGAAATTGACAAATTTCAAATTTATCAAAGTGAACTAAACTCATGTTTTAGAGACCATTGTGTCAAATGTAAATATTATCAAAAGAAATTTCGACAATATTGACAATATTAAAATTTGAACCAATTTAAAAATTATAAGGACATAATTGACAATATTAAAATTTAAAGGACTAAAGCGAAACAACGCATATTTTAGGACTGTTTTTCGTATTTTACCCTATTAAATAATTTAAACTTATCCAACCAAAATCTTATCAACATGAAGAGTTTAAAGAAGTTTATAACATAAGAATAAATTAAAATAAGAGGCCATTACTGAGGTTGACCCTCTCATTTAATATGTCACATGAATACTAATCCTAATAGAAATTATTTAGTATTTTTAGAGTAAATTTTAGTGGTGTTATAACTATAGAGTGATTGGTCTAAATAGTAGAATTCACAATTTTTTTATCTGAATTGTAACTAATTTGTTTGGATGTGTTATTTGATTAACTGGTGTGAACATTGCTATGAGAGCACTAAATAATCTCTCAATCCTATCATACCAAAATCCTCAAAACATGTGAAATGCATGCCTAACCGACAACGAGAACTAGCAAATTTAATGTTTTTGTGCATTCTCATGCCCAACACAAGTGCCACCCACAGCTAATATGATAGATACAGTAAAAAATAGAGTAATTCGTAGAGTATCTTGAAAGTATTTCTATTTGGAAGTGCTTTTTTCATTCTACTGATGCCATGCCATGGGTGTTGTTGATGACTTTTCACTGTTCATTAGTTAATGTAAAAGCAATTACATTCACCTGATATGTTAGGCACATATCGCGAATTTACTTTTAATATTAGAGTGAATCACATTTAAAGTAGTACTGCCAACTCATTTAGATCAATTAGAGGGTAGGTAATATTAATCTATCATTTTAGGTGGGTAAACATAATTACATTTAGTTAATGCACATTTTATTCTATCGCATTTTGGCCATGTTTGTTTTGGAGATTGAATTTGGAGGATTAGAAATCCA
>BRYE01000025.1:7025000-7032500 GCA_030159115.1 Actinidia arguta var. hypoleuca
GGCTAGACGAATAAGTCCAAGAATTATAAGGGTTAAAGGAATAATTAACAATCATTATGTCCACATTTTAATAGATAGTTGAAGTACATACAATTTTATACAAAAAAGGGTAGTTCACCGACTGGGATTACCTATTACACTCTCCAAATAATTCAAAGTTTGCATTGATAATGGAGACTTTTTGGTTTGTGATAGCAGTTGTGTTGAAGTAAAATTATGTCTGCAAGGACATATATTTTGTATGGATTTGTTCATTTTATCTATTCAAGGAGTTGATATGATTTTGGGCATCCAGTGGCTTGAACTTTTAGGTCATGTGGTCACTGATTACAAGTTATTGACAATGAATTTCTAGTGGAAAGGTAAGGCAGTTCACTTGACAAGAGAACCCCAAATAAATGATGATTTTTATTGGGCAAGCAACTTATGAAGCTGTCAAAAAGTCAGAATATTGTTTTACTATATCATCTCAAAGCCATTTTTTCTAAAAATGCATGCAGTGATATATCAGATTGTGTCCAGCCCTTGTTACAGAAATATGAAAAAAAATTTGAAACACCAATTCTCTAACTCCATCAGAAATATTGACCATCAAATTCATCTCAAATCAGATGTTGCTCCTATAAATTTCAAACCATATAGATACCCTTATTTTCAAAAATTAGAGATGAAAAAGTTGGTTCAGGAAATGTTGCAGCAGGGAATTGTCAAACCAAGTCAAAGTCCTTTTTCTTCACTTGTTATGTTGGTTAAAAAGAGGGATGGATCATGGAGATTTTGTATAGATTACAGGGCATTGAATGCTATCACCATCAAAGGCAAATTTTCAATTCCTACAATTGATGAATTGTTAGATTAAATAAATGGTGCAATGATATTTTCTAAACTAGATTTGAGATCAAGTTATCACCAAATTTGTGTGAAGACAAGTGATGTCCACAAGACTGCATTCAGAACTCATCATGGTCATTATGAGTTTTTAGTAATGCCTTTGGGTTTAACAAATGCTCCTTCCACTTTTCAACTACTATGAACTAGATTTTCTCTCCTTAAGAAAATTTGTCATAGGTTTTTTTGATGATATCTTGGTCTATGTACATCCATATCTGAGCATATGCAGCATTTTTAAACTGTACTACAAAGCTTGTTAGAGAATCAGTTATTTGCCAAGTTGAGTAAATGCCAATTTTGCCAAGATTCCATCAAATATCTTGGACATATAGTGTCTGCAACAGGTATGCAGCCAGATCCAAAGAAAATTCAGGCTATGACAGAGTGACTTATACCCAAGAATTTGAAATAATTGAGGGGTTTTATAGGTCTAACTAGGTATTACAAAAAATTTATCCAGGGATATACAACAATTGCCACACCTCTTACGAACCTTTTAAAGAAATATGATTTTATATGGGATAAGTCTGCTCAATCCAGTTTTAAGGAATTGAAGTTAAAGATGACACAAGCACTTGTATTAGTTATGCTTGATTTTTTTAAACCTTTTGAATTAGAAATTGATGCTTCTAATCATACTATTGGAGTTGTGTTGATGTAGAACAATAATTCAATTATTTTTTTCAGTAAAAAATTACTAGAAGGATGTGTGCAACTTCTACATATGTTAGAGAATTGTTTGCAATCACTGAAGTTGTTGCCAAATGGAGACATTACCTGTTGGGCAGAACATTCATTATCAAAATAGACCATCGAAGTCTTAGGCATCTTATGGATCGAGTAATCTAAACACCTTAGCAACACCAGTACCTCAGCAAGCTATTGGGTTTTAACTATAGCACCTGGTAACAAAAATAATGTGGTTGATGTATTATCTAGAATCAAGGATGAACAAGAGGGTGAAGTATCAGTTAAACAACTAGTGATTTCTAATGGTGTTTTATGTGCTCTTAGTATTGTTACCTCTCAGTTTTTGGATTCTTTAAGAAATGAGGTTTCGAAAAATTATGAATTACAAGCTATAGTTCAAGATTGTTTAGTTGGTTCTACATCATAGCATATATTGAAGGATGGACTATTATATTTCAAGAATAAACTGAGATTAGCCTCTAATTCTTCCCTCTAATTAGATATTGTCTATGAATTTCACAGTACATCTATGGGTGGTCATTGGAATATTGAAAACCTTTTTAAGGGTATCTATTAATTTTTATTGGCCTGGTATGAATGAGGATGTATGTAAATTTGTGGTTAATTGTTATGTTTGTCAAAAGATAAAATCTCTTACTTCAAAGGCTACTAGTTTGCTTCAACCTCTGTCTATTCCAGAGCATGTATGGGAGGATTTATCTATGTATTTTATTACAAGACTTTCTATGTCTAAGGGGACCACAGTTATATTGGTTGTTGTTGATAGATTATCAAAAGTTGATCATTTTGAAACTCTATACACTTATTTTAGTGTTGTGTTAGTGGCCAATTTGTTTGCCAATATGGTTATCAAACACCATGGATTCCTTTTCTCTATTGTCTCAGACAAAGACTTTATTTTTCTTAGAAAATTTTGGCAAGCCTTGTTTTTGAGGTTTTGAATAACCTTGAAGTATATTTATGCTTATCATTCCTAAACTGATGGGCAAACTGAGGTTTTGAATATGTGTTTTGAGTAGTATTTGAAAACATTTACTTATCAACATTCACAAACTTGGGCAAAATTCTTAATTTGGGCAAAATTATGGTATAACCCATTTTCATTCTTCAACTGGAATAACACCATATCAAGTTTTATATGGAAAACCACCAAGAACTATTCAAACATACTTGCTAGGATCTTCTTCTATAGAGGCTACAGAGATTGAATTGGTTACAAAGGGAAGAAGTTATACAACAATTGAAACATAATTTATTAAAAGCCCAGAAGAGAATGAAACAACAAGCTGATAAACATAGAAGAGATTTATCTTTTCAGGTGGAAGATTTGGTCATGGTCAAATTACATCCTTACAAACAACAATCCTTAGCTCAAAGACTGAATTCCAAACTCTGTCAAAAGTATTATGGTTCATTTTCTATTTTACATAGAATTGGATAGGTTGCTTATCAATTAGATCTTCCTTCCACTATCAAAGTTCACCCTTTGTTTCATGTTTCTCTACTAAAACCATTATATGGATCATCCACTTCAAATGATTTTGTCAATCTCCCTCTTGCCAGTATTGAGATTCAAAAATCCAATGTTCCTTTGGTTATCTCGAATAGCAGAAATGTTAAGGACAAATGTCAACTAAAGACCCAAGTATTGGTTCAATGGGAGGGATTACCGATGGAAGAAAGCTCATGGGAATATCTTATTTCTCTTCAAGATATGTTTCCACAACTGAACTTGGAGGGCCAAGTTCGATTTCATGGGGACAGAAATGATATAGACATAACAACTACTGAAGAATTTATCAAAATAGTGGAAGATGAGACAGAGAAGAAGAAGGATGCTGAGAAATCAACAAGGCTTAGAAAAAGTTCAGTATGGACGAAGGATTATATCCTGTAAAGTTGAAGGAAGTAGAAATTAATAAAGTGACGGCAAAACAGTTAGTTTTTTAGTAAAACAGTTACACAGCGTAAAGGCTACAGCCGGATTAGTTATAAAGAAGTAGTGGTTAATTGTTTTCTGGAGATTAACTAATCAAGAACGTAAACTAACTATATAAATATGTTTGTAAGCATTCAATTGATGATATAAATTTTTAGATTTTCTTCTTCAATTCTTAAGGAACCATCTCTAGCTCGAATAGAGAAAAACTCTCTGTTTTGAACAAAGCTTCTAAGAGAAAAGCTTGTTCTTAACACTTACCCATCATGATGATTACCATGGACTAGATCAACTTCGTGTAGGCAACGATAAGGACCTTCCCATATCCAAAATTGGTTACAGTAACATTCACACTCCCTCTTCTTCCTTTAATCTTTTAATGTTCTTCATGTTCCTTCTCTCACCAAGTCTCTTCTTTCCGTTTCTCAATTTACCAAAAATAATGGTGTTTATTTTGAGTTTCACCCCTCTCAATTTATTATTAAGGATTAGATAACACAAAAAGTTATGCTTTGTGTCTCTACCTCACTCAGTCTACATCAGTAACTCCGTCAGCTTGTGCTGGCATCGCAACTTGGCCATCCTCATCATTTAGTTTTTTCTCAAATCTTAATGATCTAGAATAAATTGCCTTATTCGTCCAATAAAAAGTCGCCTTTGTGTCGTGCTTGGCAGTTAGGAAAGTCGTGTCATCTATGATTATTGTAACGAAGTCCATCTGTTTGGCTCTATTAGATCTCATTTTCAGTGATATATGGGAACTAGCCTCTATGTCATCTATAGATGGGCACCATTATTTTGTCTTATTTCTTGATGTTTATTCAAAGTATTTGTGGCACTTCCAAATTTTGTTGAAATCTTATGTGTATCCAATTTTTCATCAATTTAAGGAAATGGTTAACTGTCAATTTTTGACACAAATCAAACAAATTCAAACTGATTGGGGTGGTGAATTTTGATCTGTAAATTCAGTTTTTAAAAACTGCGACATTATTCATTGTCTTCCATGTCTTCATACTCATGAACAAAATGGAAAATAGAACTGCAACAACCATGTTTTTGAAACTGACTAGGCATTATTTGCCCATGCTTCGGTTTTGCAAAAATATTGGCATTTTGCATTTGAAACTGCAATTTATCTTATAAATGTCTCCCTTTATTGTCTTCCAACGACATCTCACTATATAAATTTTTAATTTGTCGACAAGTGGATTATAAATTCCTCAAAATTTTTGGGTGCCTTTGTGTTGTGCTTAAAATACGAATCACCAATTGTTAGCTAAAAACTCATGTTACCCTCTACTATTCAGATCAACCAATTATTGTTAGGTAAAAACTAACGTTACCCTTTACTTTACCTACGTGCATGGAGAGCAATCAATCCGATTACAAAAGGAGTATAAAGGAAAGGGAATCACAAGAATCACACTCATCTCTCTTACAATATCTCTCTGTCTAGCCTCTATTTTCTGTCACCTCTCTCTTTTTCAACACACAAGTCTCATAGCTTTACCCTCTCTTTTATAGACAAGGGAAGGAAGTGGTAGACTTCTAATAAGATATTTAATTGTTATCATATTGTAGCAAGGTAAACATATCCTAACTAAAAGACTAATCATTTCAAGAGTTCTAATTAACTTGATTGTTCTACTCCCACGTGACCACGTGGACCAATTGTATATGAATCCTAAGATGTGGGCCCCACATGAACACGTGGGCCAACTGAATATGGATCCAAAGATGTGGGTCGGACTCAACATTATAATCATCATAAAATGTCTTTTCGGTCTACCCATGTGTTTTTCTAGGTTATAGTCCCTCTCATCATGGATATCGTTGTCTTGATGGTCATACGGCTCGTTTGTATTTTTCCCCGACATGTCTGTTTTGACAAGCATAATTTTTCCCTTTCGCAGAGCCGACCCTGGGCTGAAGCAAACTCAGCCCAAGCTTTAGGCCCCTCTCAAAAGTTCAAAATTTGAGGCCCTAATTATTTAGAGGTGTTATATAGTGACACATAATAAAGAATTGAATGATGTTTTAATAAGAGGTCCAATTTCAAATAAAAGGCCAAATTTCAAATAAGAGGTTCATTCTTCACTTGTATTTTTCCCAAACATGTCCATTTTAACGAGCATAATTTTCCCCTTTCGCAGAGCCGACCCTGGGCTGAAGCAAACTCAGTCCAAGCTTTAAGCCCCTATCAAAAGCTCAAAATTTGGAGCCCCAATTATTTAGAGGTGTTATATAGTGACACAGAATAAATAATTAAATGATGTTTTAATAAGAGGTCCAATTTCAAATAAGAGGTTCATTCTTCACTTGTACACTAATAGGGCTTACCAAAAACCAATAAAAAGTATAAACCAATAAAAGATTTAAGAGGGCCTTATTTCCAAATTTTGATTGAGGTCCCTAAAATCTCAAGGCCGGCCCTACCTTTTCAAGTCCCTCTCTCCTCTGTCCACCTCCCACTCGTGGCCCATCTTTTCAACCACACCATGGGTTGTGGTATCCCATTCATCTCCACCCAATAAATCTCCATCTTCCTCAACTCTCTATCTCAATCTACATTCACACAACACTACCCCTATTTTAAATTTCCATCCATTATCTCAGAACCCAACTACATCCTCGTCCTACATCAACTTCCCTTATTTCTTCCAAACAACCTGCCAATAAGCCCACTCTTACCTAAAATCCTACTAGTATTCGGCCAACCCAACTACCCAACAACTCCATCACTCAAACTCCTCAAATTGATCAATCTAATCCTTAACTTAATTCTGTTGTTAGCAAAACTCAACTCCCTCTCTCTAGTTGTTGACCTCGCCCATTCTATCGTTTCGGCCCCACCTCTCCTATTGTTATTGCTCCAAAAAGAACTCAACCTATGCCCCTTTGGTCCATGAATCTCTCCAAGCCTATGGTTCTTCATACCCTCTCCACTTCCATCCCTCTTGATCCTAACGAAATGGGAACCTACTTGTTACTCTACTGTCGCCAAATACTGTGAGGGGGCGGAAGGCAATGAGCACTCAGATTGCTGCGTTGATGCAAACTGGCACTTGGACTTTAGTTCCACCGACCACCGCTCACAATGTCATCAGGTATAAGTGGGTTTTTCTCATTAAACGAAAAGCATCTGGGAACATATATAGATTCAAAGCCCGTTTGGTTGCTAAGGGGTTTCATAAAGAACCTAGTGTTGATTATTTTGAAACCTTCAGTTGGTGATTAAACCCACTTCCATTCGTGTCATTCTGTCCATTGCAACCTTTCTCGATTGGCCTGTTCACCAACTTGATGTCAATAATGCCTTCCTCAACGGTTATCTCTCTAAACCTATTTATAGGACCCAACCTCCGGGATTTGTAGACTCTCAATATCCCGACTATGTGTGCAAACTCCTCCGCTCAAGCGCCCTGTGCCTAGTTCACGTGCTCTTCCAAATTTCTCTTCTCTCAAGGTTTTGTGGCTTCAAAGTCTGATGCCTCACATATTTACCATCGTGATAGCTCTCGTATTGACATTCTAGTTTATGTCGATGATATCTTGATCACCAGTAACCAACCGTCGTCCCCATGCTTATTTCCACTCTTAGTTCTGAGTTTGCTCTAGAAGATCTTAGCCTTCTTCACTATTTCTTGGGCATTGAAACAACTCACAACTCTTTTTGTCTACACCTCGCTCTAACGCCACTATGTTACTGACTTGCTCTCCAAGATTGCCATGCATAATTGCAAACTTTTGAAATGTCCGGTTGTCTCTATAATGTCGCCCAATTCTGCCCCTATGTGCTGTCTATTCCTTAACACATTCCATACACCAAGCTCTACCACTATCACCGCCTCCAAACATGGTAGTCAACCTATCCCTAATCCAACCAATATTGTCAGATCGTTGGTGCCCTTCAATATCTCACACTTACCCGTCCTGACATTGCATTTGCGGTAAAT
>BRYE01000025.1:7040000-7045000 GCA_030159115.1 Actinidia arguta var. hypoleuca
TGATCTACGTCCTCTGAAGACCTCTTTAAGATCTTCTTTCCCTATTTGCAATCACCAATTACAATGTGGAGACTAGTTTACAAATAGCTCAGTTCACTTTTACATAAGAACTTATCACTGAATTCTTCTAAGAGATTTTGTCCAAGATTCTCTTAATCTTCCAAGTATTTTTGTCCAAGATACACTCAAACTTACAAAGGTACAAGTAGACAAAGATTTTACAAGATGAAAAAAAA
This sequence comes from Actinidia arguta var. hypoleuca, assembly GCA_030159115.1. Taxonomy (NCBI): domain Eukaryota; kingdom Viridiplantae; phylum Streptophyta; class Magnoliopsida; order Ericales; family Actinidiaceae; genus Actinidia; species Actinidia arguta. The sequence goes on from BRYE01000025.1 coordinate 7,040,237, forward strand.
AACTCTCAATAGAGTCGATATGAATGGAATCACACAATCAATTCCAACTATTGAAGACAAAGAATTTTCTAGGAATCTTAATTTTTTAAGCTCCTTAGATGATCAATCAATGTTTAAGGATGTTACTTGCTGTTGTTAAATGCTCTTGGAGTTTTGTATATAAAGGCTTGAAGGAGATCCAGTCGTTGGTGGTAGTTGTGGGGCATTAAAAGCAAGTTCAGACCATTTTACGTTCAAAAATTCAACTGTTAAGTGTCGACACTTTCAAGAGTAGGTGTCGACACTTTCTATGTCTGAACCTTCTAGTCACATGTGTCAACACTTTCTAGAACATGTGTCAACACTTCAATCATTCTTTCTTTAGTTGAAACACACTGTCTCCAGGTGTCGACACTTTTTATTCATGTGTCAACATCATCCGTCTTCAAGAGTTTTGCTACTGTCCACGTGTGTTGACACTTTCTGCACCATGTGTCGACAATTCCTGTAATTTAGACACTGTCTTCAGATGTCGTTTTGATGTTGCTTTGAACACTGTCTGCATGTGTCGACACTTTTCGTGTCATGTGTCGACACTTTAACTTCTGTTAGCTCATTGTCCATAGGTGTTGACATTTTAAGCAGGATGTGTCGACACTTCATTTCTGATTCAAGTTTATCTTTGCTACTATCTTCAAGTGTCGACACTTAAAGTAAGATGTGTCGACACTTCATTTTCAGATTCAATACTATATTCATGTGTCGACACCTTGGAACCATGTGTCGACACTTGTCGCCCAGATAATGTTTCTTCATTTTCTTGGCTTTTTGAGCACCGATTACTTCGAGTTCTCAAGATGTCTTTCCCATGCATATATATGATCCTCAATATCTTCTATCTATTGAGATTTATGATTTCCTTTTAAGACTTTTATTGGATTTATTCATTGCAGCTTCCAAGTCCACAAGTGTCGACACCTTATCAATAAGTGTCGACACTTTCTGGGCAAAAAGTGTTTGCAATTTTCCTTGATCAATTTAAGTTTTGGAACATAATGCTTATGGACTGCACGCTAAGTAAACACATTAGCTACTAACACAATATTTTATTATCATCAAAATTGAGGTATTGAGTCAATAATCTCTCCCTTTTTGATGATGAAAAAACTTTTCAATATATGAATGATAAACTCGAAGACATATGACGAAAGTGCAATATATCGATTTGAAGTATTGCTCCCCCCTATTTTTGTAATTGATGCACTATTTTAAGTTCATACTCATCATTAAGGTCTATAGATCTAGGACTCATCCATATGTATTCAATAACATGCTTATTTGAGTTCCAAAATTCAAATCATTCAAATCAATTCATAACCCATACATTTTCTCCCCTTTTGTCAATCTATCAAAAAAAAGGTGGGCAATCCATCAAATAGTGCAAATAAGGTAATATATAAAAATGGTGCAACTTATAATATTGGGCTCAAAATAGAATCATAATGTTCACGAAGCAAATAGAGACCCATATGCATATCCATGAGAGCCACGAAACCATATAGATAATCAATCAAACCAATGTACTCATCTAATGTAAACAGCCAAAACAACATAGAGTCAATACCATAAACTAGAGTCACAATACCATAAAGCTGTGAACTACCAATATTAGAGCTAGGAGAACAACTACAGTCATAATATCCAAATCAACAACACATTATCCAAAAAATTATAAAAACAACATCAAATTTTCATGAAAACTATCATTGGAGAGAGGGAGGTGTTGTTGTGCGAGACAGAGATGCTTGTGGAATGTGTATAGGAGTGGAATGGTGTGAAGATGGTGGCGATGGAGTCAATTCAAGAGATGTCGCAATGGTATTAGTAAATTTGGTGGTTGCCCTCTATCTCAACACGTATTTGCGTCCGATTGTTCAAAGCTTAGTGGAAGAATGATTGGATTCAGTCTTAGATGAGTCCTCTTTGTCACTTTCATCTTCTTCTTGATCAGTCCTTTCTTCCTCTTGGCCTTTCTCCTTGTCTCTTTCTTCTTCCTCTTCCTTCTCAGCTTCTTCTTTCTATTTCTCCGACTCTTTTTCTTGTTCCTTTTTCCTTTTCTCCCCCTTATTCCTCATTCTCTTCGTCTTCTTCCACTTTTATTTCCCAGTCCTTTTTTCCCCTTCTCAGCAAATTCACCTCTTTCTTCATCTCACCCATTTTCTTTTCAACAAATAAAAGACGAGTGGCCACAGTATCAACTTTAGCATGCACCTTTTGCATCGAAACTTGCATTTGAGACATAAATCCTCGCATAGTCATTTCAAATCTCTCAATTTTAGGAACTACAATTTTCTTAGCAGTCCCACTCCCTGATGGCTCTTTTCTTTTCGAAGTACTCTCCTCCTTTTTTTCTTTATGGGTTTTGGAGTCCATTTGTTGTCTTTCAACTCATATCCCACCTTTTTTAATGTTTTCTCATTATATTCATTACTAATCGCCTTAGGGACTCATTTGATCTTATCACTTAAATCAACCTTGAAGTACTTGAAATTTTTTGTTAAAAAAATCCCATAGAGCAAGCTAACCTTATGCATCGTAGCCCTATACATCTGATTTAAAATAAACATGGGCAAATCAATTCTAGCATCAGTCATATATGCCCATAAGAAAAACAGCTCCCTATCAGATATATGCTCATATTTACCAGTCTTGGAAAGGAAAATGGTACAAATAAAATGATGAATCGGCCTTGTTTCAAGGCTCAAATCATTATCCGTAGGTTGCATACTCTCAACATCATTTTGTCCAAGGAGAACCTTTAATTGTTCCACTCTTTTAATGTTTTCCGTGTAGATTTCTCCTCCGAACCCCATTCCTAAGATTTTTCTAATGACTGATCTGTCCAGAGTAATTTTAACACCCTTAACATAACATTTAATTATATCTTGCCCATAGTTCCTAATAGCATTAGTATAAAAATGAGCAACTAAATTGGGATACACATCATCCCGAATAGTAGTCATTGACATCCACCATAGGTTGTGCATTTTAACACTATACTCAAAATTGTGTGAATCAAAAAAATCGTAATTTATCCATTGACCATTTAGAACTTTACAAAGTGAGAGATCGATGTTATACCTATCTTGAGCTTTATCTTCGTCAAAGTATATATAATTATGTTCTTAGGCAGGGGCTAAACTTAATTCCCCCTTTTTTTTCTTCCCTTTTTCCTTGCTCGGATCATCCTTGGCCTTCCTCTTTTGGCTAGTTACCGTGGTGGGTGTCGACACCACCAATGCAAGGGACTGCGATTTCTTCTTGGATTTTGTCAATTTTGGAGCCATTTTGACAGATTGAAGGCAATTTGGGAGGGATAATCAATCGATCGAGTGAATTTGATGATGGATCATTTTATTTCAAGGTGAAATGTGAATCGTGGGATGGTTCGTGAGTTTTGGAGGGACTTTTAGAAAGAGATAAAGTGAGATAGTGAGAGAGAGAGTTGCGTGAAATGACGAATTAGGGCTCATCTCGTATTTATAATCTCGACTCAGGTGTCGACACTTTTTCTTAAGGTGTCGACACCTTGAGTTTTAGAAGGTTTAAAGAGTTCATCTTGGGTTTACTCAGTTTAGCAAACGTGTGAGAGGGTTCAACACATTGTTCAAATGTGTCGACACTTGTTTCTACCATAAACCTTATATTTTTATGTGTTAACACTTTTTCAATGAGGTGTCGACACTTTTACTCTCAAATTTTATTGTGAACATTTTGTTAGTATGTGTCGATACTTTTTTCAAGAAGTGTCGGCATTTTTCTCTTAAATGTGAGCATTTTGTTCAAATGTGTCACACTTTATAATCGAGGTGTCGACACTTTTACCTCAAAATTTTTATTTTGAACATTCTGTTAGAATGTGTCGACACTTTGTTTAGGAGGTGTCGACACTTAAAAACTTTTGTGTGTCGACACATGACTTTTGGGTGTTGACACTTTTTGTTCATTGTAAAACATATTATAGCAATGTGTCGACACATGAAAATGAAGTGTCGACACGCTGAGCTGTAGAGTTTATACTTGCGCCTACTGTGTGTTATATATATATGTAAAATTTTACACAAATTTTATTACAATTTAGCACACAACATTAACACTTATTAACTCATAGGATTGCTCATTCCTAGTTCCTTTCTAATCATACAAAATCGATCTTCACTTAAGGATTTTGTAAAAATATCTGCGAGTTGTTTTTCCATACTCACAAATTCGAGTTCAATATCACATTTTTGCACATAGTCTCTTATAAAATGATATCTAATCTCAATGTGTTTTGTACATGAGTGTTGAATGGGATTTTTAGTCAAATTAATTGCACTAGTGTTATCGCATTTAATAAGAATGTGATCGAGTGATATTATGTAATCTTCCAATTGGTGTTGCATCCATAACACTTGTGCACAGCAACTACCGACTGCAACATATTCAACCTTCGCCATAGATAGTGCTATAGAATTTTTCTTCTTGCAAAACCAAGACACAATCATGTTGCCGTGGAGTTGGCTAGAGTCACTCGTGCTTTTCCTATCAATTCTACTTTCCGTGTAATCGTCATCGATATATGCAACAAGGTCAAAGGATGTGTCATTTGGATACCATAAACCTAGGTTTGGTATGTGTTTTAGATATCGAAAAATTCTTTTTACCGAAATTATGTGTGATTCTTTAGAATTAGATTGAAATCTAGCACACAATCACACACTAAACATAATATTCGATCTACTA
>BRYE01000025.1:7067500-7070000 GCA_030159115.1 Actinidia arguta var. hypoleuca
AAATTACATTCAGCAGCTTAGGATTCCAATTAGCCATTAAACAGACTCGCCCCAAAATATGCAAGTACTCTTGACCCTTGAAGACTTTATCAGACCCACAGGCGCTGAATTTTGGACTAAAATTTAAAACGAACATACCCTATAGTAAACCACAGGACCCTAGAGTTGACCTTTTTATGTGTGCTATATAATAATTAATTCAATTATATAGCGTTAAGTTACGAATTCATATATTAACGGTGATACGTATTTATACTTTAAATATTAGGTATATCTTACCCAGACCTAAAAGGTACACTCACCAATTTTTTTGTTAAAAATTAAATTTTGACAAAGTATTGTAACACATTGAGACTTAAATTTAATTAAGTTTCATACACTAAATTAGATAAACAATGATTGATTCATGTTCTCCTAAATAGTAGATGAATTTAGTATATTTATTTGTTCAAAATCAATTTAATTTGAATGAGAAATTATTTCTCAAAAAAGCTTCGTTGCAAAGAAAAAAAATGGGATAAAAAAGTTTATCCCATATTAAAAAAATAAAAGAAAGTTAGTGAGCATATAAACCTCAAGGTTGGACTCTAAAAATTGGGCAACCCACCCGACCCGGCTCAACTTGTGCTTAATTGAATATTATTTTTTAAAAGAAAATTATTTTAATTTCTAAACTGTTAGAAATTAAACTTTCTTCCCAAGAATTATATTTCTTTCGCGAACAGTTACACCATTTCAGATTTACGGAAGAAAAATTATAATTTCTTTTATGAATTTTTTTCTTTAATTCATGAATAGTCACAATCTTCTGATTTGAGCGAATGTGTTCCTGTTTGGCCGAATGTGTATCTTCTCAAGAGAAGTGACCCTCAAAAAAGGCACCCTATCTTTTCTAAGATGTACGAGAACTTCTATAAATTCCCACCATCTTCAGCATAAGAACATTCTGCATTTTAGTATACATTTTTAGAGATAAAAAAAACACCTGAAGATTCATCGTGATCTTCTAATTTGGAGTACAATTATCCGAAGATCGAAATTGTTGTATCATGTGAGTCGTATGTCACATTTCGTCAATACCAAGTGCAGGACGTAAACGAATTAAGGAAATTGAAGATAATTCAGGCCTCAGCTCATTCAATTCTAATTTCTATAATACAATCTTGTAAGTTTTATTTTGTTATTTAAATTAATTGTTCTTTTTCTTTATTTTCTGTATTTATAAAATTTCTACAATTTCTTTGTTGAAACTTTTTGTTTATTTTAAAGAAAAACCAATACACTTTTTCTAACATCTTTATACTTAAAAACTCGAATGACTGAATAATTAAAAATGTTTGAACTTAGAGAGATAAAAGTTAAAAAACCCTTAGGTCATTGCCATTTAACCAACCCATTTAGTTATAGCAAACCGTAGTAGATACTCACCAAACCCATTAAAAATTGAACGCAACAAATATGAAAAATTATAAAAATAACCCTAAGATATGACCTTAGTAACAAATTGAATCCTAGATTTTTAATTTGAAGAAATTAAACCATCAACTTTTTAATCCATCATAATTCAAATCTTTCATCAGTTTCCATTCATATAGCTCAACGAAAATAACTAAAAATGAATAGGAAAATGACTTCACAATGAATTCAATCATTTTACAAGACCTAATTCTCGCAATTAAGACGCGTATCCAAGCAAATTCTAGAGAGACAAAAATCTGATAAATCAAATGCTAAATTTCAAGTAAAAATAAAGAATTCAAATGTTCTAAAATCTCAATAAATGTTTTAATGCTTTACATTTTGTCGACTGATTATTTTTCCAATCGTTCTCATTAGTGTCAAGTTACATATTACATAAATAAACACTGACAAAAATTTTGAATTGTGATGGTTTATAAAAGGCCAGTGATTTATTTGTTCAAATTAAAAATTCAGAATTTTATTTGTTAATAAGATTAAATCCTAGGGTTATTTTTGTAAGCTTCCCAAACAAATATAATAGTAACTCCATATACTGATATTTATTCAACCCATGAAAGTGTATTGTCAAAGTACAGAAATATCATCATCAAATTCAATATAAAGCCAAAATACAACATCACAATGACACCCTAAAGGTATGAATTATATACATACCCTCAATAAATCTGTGCTCTCTCCCTCTGTCTATTCACAAGAAAAATAACTTACCAAACTCAAAAGCAAGATGATAGTAATGCCATTACGCAAATGTAGAAATTACACCCTTCTCAGATAGCACTTGCCTCGGCCCGGCTCGATCGGCTACGGCGGTGTCGCTTTCCGTGGTGGCGGCGGCCCCCTCCGAATGTGACCGGATCGAAGCCTCGGAGTCGCTCGGCCTCTTGAGGATTTATCACACATTCCGCCGGAGGGACCTTGTACCGAGTCCGATCGTAGCAGTAGGAGTACTGCATATGCTTTTTCCGGAAATTCTCCATTTTTGAGTGTTGATCGGGCGTGATACTGGTGGGGACGGATT
>BRYE01000025.1:7107500-7110000 GCA_030159115.1 Actinidia arguta var. hypoleuca
TTTTCTTGCAAATCATGCATCCATGGATTTCAATACATAGCATAGTAACATTGAATACTTTGAAAGGCATGGCATTCATATTTAGAACATAATCATTGATGCATTGAAAGCATGGAAAAATGGTTACATATAACATAATACGTATTGAAAACACTTTTGAAGATACATAGGTTTTGTCCATGGCATCTTGTTACTCACCTTGGTTTCCTTGGCTAAGTGCTACACTTGGCGTTCCTACAAATATATGACATACGATACAAAATGTCAATACTATGATCGAGAAGGTTTAAAACTAATATAACAACTCTCGACTTGCCTAAAGGTATCCCCGCTCAAGGATAACCTACGCCCTAGGGCGACACTCCTAGGAATAGGTTTAAGGATCCTAGGTTGACTATTAATGGCCAAAGGCAACACTTGTCTATAGTTCCTTCATCGCATCCCATTTACCTCACGACAATAAATATACCTCCTAGGTCAATATCATTTGAAAATAGACTTAATGACCTTCAATTTGGTAGGTCATGAGTTTGAAACGCATCTCAAATGAATAAGTTATGCTCAATTGAATAAGGACTAATTTCTAAAGAAAATTGTGTTGTTGGTAAAATTTTAGGTCGACTTTAAACTTCAATATCTCATAATATATATGGAATTAAATTGTAAACTTTATATTCTTAGAAAGGTCTACGAGTCTATTTTCCAACGCTTCAAACGGTGTCTCAATCCGAATTTTCTAGAGAAAGTTATGCTCGTTTTACAAAACAGTGTCTGGGCTGAAAATGGTCTGGCGTTCGAACGTGACGTTCGAACGTCAGGCGTTCCAACGTGGCGTTCCAACGCCTAGGCAAAAATGAAAATCCTAACTCTGGACGTTCCAACGTGGCGTTCCAATGCCTGGGCAAAAATGAAAATCCTAACTCTGGACGTTCCAACGTGGCGTTCCAACGCCTGGGCGTTCCAACGTGGCGTTCCAACGCCAGTCGCGCGCAGCAGCAGAATTGGCACAAAACTTGTCAAAAACCTATCCAATCTTAACTCAAAACTTCACCAAAGTTTTTATGGCTCAACTACACACTCAAGAGACAACAATAACTCAAACTCAAACCTCAAAACTAACCCTAGCATGGTAGATCTAAGGTTAAAGTTTCAAAAACCCTAACATTTAGAAATTTGGGATTTTTGTTTTTAGCATTTAATTTCTTTGAATTGAGCTTCAATATGCTTCAATTGGGACTTAAGGGAGTCCTCTAAACTCAACATTGGGCTTACTAAAAACATCTAAGGCATAACCTAAGTTCTTCAACTTATACATATACATAAAAATAGTTTTTTCTCACCTCCTCAAGCTTGGTAGAGCTTTCAATGGCTTCCCTTAGGCTTGGATTTGGGACTCTCTATCCAAGTTTCTCCTTCTCTTCCTTTCTTCTTCTTCCTTTCTTTCTTCTTCTCTCTCTCTCTCTCTCTCTCTCTCCGAATTTGTGTGTGTGTGTGTGTTTGGCTTGGTGTTTTGAAAAAAACACATGGGATTCAATCCCATGTGCCCACCTCCACCCTTTTCTTGTTACAACCTTCCTCCTAATTGGTCATTTCCTCTATTTTGGTCACTTTTGATCACTTTGACCATAAAATACTTACAATTAGGTCCTAATAGGATTAAATCTTTACATTAAGACATGAATAAAGGAAATTTATGGGTTCGGGGTATTACAAACTGCGTACCAGGAAAGACCGGGTATGAGATTTTTGATGGAATTATTGATTGTTGAGCATATTCCAATTGTATTGTATACTTCCTTATTTAAAATGATTTTTCAGGTGGACGAGGGAGTCTAAGTAGTGCGAGATGGGTCGGGAGAATGACTTGAAGTTTAATGATCATTTGTATTAATTATTTTTGGAGATATTGTATAAATACATATTGAATATTTGAAACTTTTAGCGCTCTGATTTGTATATAAAGGAATAAGATTGCGATTAATTAACGGCCCGACCCGAGTCATTACAGTTTGGTATGTCCTCATTAAAGGAGGGGGATTCTTTTGTAATCTTATATATATGATTGAAGTGTCTTAGGCTAAATTCTGATAGAAGTCTACAATATAATTTAGACTTCCTAAAAACTTTTACAATTTGAGTTTTATCCTCAATTTCATTAGGAAATTTGGAAGAAACTTAATACTACATTTAATGGGGATAATCTTTCCTTGGTTAATTTTGTGAACAAGAAATCATATTGTTGTTCGAAATAGTTTCATGTTTGCAGCATAAACCACCAACCCATTTATTTCAATTACATCTTTTAAAGTTTTGAGATGTTCAAAATGCTGGTTAATAGATGATAAAAATATAAGGATATCATATATATAGACAATACAATGGTTAGAATATGGAGAAAATATTTCATTCATTATATTATGAAATTCTGATAGAGCATTTTTTAGTTTAAGGACATTACGTTTCATTCATAATGTCCAAAAAGGACTACAATGTCGTTTTG
>BRYE01000025.1:7132500-7135000 GCA_030159115.1 Actinidia arguta var. hypoleuca
GTAAGCATTGGCAGAAATATGCAAAAAAAAGTAATAAAAAAAAAATCTAACTTCTTCGGTGTCTATACTTTGTGTAACAATTTCATTGGATAACATTAGACTAACTTGTAAGATTATCCAATTAAATCAATATTTTAACATTGATAATCTTTTTTTCCAGTTTTATAAAGTTATTTTTGGTTCATAAACAAAAAAACAGAACACAACTCGGGCAACAGTGAAAAGGCAGAACTTGCAGGAAAAGAAAAAAATAAACTATAACAAACACCCTGTTTTTACTTTGATAGTGAATGGTCATATACATGCACTATGTATATCTTTAGGGAGTTCGGATTCTCTGAAGTTTTTTTTCCTGAAGTGTCTCTGAAGTGGTGTAAAACGGCGTCGTTTTGCACCACTTCAGTCGTTTTGTATGTTTAATGGAACGACGTCGTTTTGTACTAAAGTGGTGTAAAATGACACCGTTTTACACCACTTTGATACAAAATGGCACATTTCACGTTAATCATATGGTTACAGTCTTATTGCTGTAAAACAACATACACCATTGTTGCATACTTCCAACTCCTCTCTCTCTCTCTCTCAATGGCTAGTAAAACCCATTCTAGCTTTCTTAAGTCCGCATTACCACTTTCGCGCATTTGTTAGTCATTGTGGTGACTATTCTTGTGCTTGTGTGGCTCCTATACTTGCTTTCCAGTCAGATATCAAACAGAAGACTTTTAATGTAACTTCTTTAAATAACACTCACATATCCAATTTGCGTTGTCCGTCTTTAATGTCTAACCTTAGATTTTTTTTTTTTGTCTTTCTTGCAGGTGCACCCACTTCTAATGATCATTGGGTTTCTTTTAGTAGGTGGGGAAGGTAAGAAAGTGGTAATATTTTTTTCATCAAGATATATAGTCTTGCAAAAAATTCTCAATAATACTCTTCTGTCTATAAAAACAACAACGTTTTTTTATGAGATTGTATTAAATTGACTTGTACAAAGTATACATAATCCAAAAACTAATGTTCTGTCTCATATAAGGATATCATGTACTATTATTATTGTTTCTGTACCCATACATATAGTGTGGTTATGACTATATATATTGTAAACACATGACCTAACCTCTCCCAAACTCTGTTGCAAGCAAAGGTTATTGCGTAAAATTCATTCTGCTTTGTTATTGTTTCCATATTTTGGCTCTTGTTTTCCTACTTCTTGTAAGGTTTTGTTGAAAAGAGAAGCCTAGTTAGTAGTTTGTGTTATTTTAGTAATGTTATTGCCAATATCTAGCTTACAAAAGTGCCATTTTGCCATATTTTAGCAATGTTGTTTTGTTAATTAATGCTATTTTGGTCCAACTAATCATTTTTCAAAATATTGAATCGAAAACATTGAAGATCAAAACCATTAGAGATGACATGGAAACTTTAGCAATGCGAAACTTGCAGCCAAATTTGGCACAAATGACGGCCAATTTGCCAGAATTTAGCATAAATTAGCTTACCAACAGAGAGGTATTTTGCCAAAATACGTTTTAAGATTTGATTGTAGATACCGAGTTTTTGGTGTTATAAGAGTATCTCCATCAGGTTATGCCATTTTGGTAATTGCCAAAATTTGGCTTTCTACGAATAGGCTCGCCGCTGTCTTGGGCATTGCCATCTTATTCATGGCTATTCTCAGAGCTGAGACCCGGTCTCTCCGAGAAGTTCATTTTCTTAGGCCTTAGAGGCTCTATTACAGTATTACTAAACTTCACCGGTATGTTAATTCTTCTCCGTTGCCCTCTCTGTTCTGCTTCCGCGACGTAAATGGTAAAGTTGAAGGTGTGGGTGTAGATATAACTTGATTTGAAAAATGCTAGGTTTACAACAAGTTTTGTACAACAAGTATACAATATCCATGAAATGACGTCGTTTTTGTCTAATTAATGCAAAACGACGTCGTTTCACTTAGCCGAGAAACAGAGTCGGCTAAATAGAACAACGTCGTTTTGCATTAATTAGACAAAAACGACGTCGTTTCATAGATGTTGTACACTTGTTGTACAAAACTTGTTGTAACTGTAGCACCCCTCACTTGATTTACCCAGGTTGAATATCCAAAATTTATGGGGAAGCGGTATTAAATAGAAGTTGGTTGAATGGGTTAAGGGGGATTCGATTTGGGCTCAACAAGTTTCTCTCTCCTCCCAGGTTTTGTGTAAGGTAAATTTTATTGACCTCGTCTGAAATTTCTAATAATTACGGTTATCTTTTTTGTAGTTTTTAAATTAGTATTAACCTCCCTTACTTTTAAAATTATTATCTAAATTCTCCTCTTAAACTTTTTTTTTTTTTTTTTGCAAAAATAACACGATGGCCCTTAAATTTAGGGCTTTCAAAAAATTACATTGCAATTTCTTTTTTTTTAAGTCGAAAACTGATCTCTCTTACTTACTTTTGAAACTATAGTCAAATTCCCACCTTGAGCTAATTTTTGTGCAAAAATAATAAGATTGCATTT
>BRYE01000025.1:7147500-7155000 GCA_030159115.1 Actinidia arguta var. hypoleuca
ATCCAAGATGCTAATAACAAGCAAGAATCCAGGGATGTGTCCACTCTCCTTGCATACGAGTTAATTTATCGGCATATGAATCCTCGTAGGGTTGTGAATCTTATGAGGGCGAGTCTTCCTCCCTTGCGCATCGAAGACCGGGCTTAGCGACGAGAGACTTTTAGCCCAGAGAGACCCGAAGCTGAGCTTGCCATGCACCAACTCCAAGCATGGATACAAGGTTTTGAAGAGGGGTCCACTTCGAGCTCGTCCGACCATACTTCCTCGGATCCCCTTGACGGTGATGAGGAAGAAGGTGATGAGGCTGTCGGACAACTCATTTTGAATAGAAATCGAAGTAGGGTGACCCCCGTGGTTGAGCTAGAGGTTGCGTCCCTTCATATTTTGATTTCAAGCTCGAGCGATGAGCACTCTAACGTCCTCACTCGGGTTCCACTTCGGTCGGTGAGTGGGGCTAATATTTTGCATCTTTTTGGTGAGGCCACTGATTTTGATATGAGGTTCAGGAATCTAAAGAAGAAAACCACTTTGGCTACCAATCCTCCTACGATAACAGCTCCCCTACCAGCCAGACTCCCCCGCCAACCGTTGATCCCATCGTGGAGCTTGTCGAGGCAACCATGGGGGTTCAGCTGAGCCCGTCGGATGACCCTTCCCTGTGCAAAAAAAAAAGGGAAAGAACTCACAATGGGGACGCTAGAAGGCTGAAGAGGAAGGTGGGAGAGAGGAGCTCGGGTGTTGTTGTCGACCTCTAGAAGCCTGAGTTTTCCACTTATGAGCTTGGCAAGCAAGCTACGGTAGCCATTTTTTCCTAGGACCACGATACCAGCGTGGCCCTTGTGCGTGCCATCTTGCTGCCTAACGATGTTGCTGCCCTCAACGAGGAGGCCTCAAATGTGATCAGGGAGCTGCTGGTGATGCAGCAAGTTCAGGTAAGAATTATGACCTCGTTGTGCTTCAAGTTACACTTTCGATATTTGTTGTTTTTTGTTTTCACTCCGTAGAGCCTTCAGAGGGCTGCCGTCATTTCGGATCGCATGAAAAAGAAGATTGGTAGCCTAGAATCAGAGCTTAACAAAGCCAAACTCTTGCTGACTGCCATTGACTAGATGAAGAAGGATCTAGATGCTGCGGAACAAGCCCAGGATGTGAGATACGCGTCTGCAACTTAGGCTCAAAATAAGGTTGCACTTGCCAAACTTCAAGCGGTGGCGTGCGGCCTATTTATGAGCGAGTTTTTGATAGAGGGTCAATCGGGCTAGGAACAACCACAGTAGGCAAGTCACTGAAGTCTTATCTAAAGCTTTCTTAGAAAGGTGGCTTACCTGCCTTGTCGAGCTTGGGGTCCCTAAAGACAACCCAACCTGGGCCAACATTGTCCCTGCTCCCGAGTTCCCCGAGCCTTTTGCGCCTTATTTGCCTTTTGTTATGCTTGGCTTTGATGAGGAGGAGTATGTCAACAAGCCGAAAGAGGATGAGGCAACAAATGATGTCGTAGCTCTTTCTAACGAAGTTGCCTAGCTCGCGAGCGAGGTTGCAGATGATGTCATGGCTCCATCTGACAAGGCTACCCAACCTGTAGATAAGGCGAGGCAAATGGCTACAGAGGGAGCTGGTGAAGATGCAGCCTTGGATCTCTCGCCCGACCCCTGAATTGTACTTATGTTTTGTTTTTGTTCACTTTGTAAAGATTTATTTTTTTCCAAGCTTCTTAGTAGAACTTCATTCTGATTTTTAGCTCGTATGCGTGAGATTTGTCTTTTTTACGTTTTGATTTTCTTCTCTAGCAAAGTGTTCTCTGGAAAAAATTGTGGCTTAGTGCTCGGAGCTCTTGTGCGGCTCGGCTAACCCCTCCATGAACTTTTGCCAATAACACAAAAAAAAACTTCTCGGGACTAAGTTCAGGGCTCGCTCAGAGCTCGGCTAACTTCCCATAATGTCTCTGGTAAAGTGTACCTTGATAAAACTTGTGGGTTAGGGCTCGGAGCTCTCATCGCGCTCATCTAACCCCTCCATAAACTTTTGCCAAGAACACAAAGGAAAATTTTTTCGGGACTAAGTTAGGAGCTCACTCAGAGCTCGGCTAAATTCCCATCATGTCTCTGGCAGAGTGTACCTTAACAAAACCTAAGGGTCAGGGCTCAGAGCTCTCATGGAGCTTGGCTAACCCTTCCACGAACTTTTATCAAGAACACAAAGGAAAAACTTCTCGGGACTAAGTTCAGGGCTCGCTCAAAGCTCGGCTAACTTCCTATCATGTCTTTGGCAGAGTGTACCTTGACAAAACTTGTGGGTCAAGACTCGGAGCTCTCATTGAGCTCGACTAACCTCTCCATGAACTTTTGCCAAGAACGCAAAGGAAAAACTTCTCGAGACTAAATTTTGGGCTCGCTTAGAGCTCGACTAACTTCCCATCATGTCTCTGGCAGAGTATACCTTGACAAAACTTATGGGTCTGGGCTCGGAGCTCTCATTGAGCTCGATTAACTCCTCTATGAACTTTTGCCAAGAATACGAAGGAAAAACTTCTCGAGATTAAGTTCAAAACTCACTCAGAGCTAAATTTATTATATTGAATTCATTACAATTAACTTATACAAAAATTATCGATTCAGAATTTTATGAAAAAATTTAGGCAAAAAAAATATGAAATGGCATACGCAAGATTTTAGAAAAAAAAATATGAGGTGAGAAAATAATAGATATTTTAGTAAAAAATAAGAGAGATTTTAGGCAAAAAATGTGGGATAAGATGAGATATGAAGTTAGAAGAGATTTTAGAAATCCAAAACACAAAACACTTTTAAAAGGGGTTAGACCTATAGGGTTAGTTTCAATATTATTTGACTGTTAGGAATTCCATATAACTTTTAAAATGGTAGGTAGTTATCTTAAATGTTTGGGCATCAATGGGAGTTTCGCCCAAGAACTCCATGTAGTGTTTATGAAGTATAAGAAAGAAAATTGAGAGTAGACACTTATGATAGACCAGTAGTGGTTGAAGGTGGCTGCATATAGTTGCTGGTTGCGGTGGCCTAACTGTGACACAAAAATAGCGAGTTCGGTTGTCGGAGCTATTTTTGAAAAACGATTCTCCGATGGTCAAGTTAGATGACCAGAGAATCAAAGTGTCGATATATAGAGAGAGTAGAAGCTTAGAGTAGTTATGTTTGCATATCTTTGAGATATAGGGGTTAGCCTTATATAGCACAGTTCGGCGCATACCTAGACTCCCCATTTGTCATGTTGTTGAATGAACTGCGACTCGACACGTGCCTGGACGCGCTGACTACTGTGTTAGTGAGTAGGCGATTGGCCGAGCCATGCCCCTAGAGCCTAGTTGGTAGCTAATCATCATATTGTCGATGTCTCGATCTAAGCATGGGGGTGATCAGAGGAACCTTGATATTTAAGTTACCTTTTGTCCTCTGATGTGCCTCGGAATCATCGCCGACTATTGCTCCTCGACCAAGCTTTAACGTGGTGACCCTGTTGATCTTTCTATAGAGTGATAGCTCAATAGTGATGCTTGCCTTAGCTTGGAAAGAGCTAATGTCTAGTAACGTCTTGACCGAGCTTCGGCGTAGACCCCCACTGAGCTTGCTTCATAGCGATAGCTTAGCAGCGGTGCCTGCCCCAACAAGGCTAGAACTTGTAACTATGTATTTTATCCCCTTACAATTGTCCCTCAGTACTCATGGGTTGGGTCAATGCTGGTTTAGGTCGTGTGAATTGGATGCATGCGTCGTCTAGTGTGTAAGCTCGCTAAGTAGGTCTGCCAGTGCCTGTTAGTTGTCTATGTTTTTGCCACGCATTGGTCTTGCGCTTTCTGAGCGTAGTTCGGGCACAGATGCTGAAGGTTCACATCTGCCTTTAGGGGTCGTTTGGTTTGGACGCACGGTGAAAGGACTACCATGTGTTCACCCCTCATCAGTTTTGGGATGGGAGCTTTAACCGCAAAATGATGCTTGTTTGGGGCGTCTTCCTGCCCTTTCGACTTCCTATATAAGTTGTTTGTCTCCCTCGATCACTATTCATCCCAACCTTTAAGGCATTCTAGAGAGAGAAAGTATGAGACCGCTAATTGTTGTTGTTTGACCACTGGTTCTTCCTCTGTTTCTGTTGCCGGTGTCTAACTCCATTCTTCCGTCGACCTAGTTTTTGCCTTTCTACCTCTCTCCAGGTCAACTTTGTGAGTTTTTATCCAAGTTTTTTGTCCTTTTTCATGTTTTGATGCATGCGTGTTTTTCATTTGTTCTGATTTTGGTTTTATCTGTGTTTAGCATCCTGGAAATTTGCTTTGATGTTTTCGTTTGAGGTTTATTTTTGAATTTCTACTTTGGCACGTCAGCCATTGTCAATATTTCAAGCTTTTCTTGGCGTCTGTAAATTGGGCTACCCCTGACTTGTTTTCCCTGATGGAATGGGTTCGGCTGACTTGTTTAGGGTTTTTTCCCTTGAAGCTCCTTTACTACCGAGATTGGTTTAAGGTGGTAGTGGGGACTTAATAAGTGTCTATCCGAACGATACATATATAGATGAGTGCCTCATGGGACAAGGTTTGGAGCTCTCGTGGAGCTCGACTAACCCTCCTAGATTCTAAATCTCGTGGGGCAGATCTCGAAACTCTTTACAGAGCTCTGTTAGCTTTACTCCATGTGTTCATCATGATTATGTGGTTGAGCTCGTTCTCACTGTTTGCTTCTGTTTTCAGAACATGTAACTAAATCGGACTCAACTACTCGTTCATGACGATGAGGCTCTAGCGAAATTCCGCAAAGACCATAACATTACGGATTATGTATTGATAGAAAGACCGAACCCCAATGAGGAGGCCAATATAGTAGAGGGGGAGGGCAATCGCATACCAGTCCGTATCTAGTTGATCCATTAGGCTGGTCTGAAGTTCCCCCATCCTTGCTGAAGGAAGTTATGGCCTTGTGCCGACTTACCTTTAGTTGCGCGGCAGCTATTGAATTGGTAAACAACTGTTGTCGGACGCGAAAAGTAGCCGAGCTATTGGATTACGTTCCTATATAGCGTCACATCATTCCGCACTGAGCTAACCGTCTGAGACAAGCTAGGCTTCCCCCTCTGCGCATCCACAAACGCGGATGCCCATTGAGTCAGGCAACTCTTAATGTCCTTTCATTTAGAAGGTTGTTCAAAGCTTTGTCTCGACTAATCCCAAGTACATCTAGTTCCTCGTCGTACATGTTCTAAATAGTTACGGGGCTTAGGCTCCCATGGTAAACTTAAGAAAAATAATTGTCTATGGCGACCACTTTTATGCTTGTGCTACAATCACGTGTTATATTGTGCGCCCATCAAGCAATGCAGTTGATATTATGCATAGTGCCACAATGCCACAGTAAACAATATACAAAACTATTCTTAGTGTATTTGGATAGGAACTCAAATAGTGAATAAAAAATAAGCGTAAATGAAAAAGACTAAATTTGAACCGTTGAATTCATTAATTATTTTTTTTCTTTCTTTTTTTCTCCACCAAATCTTTTAAGCCAAATACAGACTAAGAAGATAGACATGCCATAACCAAATTATATGTTTACAATTAGCAGTCACATTCTTGTGGTATGTAGGCTTGCAGCCCTTGTTTTGCTCGCTTTTATAAGGTTGGTTTTGTTGGCAAATACTTTTTTAACTAGCTTTTTTAAAAAAATAAAATAAAATAATTATTTTTTATTTTTGTCGGCTTTTTTTACTTTCTGGTATGTCTGGAATAGATTTTTTTTTTTAACAAAAAACATATTTAAACAAAAAAAAATGCAAACAAGCTAAAACTGGTCTTATTTTATTTATTTGTTTAATTTTTACTTATTTGTCTTTAGTGAGATTTTTTTCAAACGTACTCTCCATAGTATTCTAGAGAGATCGAGAAGACAAACCAGATGCAATGACCAAGAGGATGGCACAGAAAGCCATTTTGAAAATAGGCTTCTCCATATCTTTAGTCTAATTGTGTTGCAAGTTGTATGTAAGAAACTAGTAAGTCAAATTGGTTTGAAGAAAATAGCAGAGATGCAAGAAGAAGATGCAAGAAGAAGAAAATGTTGTCTCTGCATTTCATTGCTTTGATGAATTGAGTACTCATTACCACCACCTCAGCCTATATAACAAACTCCACAACTAACAACATTCATTTCTAACCAACATAGTGCTGACATAAGCATTGAACTAACAAACTCTTTAACTGACTCTCTCATGTGTATTAGCCTTTTGATAACTCAGTATCGGTTTAAGGATCAATTATTTCGAGGAACCAATCCTATTATTCACTAGTGGAGACACCGATTAAACCTTGTATAGACTCGCACAACTCAAGTGTTGATATTGCCTAGAAGATTTCGAACTTGAGACCTTAGAATGGAGCAAACCTCCAAATCTCAGGTCTAAACTACCAAGCCAACTCCTAAGGCAGGAGTATTAGAAAACTGAGAAACCAATCGACTAAAAGTTAGGTTCGGTTTGGTATAATTTTGTAAAACTGGTCAATCGGTATGTTTTTTAGATCTTTCAAAATCGATTTATTTTGTTAGGTCTTGTTTTATGGTCTTTCAAACCATTTAAAATCGAATTGAAACGAAACAAAACGAAATTATATAAGCTTTCATATGTTTTATAAATCTTATCGTCCATTTGTAAATCTAAATCTCCAACATCCATTTAAAAATCAATCAAAATAGTCAAAATCATTTTTTTTTCTTCTAAATCTCAGTTGATTTGTTACAATATTTTGGGTTTCAAATATGATGATTAAGTGATTTTTTAAAAAAATTAAAATTGGCATAAACAAAAATAAAAACCGAAAAACTAAATCGAATTACCTCTAACCGAATCGTTCAATTCCTCTACGAGATATATAGGTTTTGATTTTACAATTCTACAAACAAAATTTTTAGTTATCACACAATTTCTCTCAAAACTGAAACGACCTAACCGATTACACCACCACCCTCGGGTTTCCTATATATTAGCTTTAATATGCTCCCACAAAGGAATGGGTGGATTTAGGCCCATCAATGGATTGATTCTGATCAAATCCGTAAAAATCCGAATATGGTAAATCTGCATTACTCGAATCCGAATTCAAATCCAATCCAACTTATATGGACATCCGGTCCAAAAATTTGATCCAATCCGTTTTTTTTTTATCTAATAAGAAATAAACTCATATAATGATAAATAAATAAAAAACTACCAGGCACTAAAAATTGTATCAACTCCAAAAATTGGGTCAGCCAATTTTTTAATTTTTTTTAAAAGTAAAACAATTTTAGAAAATAATACTGATTTTTTTTTATTAAAAAACTGTTTTTTCCAATATATATATTTGAAAACTATATCAGAAAATAAAACATTTTTTTCCACAAAATATAGTTTTTTTGAAAAAATGTTTTCAGAAAATAAAATATTTTATTTTTAAAAAAAGAAGTTTTCATAAAAACTATTTTCGGGAATTAAATAGTGTTTTTTTTT
>BRYE01000025.1:7160000-7162500 GCA_030159115.1 Actinidia arguta var. hypoleuca
AGAACAATGTTTGTATGTATAAATGTGTGCGCGCGCATGCAATCATGCTATTATGGGTTCGAAGAAGTGGAATTTTTTTTTATATTTTATTTTATTTTATTTCTGATATTGATGTTAAGGGTCATGACTTTACCCGTGAGCCCGCTGCTCAGCCCCAGTGTGCCTAAAGCTCATCAACTAAGGTTATGGGTCAGCTGGGTACTAATTTTGTGGGCTAGCTCGGCCCGCTCCGATAGCTTAATTGATGTCAAAGAAGTTGCTTTTGAATTGGGAATCAACAAACCCGGTCCAATTTCACTTAACTGAGTGCCTGTTTGGCACCAGTTTTTTTTAATTTTTTTCTGGTTTTTTTGTTTAAAATAAGCAAAAAAAGCCAATCAGAGTTGGCTTTTTTTTTTTCTGATTTTACTTTTTTGCTTAATTTTACCTAAAGTAAAGTCACAAAAGCAAAAAAGTCAAAAAACCTTAATTTTTTTTATAGCAATCTTAAAAAAAACTTAGCTTTTAAGCATTACCAAACGGAATCAAGTCTCCCCGATCATAAATAGAAACCAAAAAGTTAAATCTCTGTTTAGTTTAGTTTTGTTTTGAGAATTAGTTTTATATAACAGCTTTTAAGAAAATTTGTTTTGAAGATGGTTTTTGAAACTTGTTTTCTAGGAACTTTTAAAAAAAAATAGTTTTGAGAAAATATTTAAAAGATGTATTCAAATTCTCAAAAATTATTTTCGATAAAAAATAAATAATAGAAATTTCTTAAAAAAGAAATCGTTTCTGAGAAAATATTAAAAAGATTTCTTTAAATTCTTAACAATTATTTTCAATAAAAATAGAATGATATATGAAAATAATAAATTTTTTTGTTCTCAAAAATATTTTCTAAAATATGTTCTTGCAAAATTGATTTAAAAATTCAACCAAACAGAGCCTCCCATCAATTTGGCATATTCTGATTGAAGATCTTTTCATTTCCATTATGCCACTACAAATAAAATAGGTTGTTAGGGATATTTTTATAGATACTATCGGTGAGTGTCAACGCGATGGTGTGTAAAATTAATCTTTAAAATGTATTGATTTTATTTTTATTTTATTTATTTATTTATCTAGTAGTTGGTAACCATCAAGCAGTTACTAGCAATTATTGATAGTTTTTGTATGGAGAGATATTTTTGCCATAAAAAAAATGTGAGTCGACTTTAAATTTGAGTATACACCGGTGCCGTCTTTAATAATAGAATAGATTAGTTACAGTTCTTTGCCTTTAACAATTCCTTAGAGACCATAGAAACTCTAGCAATGTCATTTTTGCTCGGAATCTTTACCCAAACAGTACAAAACATGAGAACAAAAAGAAAAAAATTCCTTCCATTTCACAAGTGAAGTAGGGGAAAAAAAGGAAAAAGAACAAAGAATAAATATCTTCGAAGATTTTGCAGTTAACTTTAGAATAGTTTTGTTATCTATTAATATATATCAGAGTAAACAAAACCCAGAAAAAATCTTAATTTGTTAAAGCATTAGGTCCACTATGTGAAATTGGATCCATTCTACTACTTTGACCAAACAAAAATGAGACGTTGTTCACCCACTTATATTTTAGAGTAAATAAAATTGAACTCGTAAACTTAATACCATAAATAAGTTGAACGAGTCAAAGAGTTGATTGTTCAAATTAGATTTATATGTTCGAGATTAATTAATTTTATTTTATCAAGTGAACAGATTTCAAACGAGTTTTAATCAAGTCGATCACAAGCTGAGTAGTAAATTATTAAAGATTAACGAATTTAAAATGTTGAAATTTGGTTTATTTAACAAAACCAATTACGAGCAATCTTTTAACAAGTTGAATACGAGCTTAGCTTGAGTAGTTGGTTGGTTAACGTTTAGCAGCCATATTCTCAAGCCTCGTTTGATAAGTGTGATAGGATTGGTAGGATTAGTAATGAGGTGGGATTGGGATTGGGATTGATAATGAGTAGGGATTGGTAATGAGGTGAGGTAGTCCAACCTCTTGTTTGATTTGCATGGGATTAGACAGTGGAATTGTTAAATATCAAGGGTAATGTGGTAATAGTGTCCAAAAATTCATGAAATTTTTTTATGAAATTTCATATTTACCCTTTAATTACACAAATATACAAATATCAAGGGTAATTTTGTCAATTTGAGCCCATGGAGTAGGATGGTATTGTTAATACCATGTCCCCGTGGTATTAACAATACCACCATTTGGGGTATTAACAATACCATCGGACTATTAGTCCGACCGTTTATAGGACAAACCAAACACAACATTAGGGGGTCCACGGACTATTAATCCCAATCCCCTCCCTCTACCCGGTTAACAAACACGGCCTCAATTTGTTAACTTTATTTTTTATGTTTTTCATTTTTTTCATTGCTTTTGCTTTTAAACAGGCAAGTAAAAACAAGTTATTGCTATGCCCCAATTTTAGCTCTGGGCCATAAAACCCAAAAGAACACTTCTTAAATA
>BRYE01000025.1:7190000-7192500 GCA_030159115.1 Actinidia arguta var. hypoleuca
TTTAAGCTTGAAAGAGATTCATGTGTGTAAACTTTGTCCTACAGTAGTAAGATAAACTTTTAGTGGGAGAGACTCTTTACATATAAGAAATATTTGTTCCACATCGCTTAGGAAAACTTCTAGTGATAGTGACTCTCTCTCTATAAGAGAAGTCTATCCCACATTTATAAGGTAAGTTTCTTGTGAGAGTGATTTTATTTTATAAGATAATATTTGTCCTAGATTGCTTAGCTAAGTATTTGAGTGGGAAGTACTCTATTATAAGTAGAAGAAATTTTATTATTTTCTCATCAAACTTTGAGATTCCTCCTTTGAGAAGTAGTTTGTTTTTAATATTTTCTTTATATATATATATAAAGGAGAAGAAAAAAGAGAAATTTTAGTTTAAAATTTAAATTAACAGTAATAATAGTTATTTTAATTAATGACTATTTTAATTATTTTGACCATTGGAGCTTTGTCCAAAGCGGCGAATTTTAAACGATTATGACTTTAGTCCTACATCGATGGAGAGGTGTGATAATTTGGGACATCCTTTGGTTAAGGGACAATCACATGCCAGTTTTGTTTTAGGGTAGGTAACATGCCTAGTTTACATTTAAATGTAACGAAGATTATTGACCATGTAAAAATATAAAAGTATGAGGGACTAAACTAAGTTGGAGTGAAAGTTTGAGGGTGATAAGTGCAATTTCTCGTTGACAGAATAGAAGATTGACACTGTTGAGTGGTCTTGGTGGTATCACTGGTATGTATATGTTTTTCTTTTTTATATACACGTTAATTCAACAAAAAATAAATTAAGAGTTGTCTCTCTCTCTCTCTCTCTCTCTCTCTCTCTCTCTCTCTCTCTCTCTCTCATGACCTTTATGCGTGTGGTTTGAGACGATCACAGATAGGAAAGATATTAGACTGGACAAGGTTGCACGTATGTGGTGGTGATTTCTACAAGGTTACCACAAATTAATTTCTTATTCGTAATTTAATTTTTAGTTCAACATTGCAATAAAATATAAAAAAATTAAAATTTATTTTGTGACTCTCAAGTCCTATTAATTTTTATATGGTGGTGGTAGTGGTGGTGGTGGTGACATAGAGACGAACTAGGATTTTAACTTGAGATGAAGAGTATATATATATAAAATCTTAGAGTAGAAAATTTATATAATTTTAAAATTTTTAGACAAATACTATGATATAATAGAATTTTTTCAAAAGTTTAAAGGTCGCCCCGACCACCCTCTCCCTCTGTTCATCCTTATAGTGACATGCTGCGATTGTAGATGTTATTGTATGGAGGGGATAGTGGTATGTTGCGTTAGTCATGAGGTAAACGTGGCAAAAGTGGTGGTGAAATGGTGCTGGTAGAGAAGGGATGGTGATAATTTTGGTGGTGGTATAATAGAAATGTGGTGGGGGAGTAGTGGAAATGATAATTAATGGTGGCCGGGGATGATGGGATCATTTCAGTGAAACTCAATTTATTCACAAATAGTTATGAATTCAACATTAGTAAAAACTATATTCATTTATTTTTCATTTAATATATTTAATTTAAAAAGTTGAATATAGTAGGGAGTTTTGGCCTTAAGTCCACCGTGTCTAATTTTAATACGATCGTTCAATGTCAAATTTTATTTTCAATAAATTGAACAAAAATACATTTATACTCTTTATGCCCTTCTCAATTTCTCACTACATCCTCTACATTTGTGATGAAAAAAAAAAAGCTAAGAAAAAATATTAAATTTGAGCCGTTAGATACGTCGACTTTTCTTTTCTTTTTTTTTTCGTTAGACCGTCACTATCCAAGTATTTTGGTTTCTATTTTGGGTCCATTTTGATGATCAGAATTATTTATACTGTAGACCTCATCAAAAATTTAATTATATAAAAATCATGTTAATTGGATTAGTCGATCGATATCAACTAAATGTTATAAAATAATTTTAAACGGATAATGAATTGTGTCTAAATAATATAATTTTTTACAGTATTAATCTTTACGATTAAATCTACACTATAACGATTTGAATTATCATAATGAGTCTTAAATAAAATCTTAAATGCTTTGAGCTACAACGATATACAGTTCATCAGCTACACTTGGTAGAAAAGTCAGGTCCTTTCCTTTTCCTCTTGTTGGCTCATTGTATTAATTTACCGTCAATGTGACTGTAGAAAAAGGTTAATGTCAGATTTTCCTTTCCTTTCCTTTCCTTTCCTTTTTAAATTATAGTTCCAAATTTGACCTTATTTCAATAAACATAATTAAATGCTCTAGAAAATGTGAATATTTAAATAAAAAAATTATAAACAACATAATCCTTTGCCCTTACAGACCAAATCTTACCACGTGGTCTCATTGTAGAAAACCTTTGTTCACCCCAATCAGTTGGTCATGTCGCTTTAACAAACAAATACCAGTCCAGCCTTTTGGCAATCGATATACATAAAAAAAAAAAAAAAAAAAAAAAAAAAAGAGTCAGGAGGTACATGT
>BRYE01000025.1:7200000-7202500 GCA_030159115.1 Actinidia arguta var. hypoleuca
GCTGACCATCATGTTGCCGATATTTTGATCTAGGCGTGGGGGTTGTCAGAAGGGGACCTTGTTGCGCAAGTCACCTTCTGTCTCCTGATGTGCCTCGGAATTGCCGCCGACCGTTGTGTCTTGATCAAGCTTTGGCGCAGTGATGCTATCGAGCTTGATCTAGAGTGACAACTAGACACCTATACTTGCCCTAACTCAACTAGAGTTAAAGTTGCGTCTTGACCGAGTTCTGACGTAAAGACCTCACTGAGCTTACTTTAAAGTAGTAGTCCAGTGCGGAGAAAGAAATGAGTGTTTTAGTATTTTTTTTTGTGGATCCTACTAAAAAAATAATTCAATGGATAAAAAATATGCCCAATTTTAAATTTTTTTTGGTCATTGGATCACAACCTATGTGGCCCTATACTATTGAGAAGAAGAAAGTGATACTTTTTTTTAGAAAAAAAATAGTTTCAGATAAAATCTCATTTATTGAATTAAATTAAATCGAATCAAATGAATTCTAATTGTAGATAGGAAGAAATAATTTTGAATATTTACAAACTTTTGTGTCTAATATATATATATCTTATATATATAAATGTGAGTGCACAGTACTTTTTTACCACCAACTTTTCATCCGATTTTGCCTCTCACCAATTTTGTTTTTTTCATCAATTTTTTTTTTGATTTGGCCCTTTACCATATTTTTTTTTCCTATTGTTTTCCTAACCATTTTTTTTTTCATTTTGTCCCTAACCATTTTTTTTCCGATTATCATTTTTTTTTCTTCCGATTTTGTCCGTAACCATATTTTCTTTTTCGCTTACCATTTTGTTTGCTTGAGTGAACAGTAAAACTCAGTGAATACCAAATTTTTTTACCCAATTTTGTCCTTACTTTTACGTGAGTGAACAATAAATCAATGACTCTATTTTACCCATCTAGAATGACTCTATTAGATTAGGTTTTTGGTTATCAATTTTTTTTTTCAATTTTGCCCCTAACCAATACTTTTTTTTATCATTTGTTATTTTCGATTTGGCCCCTAATAATTTTTTTTTTCAATTTTGCTTCTAAAATGTGAGTGAATAGTCACTCATGGACCACCAACTTTTTTTTCTATGTTGCCCCTAACCAATAGTTTTTTGTCCCATCATTTATTTTTTTCGATTTCGCTTAAGAATGACTCGATTAAATTAAGTTCTTCATTTAAGAATGACTCTATTAAATTAAGTTCTTGGTTAATGGATTATTTATTTGGAAAACTCGCTCGTGCACAATATTTGTGACCACCAACTTTTTTTTCAATTTTACCCCTCATCAATACTTTTCTCTATATATAATAAACATGAGTGAACAGTATTTATGGACCACCAACTTTTTTCCAATTTTGCCTCTAACCAATAGTTTTTTTTCCATCATTTGTTATTCTCAATTTGGCTCCTATTCATTTTTTTCTTTCGATTTTGCCCCTTTTTTCCATTTTTTTCTTCCGATTTTGCCCTTAAAATGTGAATGAATAGTCCTTCATTGATCACCAATTTTTGTTCTCATTTTGCCCCTAATCAATTGTTCTTGGTCCTATCATATTTTTTTTCCGATTTTGCCCCTAATCATTTTTTTTTGATTTTGCCCCAAAATATTTTTTCTCCATTTTGTCCTTATATTTTTTTTTTCGATTTGAACAGTAAATTCTTGGTTAATGAATTGTTTATTTCGAAAACTCGCCCGTGCATCGCACGGGATCTCCCGCTAGTATATATATATATGTGTGTGTGTGTACTGGTGACAGGTGGGGAATAAGGACCGGTGGTTGGATATCGTATTTGATTGGTGGTTCCCTAACAATGACTTCGTGGGCTCCTCTCTCCCTTGTCTCACATAGTCACATTCATTCCCACACTCTCAATCAATTTCAAACAAAGTTCCAACCAAAATTAAAAAAAGGAAATTATTACAATTAAAAAAAAGTTAAATAGTGACTTTTTCATATTAATTTATTACCTTTTTATTTTTTAAATAATACATTTATTTTTTATAATTTTATTTCGTTTTGACGGTTTTAATGTATATTAAATTGAACTACGGAATTGCAGAAGTGCTATACATGATTAATTGAACACATAATAACCCAACTTATTAAAATGGTTAAACCCAGGTATCCTTTAAGAATTGAACACTCTTGAACACTCTTAAAACCTTTGTACATGTTGTTTTCAAATCATCAAACCTGGCAACCTGACCTGATCCGATTAGAGTTGAAATTATATAAATATCAATAATTTTTGTATGTCACTTAAGAATTTGAGATTTTTTTCATTATTAAACTAACTTTTTAAAGGTGTTTTTCAAGAAAATTATTTTAATGTGTTTCATGGTTAGTTATACATATTTTTTTTATTATGGTTATATAATTTTATAATTTTTCAGTGTACAATATTTTTAAAATCAAACAAATGACAAATATCTTAGGTGGTGCGGGGACGGGTGCTGTTGTAAATGGGGTGGGATTTGTAGA
>BRYE01000025.1:7222500-7225000 GCA_030159115.1 Actinidia arguta var. hypoleuca
AATCTTCAACGCCCGAGCTTGAGACCTAGATAGGGACAACAATTGGAACATCAAGAGCTGTAATAGGTTGTCTTTTTCTCCTCTTGTCTAGCACCAGCTGGTTGACCTATTCTTCTACTTCTCGTTGTCTAAAGAATCAGATGAAATGAAGTTAGACGAGCTTGAAGTGGTCCTTTCGTTCCAATCGGGATCTCAGGCAAGCATAGTGTTTTCGCTGAGCTTAGCATTGAATCCTTTTGAGCTAAACGCACACTACGAAGGAGCCCAACCCTCAATACGTAGTGCTGGGAGTTAGACCCTACCAAGCTTGTTAATCCAATAGGGGATGACATGGCGGTAAATGTGCTCGTACGCTAGCAGATCTACAACCTTCCTTGAAGCTTGCCTATTGTTCAAGCTTTGGATTGCAAATTTGCACTGCTCTGACCTCTTCTTGAACAACTTATTAAAATTTATAACACCAATCAAAGTAAGAATCAGAACCAGTATTTTTTAGATGAAAAATATCTTTCAAAAAAACTACAAGTAAACTTACTGTCCGAGATGCAGCTGTTATGTCTAGAGAAAGAATAGAGACCATCGTCCTTAGCTCGGAATTCCCATTTCCCCGAGACCCAGACAAACTCGTTAAAGTACATGTCTTTGTCTGGCCTATCGATAACCAGCCTTATCTGAGGCTGACGAGGATTCCTAAGCCATAGGTAATGCTTACCTTTCAGCAAATGGGTTCCCGACTCTTTATTCAATTGCACCATGATATACACATGCAACAGATCCGAGGCGCTAAAGGGAAGCTCTTACTACTGCATAAGTGTATCCACCACAAACATGGTCTGGATGAAATTCACCGACACTTGCATGAAGGTAGGGCAACAACGAGCCATCACTTCCTTTGGCATTGGGCTTATGGAAAATTGAAGCCCAGCTTGATGGATCAGCTAGATCCAAACTGAAATTCGGTCCTCATTTCCTTCGACCAGATTGGCATCCTTATTGGGATTGGACCATTCTATCTGAACGTCATCAGGAATGCCGTGGTCGGCCCTAAATTTGTTCAAAGTAGCTTCGTTATGAACCAACATCTAATCTTGGTTCAACTCCATGTTCTAAAAAACGGAAACAACACGGTTAGAATGAGTTCAGGCAAACAATCATGATGAACTTTTTGGACATAGAGTTAGCCGAGCTCTATGCGAGCACCGAGCTCTGCCCCATGAGGTTTATTTATTATGTACTAAGGAACAACTCTCAAACACTTCTCCCGTCTCAAATCTATCTCAGCAATAGAAGGGCCCGAGGGGACATAACCCTAGACCAATGATAAAAGAAAGCTCAAACCTATTTCATCAAGGGAAAGGGGTCAAGAGCGACCTGAATCACAAAACCTAGAGAGAAACTTGAGATTTCTACAATGGTAGATAAGCCAAAACCCAAAAATTCAAAGACAGTCAAACAAAAACTTTGAATAGAGTTAGAAGAAAAATCAAGGATGCTAAACACGGACTCAGGCAAAAACAGAACAAACCAGAAATGGACTGAAAAAAGCACAAAAAATTCAGACAAACTACCTAAAGGAATGGTGAGAAAAACTCAAAGATTCAGTCTGTAAATGACAAAATGGTGGAAATCTGATCAACAGAAGGATAGGAAGCAGTCGCCGGCAACAGAACCAATGGTAGAAATAGAGGTCAGATGAAAGCTGTTCACGATTGCGAATTTTCTCTCTCTGGAATGCTATCAGAAGTTAGAGTGAACAGTGAGAGGGAAGATAGATGGACTTATATAAAAAGTTGAGAGGGAAGATAGATGAACCAATGCCCGCAACGCCTCGACTTCAAGGGTCACATACGTCTAGTTCACATCACCTCGGCAATCATTGATTCATCTTATGCGAACTGATGGACAATTATAAGGGGATAAAATACACACGTACCAGCTCTAGCTAAGCCAGGGCAGACACCATCGCCAAACTATTTGTCTATAGCAAGCTCGGTGGGGTATCTAAGCCGAGTCTCAGTCGAGACCATACTAGACCTCAACTCCGGTTAAGCTAGGGCAAGGACCACTGCCGGGATTTAGCTCTATATCAAGCTCGGAGGGGTCATTACGCCAGAGCTTAGTCGTGACGCAACGATTGGTGGCGATCCTGAGGCAGGTCAAGGGACAGAGGGTGACTTACACACTAGGTTTCCTCTGGCAGCCGCCATGCCTAGATCGAGCTCGACGACATGATTGGCTAAGCTACCAACTAGGCATGGCTGGGTCAGGCGCTTACTTACTAACACAGCAGTCGGTAGATCACGACACGCGTCGAGCTGTAGTCTGTTAGTGACATGACAACGCATCCATGGACGCGCCAAACTGAGTTATAAGGTCAACTCTTATTCTCTCAAAGGTATCAAATTGAAATTTAAGAAGCTCACACTATCTCCCTCTCTACATACATTGATTATCCGGTCATTTAACTTGACTATCGAATAGCCGTTTTTCGTAAACAGTT
>BRYE01000025.1:7255000-7257500 GCA_030159115.1 Actinidia arguta var. hypoleuca
GCAAGCACAACCAAGTTTGCAAACTAGTACACTGGTAAATAAGGTATAAAAATAACACTTGATCCATACATGTATATAAACATAACATTTGCTTCAACAATATTCTTATCCATCTTAATTAACCATATTTTCAATCATTTTTTTATGAAGTAAATAAACATAAATAACAAAGTATTTCAAGTCATTATGAAAGCTAGATACTCTCACCTTATTAACCTGCAATTACTACAAAGCTTACACGCACAATCTCCATTCACATAACCAAGACACTTATTAAGATAATACCACCTAAAAATGTGAATTATACCACACCCATCAAGTTTACTACCCAAAATTATACCCAAATGCATAAAAAATGCATAAAAGTATCACATAAAATAACTAGACCTGTATGGGTATAAAATACTAAAATTTTATAATTTTCTGAGTTAGAAAATATTTAAAAATTAATAATTCGAATTAACTTCCTATAGAATTTTTTTGCACTGAATATTCAAAGACAACAGGTCGATTTATCATTGTTATAAAATTTATCAGAGCTAATTTTAATCTAGAAGTTTTACATAACACACTAGACACATATATCAAAAAAATTTAAGCTACATAACTATTTTTAAAAAAAAATTCAAACATTCTTTCCAGAATTTCCAAAAAGCCTGCTCACCTATAATTACTCACATAATTGCTACAAATTTTTTGTAAATAAAAACTCTTTTAAAAGACTCAAACATGAATAGAACAACACATCACATGAATTTCACACTGAAAAAATTTACAAATAAATCCATGCATAGCTTTCACTTAAACATAATTTAAGTCTCTATATGGCTCAATATCCCTAAACCAATAAATTAAAAATATATTTTTTAATAATTTCATAATAAATACATACTCTTCTAGTTTTATTTAAATTTCAGATTTCATGAGACGAGAGAAATAAAACTTAACTATAAAAACATAAAACTCATGCCGTAATCAAGTTTTTCAATCTTTCCTTGAATTTCTAGTTTTTCCAACCTTCTATGTTTCTCTCTCTCGATCGATCGAAAATAATAGAAACTAGAAGAAGAATAAAAGAACTGAAGGCCAGTGCCTCAAACAATTCCTAAAAATGGGCGCTAGCTGTCCCGCGGCCATAAGCCCCTCCTCCAAAGTCCACACATAAAATTTGATACCTCACTCAATTATATTAATAAAATTGCATTTCAGTCCTTCTAACTTTTAAGCAATTATATTATCTCTCATCAATTTAGATGTCTCCTTTAATTTCATCCCCAAAGTTATAATTCTTATACTTTAAACCCAAAGCGTATTAAATCTTTTAAATTTAATTCCAAAAGTTACTCTAAGGTATCAATCATTCATGAGTCCCACCATACTTGCCCCATCACTCACATAGACACGTCATTGAGCATCACAAATACTTATAAACGCTTGATAATATATTAAAAATTAGATCCGGGTCTTTACAGATTCAGTCTTTCTGTTACACCATTTTGTTGAAGTGTGCCTCTCATGTAAAGTGTCGCAAAATTCCATACTCTTTGCAAATATTACAGAGAGAGTCAGTACTCTTCTCCATTATCTAATCTCAGCCTTTGAATCTTCCAACCTATTTGGGTTTCTATCATAATTTTTCACTCGATAAAAACATTCAAAATATTAGATTTGTGCTTCATAATATAAATCCAAACACGACAAGAGTAATCATCAATAAGTGAAACAAACTAATATTTACCTCCAAGAGAAGCTACTTTACATCTGAATGCACATAGTCAAGAGTTCCCTTGATTTGGTAAATTGTTGTGCAAAACTTAACCCTAGTTTGTTTTCTCAATACACAATGCTAGCAAAAGTCAATCTTTCAGGTCTTGGTATCCTTCAACAAGTTTTGCTTCACAAGGCCTTGCATGGCCTTCTCGTTCGCATGGCCTAAATGCATGTGCCACAATCTAGTAGTATTCGTTGCATCCTCCCCCAATATCACTACAATCGGTAGTTGCTCCATCTATCACTATACTCCCTTGCAGAAAATACAGATTACTCAATCGTGTACCCCTCATCACAATCATAGAACCTTGGTTAACCTTTAAATCTCCACCTTCTATCACACACAATAGCCTTTAGACTCTAAGGTACCCAACGAGATGAGATTCTTCTTCAAGTTTGGTACATACCGAACATCAGATAAAGTACGAACAGATCCATCATGCAATTTCAATCTCACTTTTCATATCCCAAAAGTCGTAAAAGTATGACCTTTACCCATAAAAATTGAACCTTCATCCAACATCTTAATGCTAGAGAACCATTCTCAATTGGGACACATATGATAGGTACAACCAGAATTCATGATTCATTTATCACTCTCGGCCACAAACACCAATCTCAACAATGCCGAGTCTGAATCATCACCATCCCATTGTACCATGGCGGCTTTCGAATTCTCCTTCTTCTCTTTCCCATTCAATTTATGACAATCTTTCTTCTAATGCCCTTT
>BRYE01000025.1:7265000-7272500 GCA_030159115.1 Actinidia arguta var. hypoleuca
CTGTGTAGAGACTGCTACTGGTGCAGTAGCACAAGGGCTGGGGTTGGGACAGGCTGGGGCTGCGTAAAGGCTGGAGCAGCGTAGGGGCAGCACAAGGGCTGAGGTAGGCTGGGGCAGCGCAGGGGCTGGAGTGGCCGCACAGGCTAAGGCAGTGCAGGAGCAGCACAGGGGCTGCTATTGGGACTGAACTGCTGCTGGGACTGAACTGGGTAGTAGAGGGGCTGGGGTCTGCACAGGGGCTGAGGACTGAATTAGTGGCTGTTGGGTTAGGGTTTGGGCTGCTGTAAAGGCAGAATGGAGGCTAGGGTTTAGATGGCTTTGATACCAAAAAGAATTATGTAAAAGCTTAAAGCTTTATTCCACCAAGCTTCTCAATATATAATACAAGTTATAACCTAGATTAGGAAATATACTAAATAGAAAGAGAAATAAATATTGTGAGGTCAACATGACCTAAATAACTAAGATAGGAAAGCTTCCTAATTAGATTAGGAAAGAAATCTTCGTAATTCCAACAGTAACAAGTAGATCCACAATACGAACTAATAGATGTTTTGATTCTTACCCATAAGTAAGATCTATTCATAGTTGGCCAGTCCCCTATGGCACGACTTCTCGCTTTGCATTAATGTGTCTCCCGTTCCGACTCTTACCCATAAGTAAGACCCATTCATAGTTGTTCAGTTTCCCACGGCACAGCTTCTCACTTTTCATTAATGTGTCTCCCCCTCTGCTTATGTGAGTTTGACCCGCCTCTCGCTTTGCATTAATGTGTCTCCCGTTCCGACTCTTACCCATAAGTAAGACCCATTCATAGTTGTTCAGTTTCCCACGGCACAGCTTCTCACTTTTCATTAATGTGTCTCCCCCTCTGCTTATGTGAGTTTGACCCGCCTTTGACTCTGCTTGCTTTTGACTCCCTGTGAGCTGTTTTACGACCAGACTTTTTGAATGGGAAAGGGCATGTGGATTTCTGTGGGTTGGGATCGTCCAACGGTTAACACCTATAAGTTGAACTAGGATGGAGTGGCTTGAGGGAACCCAGTCCAGCAGCTGGTGGCGGAATTATTCGCAATAGCTCAGGCCTCAAGACAACGAACCATTGCAGAAACATTGGAAAACCAACGAGCATAGAAGCCGAATTGCGGGCTCTCAGGGATGGGCTACAAATGGTCAAAGACATGGATCTACGATCCCTCCATGTGGAAACTGATGCCACTCTTGCTGGACATCTTTTATCTAATAAGATAAAATATTAGAACGGTTAGAATACATCCCAAAAAATGGTATATTTGATGCATTCGAGAATAATATTATCGCAATTGATTGTAACATTCACTACTACTGATCGTAATCAAAAGAAATCACAAATTTTATTACCACAAAAGGTCGTAACATTTTACCACAATGATGCATAACAAACTATTTTTTATTATTTTTAATATACACGCCCTTTTTAACTGTAAGGGGACAAAATATACTATGACGGAGTCCAGCCTTGCTAGGGTGTAGCCTCTACCGAGTTGTCGCTATGGAGCAAGCTCGGAGGTCCTCTGTACCGGAGCTTGATGTAGACACTATCAAAGACAAACCCTTTCCTAGCTAAGGCTATCCATACTCCCGAGCTGTCGCTACTTAGTAAGCTCGGTAGGGTAACCAAACTTAGGCCTGGAAGAGGGGCAACGATTGGCGGTAATCCCAAAGGGTGTCAAGGGACAGAAGGTGACTTGCAAGTCGATGTTTTTTCTGACAGCCCTCTCGGATGGAGACGTCGACGGAATGATGAAAAGCTCCAGGCCCTAGAAGCATGGCTAGGTCAGCTGCCTACTCACTGACACAACGGTTGGCATGTACGAGCACACTCTGAGCTGTAGTCTGTCTAGTGACAAGATAGCTAGCGCGTCAAGGCATGCGCTGAGTTGTACTATTTAAAGTCAGCCTTTCTTTCATTGAAAGGTATGCACATTTTGGCTAAAAAATATTACTCTCTCTCTCTTTCCACATACTCCAGTCATCTAACTTGACCGTCGGAGAGCCATTTTCCAAAAACAGCTCTGGCGACCAGTCTCTCTTTCGGTGTTGCAGTTAGGGCATTGCTAGACGACGGATTGAAGCCACCAAACAACCGTAAAACCGCCGCAAGTGTCTATCCTCGATTTCTTCCTCTTATCCTTCAAACATATCAACCCCACAATTAGCACTATTTGTGGGAAATCGATTATAGACATTCGCAAAGCCTGTTCTGAAGGCATTGCAGAGCAGCAGCCGTTTAGGTAGTCAGGAAACTCATAGGGAGATCCCTCATGCACCCAAAACTCCTGGGCACAGAGGGGTAAACTATTGGATGATACCTAGAGGGGGCCAAGGCCACCACAAGGCAGAATCTAGGTCAGTTGCTCCCTAGAGGAGCGGACAGCCGGGACTTAACCATTTAGCGCCTGCAAACACAATTGGCCAATATGGTACAAATTTTGGTTGACAATAGGATAATGAGGCCAGCCCAAGTAGCAAGGGTGGAAAATTCCACAACAAAGAACAAAGATCCATCCTAGCCTCCTTGGAAAGGCTGGGATAAAATACAACACAAATCTCATGTTAACCAAGATAGCCAAACTAATAGCAAATCTGTAGCAACAAGCAAGCAAAAAAGATCACCCGACCGAACTAAGTCTAGCATGGATCTCCACAAGATGCTCAACACTAAGCAAGATCGAGAGGGGGACTTCCATACCAAACTCAATGGCTGGAAAGCAGTGGCAATGAGCAAGGTTGTTCCAGCAGGTTCGGTGGTCCGCACAACCCAGAACGAGCTAAGGGAGGTTGACCCTAGGTACCAAACACCATTCTCTTGAGACATCAAGGGAATGGACCCACCAAAGAAGTTTACGCCATTGAGGTTCACGTTGTATGATGGGAAGTCAGATTAGAGGTCCCATGTGAGCCACGTCAAGCAAATGATGGCTCTTTGGAACCACATGGAGGCCTTGATGTGCCGCCTATTCCCATCAAGCTTGGGAGATCTCAGACTGAACTAGTTTGACAAATTGTCTAGGGGTTAATCGAGAATTTTTATCAACTAACCGAGTCGTTCGTAGCTTGGTTCATGATCAACACAAAGGTGCCAAAAGGCGTAGGTTCTCTTTTGACCCTTAGAAAGGGCAAGAACAAGACTATCAAAAACTACATCAAATGATACTAAGAGACATACAATGAGATTGAAGAGTGCTCTAAGGAGTTGATAGTGGTGAGCTACAAGCTCGGGCTGACTCTTAAGGAGAAACTTTGGGAGAACTTAATGCTCAACCCTCCAACTAACCTCCAGGACCTCATGTCTCAGGTTGAGATGTTTGCCCAGTTGGAGAATGACGTCAAACAAGCAAAAAAGCTATAGGGACAACTGCCAGAGGTGAGGGTCCATTCAAAAAGCAAAAGAAAAGCTCGATTGACTACGAAAGCCGGTGAGGTAGGGGATCAACGTGGTTCGCACAAATTCGAGATAAATCTTATTTTAAAAAGCCCGAACCCATGGGAGGAGATCCTAAAAGACACAACCAACGGTTGAGCCCTAAAGGTTTTCATAGACCAGCTAGTCTGAGACGATCACCTGAAGGAGTTTGTAGATTAGGAGAAAACTCAGGTAGAGAAGGCCGAGGTCATACCTAACCCAAGGTTCGATCGAGGTGGTGACAAGACAAACAAAATCACGAAGGAGGAAGAGGACCTCCCCTGGGCACTACTCACATGATAAAGGGCTCGGATCACCCAGATCTTGAGAATAGAATTCGAGGGAGATATCTGAATGATCAGACAAATGAACGAGGTTCTTTTAGTCCAATCAATGGCAAATAAGTCATAACAAATGATATCTGAACCAGGGAGCATCACGTTCACCAAAGACGACCTAAAAAGGGTACAACATCCCCATGTTAACCCACCGGTCGCTAAGCTCAGACTGAACGGCTATGATGTGAAGAGAATCTTAGTGGATATAGGAAGCTCAGTTGAGGTGATGTATTACAACCTATTTAAATAATTTAAGCTTTCTCAATTAGACTTAAAGTCGAGCTCCCCTAGTTGGATTCAACGCTCAGTTTCACTTGCCCTTAGGAACCATGACCCTTAAAGTCTGAGTAAGTTCCCAAGAGCTAGTGAAATAGTTCATTGTTATGGACATACCTTCCCTATATAATGCAATTGTTGGCCGAGATTGGTTGCACAAGATAGGGGTGGCCTCCACATTACACCAGGTCATCAAGTTTGTCACTCCTAAAGTGAAGAAACCATTTATGAAGATCAGGTAGCGACTAAATAGTGCTACCTCGTTATGGTCTCCACTAAGGCAGCCATGCAGGAAAGGCAACTGATCTAGGAGGAACATTAAGTCTTGGAAGACGTCGAGAGGGACCCCGAGGCTAAGGTCGTGGAAGACCTGATATGCTATGAACTGGATAAGCCAAGCTCATATCGTTTCTTTCTCACCAGTGCAAACCTGTAGGAATAAGAGAGAACCGAGCTCATCTAGTTCCTTAAAGCTAATAACAAGTTCTTCACATGGACACCGTACAAGATGCCCGGTATAGACCTCAATTTCATTAAACACGAACTGAATGTCCTCTCTAACACCAGACTAGTGAAACAATGAGGAAGGAGATCCGCAACCGAGCATGTGGATGTAGTGATCGAAGAAGTAGAAAAACTGAAGAAGGCAAGTTCTATAATGAAGTTCTTTACCCAAGATGGTTATCCAACATGGTCGTGGTAAAAAAAAAAAAGACTAGCAAATGGAGAGTATGCGTGGACTTCACAAGCCTCAACGTGCTTGTCCTAAAGACTGTTTTCCTTTGCAGAAAATCGATCAATTGATGGACTCTAACTCAGTTCATGCCCGAATGAGCTTTTTGAATGCATACCGAGGTTACTCCCAAATAGCCAAGCACAAGCCCGATCAAAAAAATACTGCATTCATCAACCCCTGAGGCATATTTTGCTACAAGGTTATACCATTTGGTCTAAAAAACATTGGAGCCACATATCAGAGGATGATCACAAAAATATTTAAGTTGATCCTGGGTAAAACCATAGACGCTTGATTAGATTACATTATTGTAGTCTATGGCCGCTAAAACAACCTTTATTAGTCATAAATTATAGTTAATTATGTTTTCTTCGTCATTTATTGTATTTAAGCTCGCTTGTTATGTTAATGTAGGTTTTTGAAACTAAAGGAGTAATTTCGGAGCCAATAGATTGAGCCGAATTTCGGACGTGGCTTGGTGAGAGATATGGTAGAGATCTCGTCTTGGAAAATGTGCAAATTCTTGCTTGTCAATCGGAATGGAATGAATGATATGCCATTGGAAAGCTCTTCCCAAGATATAGATGTTTGCGTCTAATGAGCATCGCCAAATTCCGATGTCAAAGGGGGTCAAATCAGATGAAAACAAAAGAGTCAAAAAAATGAAGACAAAAAGAAGTTGATCTTGCCCAGGCGTTCCAACGCCACGTTCCAACGTCCTGAGAGCTTAAATTTGGTTTTTGCCTAGGTGTTCCAATGCCTGGAAATTTGGCCTGGCGTTCCAACGCCACGTTCCAACGTCCTGAGAGCTTAAATTTGGTTTTTGCCCAGGCGTTCCAACGCCACGTTCCAACACCTGCGAATTTGGCCTGACGTTCCAATGCCTGCGAATTTGGCCTGGCATTCCAACGCCATGTTCCAACGCCTGCGAATTTGGCCTGGCGTTCCAACGCCACATTCCAACGCCAGGGCAAATTCTTGGCATATTCTAGGGCTCGAATCTTGGGCCTATAAATACGAACCTTTATTGTAAATTTTAGGTATTCAGAGTTTTGTAGCCGCTTTTTATGCTTTTAAAGCTTAGAATACATGAGTTCCTTGTAAGTTCTTCTCTTTTCTAGTTGTAATCAAGTGTAATCAAAGTTTCTTACAAGTTTTTATCTTTCCTTGCATTAAATACGAAATTACTCTTGTTTCTTCGCATTTCTTCTATATTTTTAGTTATATTTCAAGTATTTGAAGTTGTTCTTAGATGAATATGAGTAGCTAAACCCTCTAGTCTCGGGATTGATTGTGAGAATCAATTGAAAGTTTTGGAAAAAACAAGGAAAAAGAGACATTGGTCTTCAAAGTTCAAATTTTCTTGTTTTGTGT
Organism: Actinidia arguta var. hypoleuca; assembly: GCA_030159115.1. Lineage (NCBI taxonomy): Eukaryota > Viridiplantae > Streptophyta > Magnoliopsida > Ericales > Actinidiaceae > Actinidia > Actinidia arguta. The sequence goes on from BRYE01000025.1 coordinate 7,271,170, forward strand.
GATTCTTCTACTTCTTTATTCTAGATACGATCGAAATCTTAGATACTTGACTATGTTCGGAAAGGATTATACATAAGCCTAGTCTTAGTATAATACTTGCATGGATCGATGGTTTTTTTCTTGAATACAACAACCCGAATCAATTTAGAAATTAAAGTTTTGAAGTAATTAGGACTTTTAATTGCTAAACTTTCCGAATCCTAGACTCACCACGAAGTCTAAGGATTTGAGTTATTTAATCTCTACCCTTGGAATTCCAAAACTCGAAATTGGTTTGAGCAATCTATCCCAAGACCATTTCATATTAAATTACCATCAAGTTTTCATTAGTTTTTCTAATTCTAAGTGTTATTTAATTTCAAAACCCAACCAATTCACAAACAATCGGGATTTTATTTTCTCTTTGAAAACATTTTGTTCATCCCTTTTGTGAGCAATATGAGGGTAGTTTAGTCCTTCTACTTTTGTTCACACAACTCTCTGTGGAATCGATCTCGTACAACCGAGTTATACTACTTCGCCAGCCTTCTCTTGGGGCAAAACTCAAGCGCACGTTTGGCGGGAACCAAGTTTTGGCGCCGTTGCCGGGGAGTTGAAGGAACGAGCAACCTAAAAACAAAAAATAGCAAAAACAAATAAGGTGGGGATTCATCACCCACCTTCGATGGAAGCATCTACGGCTTCGGACCTAGGTAAGTTTTTCAACCTTTATTCGAATAACTGACTAGGTTTTCTTTCTTTCTTTTTAATAGTTTTTTTTTGAGTGATTAAATTAGTTTCATTGCATATTGGTAGGAGCATTAGTGAAGATAGTATAGTGTGTGCATTATATGCAAATTGGTGGTACAAATCTTGTGGAGATTGGAGGCTAGGTTGGATTGCCGTTGTTGGCAAGAAAGAAAAAGCCGTTGTCCGGCATTAGTTTAGCTTGTGTATGATGTGTTGACTAGGATAAAGGCATACTATTTGCACATTTTTCATGCATGTCCCTCTGGACACGAGAAGAAAATAGACGCCTTACACGAGTCGACCCACCATCACCAGTTAACATTCCTTCCTCAGGACTTTTGTTAGTTGTCAACCGGGACACTTTGCCTATGGGAGACATGAATGAGGAAGGTGAACCACAAAATCTTGTTCCACCTAACCATGCCCAACAAAATTCAAATATAGTGCTCAACCCACCAATGGGTGGATTGCCACAAAACCTACCTCCTCTGAACCCAGCACATGGTTTAGGGGGTGATAACTTGGAAGGCGAGAGCATTCATGGAGACATGAGAGCTCCCCAATTCAGCACCTTGAGAGACTACATGAATCCGCCGCGACAA
>BRYE01000025.1:7285000-7295000 GCA_030159115.1 Actinidia arguta var. hypoleuca
GAGAAATAGGCCAGACTATCGCAGTCGATTAGATCTCAACCCTTAGTCATGAAGTGCCTCAGGAATCCATCCCAGTTAACACTGAGCTGAGATTGAACTGGATGGATCCAATTATAATTTTTTTACAACATGACAAGCTACCGGAAGATAAGAGGGAGACGCACAAACTCCAAGTAAAGGCAGCACAATTCTGGATCTCCCCCTCCAAGGACTTGTACAAAAGATCATATCTGGGGCCCTACCTTATGTGTGTCCACCCAACCTAGTCGAAGATGTGCTTTTTGAGATCCATGAAGGCATATGAAGATTACACTCAGGGGGAAGATCACTAGCCCACCGAGCCCTGACTTAAGGATATTGGTGGCCATATATGCAAAAAGATGCCTAAGTGTATGTCTACAAGTGTACCAAGTGGCAGCTATTTTTCTCCCTGATTCATCAACCAGCGAGGGACATAACCCCTCTCACTAGTCCATAGCCCTTTGCCCAATGGGGGATGAACATCATGGGGGTTCTACCAAGAGCTCTAGGGAACAAGAAGTTTTTGTTAGCATAAATAAAATACTTCACAAAATGGATAGAAGTCGAACCACTGACTCAAAATCAAGGAGATGGACATGATCAGATTCATCCGAATAAATATTTTGTCTAGGTTTGACATCTCCAGGGCTTTTGTGTCAGACAACGGGACCCAGTTAGTGGGCAAAAAAGTTAAAGACTTGTTGAAGCAACTCAAGATCGAATTTTAAAACTCAACACCAAGCTACCTGCAGTGCAACGGGCAAGCCAAGGTCACCAACAAGATGATCATGAATGGAATCAAGAAGAGGCGTGAAAAAACTAAGGGTAAATGGGTCAAGGAATTACCAAATGTTTTATAGGCCTATTGGACCACACCACGGAAAGCAACGAACGAAACGCCTTATTCTTTGGCTTTCAAATTTGAAGTTGTAATCCCGTTGGAGGTCGGTTTGCCCACAATATGGACTGAGGTATATAAAGCAAGTCACAATGAGGAAGTCTTAACTTGGGACCTTGACGTTGTCAACAAAAGAAGAGAAAACGAGTTGATATGAATGGCTGACTATCAAAAGCAACTAGCCAAGACTTACAACTAGAAGGTCCAGCATATAGAATTTTCAATTGGAGAACCCATTTTGAGGAATGTTGTTGAAAACACCAAGAACCTAGCAGACGGGAAGCTCGGCCTAAATTGGGAAGGACCCTACAAGATAATTAAACTCGATGGAAAGGATGCCTACCACCTCGAAGATCACAAAGGTAAGCAAGTTTCGAGACCTTGGAATTCAAGCAACTTGAGAAAGTACTACCACTGAAATATAACTTTTCTAACCGAGTTCAAATCCATATACTTGTAAAAGTTGTGTCATATAAAGATTTCGTTTTCTAGAGAAGTACAAGGCAAAGCTAGATAAAAAAATACAGCAATTATGGAAGGGTTAGTTGAGCTCCAAGTGAGCTCCAAGCTCTGTCCAACAAGGTTGTCTAAATATAGTTAGAAAAAATTTAAGGAAGGGTTAATCGAGCTCCACGCGAGTTCCAAACTCTATCTCTTGAAAATTTAACAAAGTATACTTAGCCAAAATTTATGTATAAGGAAGAGTTAGCCAAACTCCAAGCGAGTTTCAAGTTCTATCAACCGAGTTTGCCTAAATATACTTAGAAAAATTTTAGGAAAAGGCTAGCCGAGCTCGACACAAGTTCTGAACTCTATCTCTTGAAAAACTTTTCAAAGTATACTTAACTAAAAGTTTTTTATAAGAAAGAGTTAGCTGAGCTCCAAGCGAGTTCTGAGCTCTGTCTATCGAGTTTGCCTAAATATACTTAGAAAAAATTTTGAGAAGGGCTAGCCGAGCTCTATGCGAATGCCGAGCTCTATCTTTTAAAAATTTTGTCAAAGTATACTTAGCCAAAAAAATTGTATAGGGAAGAGTTAGTCGAGCTTTTAACGAGCTCCGAACTCTGTCCCGCAAGTTTGCCTAAATGTATTCAACAGTTTTTTGAAGAAAAGATAGCCGAGCTATAATCAAGCTATGAGCTCTATTCTACGAATCAAATAATACACAAGAATGTAAGTTCTAAGATGAATAGTGGGACGCAAAACGAGCTATAAAAGGAAAAATCTTATTCAAGTACAAGATTTTTCGATTAGAAGACTAGAATTCATTCATTATAAGACTATGAAAATACAAAATCTATTCTAGGTGGACAAATTGAGCTTCACTCCGAACTATGCTGGAGGATCTTCGTGGATAGTTGTCCATAGAATGGATATGATCAAAATTGCCTAAACTGGGTGTCCGGAAGTGATGATCAAGATTATATTTGTGATTTCACTTCGGACTATAGAATTTAGGCTTTACAGCAACATCTTCTGACTAGATTGTCTACAATATCCAACGCCGACAAGAGCCCTGCAGATTGCCTATTAGTTGCAGGAGAGTTTGTTGTCTTAAAAGGAAAATCAACACTGTCGGGCAAAAGTTTCATAATACAGAACTCTTGGGGACAAAGGTGGATGAACTGATAGCGCAGACCGAGCTCTCCCCTACTAATACTACTCACTATTTTTCAAGGGACAACTACCAAACCCTCCCACTGCCTCGAAGCCATCTCGGTAGTAAAAGGCTCTGAGGGGCAAAACTCTAAGAGCATCAATTCTAGTCCTAAAAGACGGAAGTAGACTCAGTGAAACTAGAAGTTTGGGATGCAAAACCAAAGGCAGGGTTTGCTCTATTTATAGTGGTGAAGGAAAGCCAAACGGACCGTCATTAATAGGGATGCCAGCGGATTGCCATTAATGCAGAAGGCCAACGAACTATTATTAAAAGAGGAAGGCAGACCGCTATCAAAGGCATTTAAAATAGTAGAGAATGCACCTGGACAGTGACGTTTCACGGGTTAACCGATGTCAAACAGCTAACAAGAGACAGGCACGTGGCAGTTCCCGCACACGCCGCGTGTCCCATTAGATTTGCACGTAATTGCACTTGATAAAAAGTTAGAGAATAGTTATTCAAGCTCCACGCGAGTTTTGAACTCTGTCTTACGAGATTTTCCTAAGCGTACTTAGTCAAGGTGAGGAAAGGGTTAGTCGAGCTCGACACGAGCTCTGAACTTTGTCCCAAAAGCGTTTGCAAGAGTATACTTAGCTAGAAATTTAAGGGAGAATTAGCCAAGATCCACGCGAGTTCTGAACTCTGTCTCACAAGGTTTTCCTAAGCGTACTCAACCAAGGTGAGGGAAGGAGGGTTAGCCGAGCTATGAACTTTGTCCCCAAAGCCTTGTAAGAGTATTCTTAGCCAGAGATTTAAGGAAGAGTTAGCTGATCTCCACACAAGTTCCAAACTCTATCCCATGAGGGTTTTCTAAGTGCACTCAACTAAGTGAAGAAAGGGTTAGCCGAGCTCGACGTGAGCTCCGAGCCTTGTCCCACAGGCCTTGCGAGAGTACACTTTGCCAGAGATCTAAGGGAGAGTTAACCGAGCTCTACGCAAGTTCTGAACTCTATCTCTAGAGTTTTGCCTAAATATACTTAAAAAATTTTTAAGGAAGGGTTAGCTGAGCTCGACACAGGCTCCAAGCTTTATCCCTTAAAAATTTTGCAAAAGTATACTTAGCCAGAAGTTTTTAGGGAAGAGTTAGCCGAACTCTACGCGAGTTCTGAGCTTTGTCCCTCGAGGTTTGATAAGTGTAAATACACTTGGATAATGAAAAAGGATAAAAGCGCATAGAATAATAAGTCCCATGCAAACGAGCTGAAGAATGAGAATGGAATTCTACTGAGAATCTAAAAAGGAAAAGATCTTTACAGGTTCGTATAAAATAAAACAAAAAGAGCACATCAGAGCTTGAGAAGAGGATCATGGGTTATATCCTCACCAGCTACCTCCATGGTTGTTCTCATTGCCTCCTCTGGGAGCTAGGCAGCCTTGTTGACTAAAGGTACAACAGCATCAGCAACATCCTTATCTTCCTCATGTTGGTTTATATACTCTTCCTTGCCGAACCCTGAGTGCAGGAGAAGCCTTGTTGAACTCAGTTAGGCAAGCAAGCCACCCCTCCATGAAGATCCCAGGGTGGAGCTCAGTGACTTACCTACTATAGTTATCCCCTACTCGGCTAATCTCCCTATTGAATACCCGCTTATAGATGGGGCCACAAGTTACTGCCTGAAGCTCAGAAAAATCTTGTAATCCCTTGTCCCTCTAAGCCCCAACATCAATCGAATGTGATCTGATTAGGTAATTTTTGACATTTGATCGCCATCATTTTTTAGGAAAATGATAGAATTGATACTATTTGAAATCATAACGGTTTAGATCGAATATTCGAGGAATCGAGTCTATACTTGCCTTTCAATCATGTATATCAAATTTATTTGGTTATGAACCAATCCATTATGCTGTCTCACTTTAAGCCTGGGTTGCAGCCGCATAAATTGCATCCCAGGCCTGCTCAACAGCATCCAAATCTGCGTTCAGCTAATCGATGGCATCCAATGTGAGCTTGGCCTTATTCAATTCAGATTCCAAGTCGCCCATCTTCTTTTTGGCCCTCTTCAGCTCGACTAACTACTCCATCATACAGTTCAAAATGGTCGTTGCCCTTTAGAGGCTCTACGAACCAAAATATAGAAGAACATCAAGTATCAAAAATGAAATTTGAAAAGTACTGAGGTCACAACACTTACCTGAACTTGTTGCCCGAGTTCTCCTCAAAAAGTGCAATGACATCATTCTACAACATGATAGCCCGCTTAAGGGCCATGCTGATGTCATGATCTTTGGCGAAGTCTGCCACCCTTACTTGCCTACCGAGCTCGTAAATAGAAAACTCAGGCTTTCAAAGTTTGGCAACCACACCCAATGAGGGAAAGAAAGCTGAGGTCATCTCCCTTGCCTTTTTCTTTGATCTCTTGGACATGCCCACTGGGAGCTCCTTTCACCTTGTGCTTGTCCAAAAGCGGCGCCTCTGGCATGTTCGGATCAACTGCCATGATTGCTTTAGCTTGCTCCACAATTGGATCAACAGTTTGCTGAGGGACTTGGTTGACAGGAGGAGTTGCTATGGCAGGAGAATTGGTAGCTGGTGTAGTCTTCTTTTGACTCAGATTCTTGAACTTCACTTGTTGGTCTCACTTGAGCTCGCATCAAAGTCCTTGGCCTCCCTAAAAGAATGAATGATCTCAACCTCTCTCACGGACTGAGGTGGAGCACAGGCAAGATTGTTGGAATGCTTGTTGTCCGAGCTCAAGATAGAGATCGGCATGGTTAAAACTTCTAGCTCGACTACGGGAAGCACACGATTTTGCCTCTTATTCAGCACGAGTTGGCTGACGGCTACCTCTCTCTCCTCTTCCTCGCTATCTGAGGAGTCTAAAGAAATATAGCTCAACAAGCTTGAGGTAATGTCGTCTTTCCAACCTTGAACTTAGGCAACGGGTCGATGCACACTGAGCTAGTCTCTAGACATTTCTAGACTGAAGGCATTAGGCCACGGAGCCCAGCCTTCAATACGTAGAGGAGGAAGACTGATCCTACCAAGCTCCTCGATCTTATGCCTATTATTGACAGCTTGAATGGACTTTTTGTACTATTCAGAACGACGTTTGAATCTATTGTTGAAATCTACGCAAGCAATAGAAGCAAATATCAGCACTAGCATAAGAAAAACTTACAAAGCATGAAGAGTACAGACTTGACGAAATAAACACTTACTATCAAGCAAATGACTATTGTATCTTGGGAATGACCACAGATTGTCATCCCTAGCCCGAAACTCCTATTTACCCGAAACCCAGACAAATTCATCGAGCAACAAATCTTTATCCCAATTGCCAATGACCAACCTCGTTTGAGGCTAGTTAGGATGGTTGAGGCGCAGGTAATGATTGCCTGGCGATAAAGGCATGTGTGGCTCCCTCTTAGGTCGTACCACCGTATAGACGTGCAGCAAATCCTCGTTACTAAAAGGGAGCTCCATCTAAAGTATCAATATGTCCACCGCAAGCCCAGTTTAGATGAAATTGATAGACACTTGCATGAAGGTGAAGTGGCAACTCGCCATCACCTCCTTCAATATCTGGTTGATCGGGAATCAAAGCCCGACTAATGAATCATCCAGATACGAACTGGGATACGATCCTTATTGCCCTCAACAAAATTTGTAATTTTATTCATCCTGGAATGCTCTATCAGAACATCATTGGGAATGTGGTGGTCAATGCTAAACTTGTTCAAAGCTAGGTCTTCATGGACCAGTAGTTAAGCTCAATTTAACTCCATGTTCTGAAAACATAAGCAAATCAGTTAGAACAAGATCGACCAGCCAGTTGTGACGAGCTTTTGGGGGCAGAATCAGACGAACTCACCATGAGCTAATCTTTGCCCGATCAAGACTACTTATTATTTTCTAAAGGATAGCTATCATGCCCTCCCATTGCCTCGAACCCATCTCAGTAATAGTAAGGCATGAGGGACAAAACCCTAGGTCCAATGATCGTATAGGGAAGCACAAACCCATTCCATCAGGGAAATGGGTCAAGCACAACCCAATTCAGAGAAATACAAGTCCAATAATGTCAAACAAGCCAAAGCTCAGAGACTCAAGACAAATAGCTAACTAGCAAAAATTCAAAGAAGAATCCAAAAAACAAGAACGATAATTCATATACGAAATGAATCCTAAGCATAAAAATGCAGACAAAAAATTAAATACAAATCATAAAAACATGTGAGTCACAGAAAGGAAATGAGACAAAGACCAGAAGCTTACCAAAGTTAAGCTCAGAAGATGACCAATGCTGCGAAGGTCGAAGATCAACTATCGGGAACCAGAATGGTGGTCGAACAGATAGACTGATAGCAGTAACAAACAGAGGGATGCACTTTCTCTCTCTAAGAATGCTCTCGAAGATTTGGAACACGGTGATGGAAGATGGAAGGCAAACAGACACCAAATAAGGAAGGTGAAGAGGCGGGAAATAAGCCAGAATGTGTCTTAGTGGGCGCACGAAATCACTCTCCGATAACCGCCCATGAAACTTACGAGACGCAAGCACGTGGCAATCACTGAGTCGCGCATCCACACCAAACGAGCCCTAGGGGCAAGTGGGGGATCTCTGCACTAGCACTCAAATGTGCTCATGGACTAACCAAACCTGGATGTGTGGCTCAACTTTTATGATGGAATGATAGGCTTAGATAGAAGGAAGATAGCTAGTAGGCATCAGCGTGCCCACCAAGCACCAGGCTCAAAAAGCGAGCGCGTCCAGCTCACATGAACTCGGCGAGCATCGACTTAGCTCATGCAAATTGAGGGACAATTATAAGGGGCCAAAATATATTATGACGGAGTCTGGCCTTACTAGGGCAAATGCCTCCACCAAGTTGTCACTATAGAGCAAGCTCGTAGGTCCTCTATGCCTGAGCTCGATGTAGACACTATCAAAGACAGACCTTGTCTGAGCTAAGGCTATCCCTACTCTCGAGTTGTCGCTACTCAGTAAGCTCGGTAAGGTAACCAAACTTAGGCTTGGATGAGGGGCAACGGTCGGTGGTAATCCTGAGAGAGGGGTCAGGGGACAGAAGATGACTTCCACGTTAAAGTTTCTTCTGACAGCCCCCACATCTGGATGGAGATGTTGGATGAATGATGAGAAGCTACCAGTCAGGCCTTAGGAGCATGGCTAGGTTAGCTGCCTACTCAATGACACAACGGTCGGTGCGTACGAGTATACGCTGAGCTGTAGTCTATATAATGATAGGACAGCTAGCGCATCAAGGCACGTACCGAGCTATACTATTTAAAGTTAGCCTCTCTGTCATTGAAATGTATGCACATTTTGGCTGAAAAACATATACTCTCACTCTGTCTCTCTACATACTTCGGTCATTTAACTTGACCATTGGAGAGCCGTTTTTCGAAAATAGCTCAATGGCCAGTCTCACTATTTCAGTGTTGCAAATAGAGCACTGCTAGATGACAGGTTGAAGACACCATTGCAGCCGTAGAACTGCCACGGGTGTCTATCCTCGATTTTCTTTCTCTCATCCTTCAAACATATTAACCCCACAATAACATTTAGCACACCAATCATAAAATACACTACAATCGATCATAACATTTTTATGATATACACGGTGTGTACTATAGACTTAGCTCTAAAAGATTGGTATAGTCCTCATAACCAATCCATCCCTGTAAAATCTAATTGATGAAAAATCGAAACGTCTTAGATTATTTTGTAGTTTGTTCTCACATATGTTTTAACAACAAAATCATCCAATTTGGCAAGGCACCAAATTGACACAAACAAGTGCAAGCCAAAAAACAACCACATGGACAAATTCAATAAAAACACATGAAAAATATAGCACCAAATGTAATCCTAGAGCTAGAGGTGTCAATTGGACTGGGCACGACATGGCGAGGCATGGCATGGCATGGCACGAGCATGATGATGAGCCGGACCACTATTTTTGGAGTACGGCACTACACGTTTACGTAACCAAATCTTAAATGATTTTAGATTTTTGACCCGTCAAACTCATTTATAAAAAAAAAATCATGGCATGGCACATGGCACAAATGGGCTAGGCTAATTGGCCATGTCTGGCCAGTTTTGTATCAAATGGGTCCGGCATGGTACGAAATAATTAAAAATGAGCGTGACACGGTAAGCACAAAAATAAATTGATCAGTACGGCCTAGCCCGGCGACTAAAATTCCCAATGTCAATCTTCAATTCATGACCACTGCTATTCTGAAATTAATCCAATCACTAAATCCCAATTAGGTTAGATACTAATGATTATTAAATTATTTCTTACCAATTGGAGTACTACAAAAGCCAACAAAACTTCATCAAAAGAAAACTTTTGGCATTTGTAATTTCATCATAGCGATTCCCATGATATAATATTCATATATGTATGTATGCATGTAGAAAATTTAAAGTACTGATGAATCCAATATTGTTTAAGGTTGTCCTATACTTCTAATTTGTATCATTCTCAAAGAAAATGGGTAGAAACATTGTTTCCCTAGAAAAGAAACACGAGACTCGGCACCGTGTGTGATGAAAATGCGCGGGCGTGGCAGGAGTTTTTGATTTCCACTTTTGGATACTGGGCACAGTGTGTACATGCATTGGGCACTGTCCAGGTCAATCTGCTCAGGCCTTCTGATTTCTAGAGGCCTTAAATGATGGAGCTGCTCCCGGAGCCCAGCTCATTGCCCCCCCAGTGTCTGCATGCAGGGGATTCTGGGCAATATGAGCAGGCCTTTCCACCTCTTCAGGGTAGTACTTTTGGTAAGTAGATCGGCCTGAACTCCCGAAGGCTAGGCCAAACTGCTCGTGGATAATTTCTTGCACTTGGCCTCGATCCAATTGCTGTTAGTTTGGTGGTTGGTAGGGTTGCTGAAACGGAAATCCTTGGCCCTTGGGGAACGTGAGGTGGATGGGCTGATGCTTGAGGATATGGAATAAATTGAAGAATTTTTCCCCCTTAGTCAGGAATTGGTGCACGTGCTGCGTATAAATGGTTGTAATTAATTCCTGGAATTGCTGCAACTCCTAAAACTGGAATTCCTGAACCTCCTGTTGCAGAAGCAATCCTTTGATTGCAAAACTTCCCCCGAGCCCAACTTCTTGCCCCCCTCCCCGAGTGTTAGATTTCTAGAAAATGAGGCCCAGTAAGTGCTAGGAGGCATATCTTCCTCCTTCAAAATGGTCATCATCTCAAGGATAGCCTTGGCTGCGTCCTTCACTTCATTTATTGTTGTGGCCAAAGATGTGGCCTAGGACTGTGATCCTGTGTGAACTCCTGATATAACTCCTGGTTGGTTGCGACTATAGAGTTTTTCAAACTCCTAGTCATTTCATGGAACTCCTGGGAGTTAACACGCTTTTCTGTGGTAGGTCTGCAAGCTTTAGCACCGGAGTTGGCTGACAAGTTGGTTGTTGCGGTTTGGC
>BRYE01000025.1:7300000-7310000 GCA_030159115.1 Actinidia arguta var. hypoleuca
CTTTTCTTCTTGTACAATGGACGAGTAAGCCTTGGCAACATCAGGTAATGGGTTCATCAATAGAATCTACCCTCAGATTGCACTGTAAGACTCATTAAGTCCCATGAGAAATTGCACAATCTGCGTCTCTTATGGTCCGACCCACAAGAGCAAACGATTTCATCCCATAATTTGTTTAGCCTTGTGTAATAAGCCGCAACAGTTATCTGATCTTGAGCAAGACAAGCAATGTCCCTCTCAATCTGAAAAATATGAGGGGCATTGCTTTGAGAAAGATCCCGAAGATCTTCCCATACCTCCTGGGCAGTGGTCGAAAACATGACGCTGTCTACAAGATCCTATGTGAGTGAATTGAGAATCCAAGAGAGGATCATATCGTTGCATTTTTTCCATGAAGCATAGTCATCTGGTTTGGCTGTGGCAAATGGCATTGTGGTGGTTCCGTCTATGAAACCTAACTTGGATTTGGCGTTCAAAGAGATCGTCATGGCTCTACACCATGTAGAATAATTATCCCCATTGAGGGGTTTGGAAACAAGCACCATTCCTGGATGATCGGAATGGTGAATAAAATATGGATTGGCAATATCAAGCTTGCCACCATTTGAAGATTGCTCGTTTGCCATAATAATGGGAAATGGCGATGAAAAGAAGGTAAAAAGAAAGAGGGTAGAGAGCTAGGGTATTGTTCCCTGCTCTGATACCATGCATAAGAAGGAAAAGAATATTTGCCTTTGAATGAATTTTATTGAATAAGGAGATGAAGATTTATACAAGAGATTTCCAACAATCACGTTAATCTATTCTAAGTAGTCCAAGTATAAAAGGCAACTATACGACTAATACAATATATTTGTCAATGAATGACTAGATATCATAGACCTTCTCAACATAGCAAAATACATACCACATTAGATAGGTTGGGATTTGAGGAAAGTGGATTTTGTCGGAGGATCCCTTGAGCTTTCTACTTCAGTCTTCAACTTTCTTTTTCAGCCGCAGCAAGAGTGGAACGGAAATAAGGTTTCATTAGAAGAGAGCATTTATATAACTCAAAGGGTAAAATGGTATCTGCATGTTAAATCCCAACACATGGATTCCAAATCCCATTCCCCCAGGTTTCCATATCTGGCGTTTGATCAGATTAGAATTCTTACTCCCAGCCTTAACCACGTATTGTATCTCCAATCCCACCTCACAAATCATCGAACCAAAACAGGGCCTAGGGCCCCGCTTGATAAGTGTGATAGGATTGTGTGGATTAGCAATGAGGTGGGATTAGGATTGAGATTGATAATGAGTAGGAATTAATAATAAGGGCAATAGTCCGACCGGAGTGTTTGTTTTACACAGGATTAGACAGTGGGATTAGTAAATATCAAGGGTAATGTGGTTAATAGTGTCCAAAAATTTATGGAATTTTTTCATGAAATTTCATACTTACCCTTTAATTACACAAATATATAAATATCAAGGGTAATTTTGTCAATTTGAGCTCACGAAGTAGAGGGTATTGTTAATATCATGTCCCCCGTGGTATTAAAAATACCACCATTCGGTGGTATTATTAGTCCGGTCAGACTAATAGTCCGGCCACATATGGCCAAACCAAACACGGGATTAGTGACCCTACGGACTACTAATCCCAATCCCCCCACCTTATCAAACAAGGCCTAAGAGTAGAAATCTAAACTCCTGCCAGGAAAGATCGACGTAGTTTTATTTTTGTTTTGGGAAAATTGCCGACGCAAATAATACATTTTACTTCTTTTTTTTATTGCCTCGGAATCCTTTTTGATGCAAATAAATTCAACTTTAGCTTCAAGATAGATACTGACGCAAATGAATGCTTTTATTTTTAATATTTTGTCTCAGGGTCCTAACGCAAATAAATTCAGTTACTTCTCTATTTTTCCATCAAGGTTATTGTCATGATAAATTATTATTTTTTATCACCGTTTAATAAGCAGTGATAAATAGTTAGTTTTCTATTTCAACGAACGACTCCGCTTTTCTTGTAGTAATACTTGCATCGAATGTTCGAAAAATCAATTAATATCTATTTTCAAACGCCCAGTTTAGTTGGGGCCCATCAGGCTTGGGCGGAATTACCGTTCTTAAAATGTGCCCAAAAAAATATTCACAAGCCCACCTAACACTCTCATTCTTTCTTATTTATTTATTTATTTTTTTTAAATTGGAAAAGTGCTTACCCCCTTTGGCTTTGTTTGAGAACTAATTTAGTGGGAATAAGATGTTTTGAGATTAGTTCCGTGCATAATAATAGTAGGATTAAAATTTGTCATATCTTATGCTTGGTTGTTTATAAGATGAGAATTAATGAAGAGTATGATTCACTATAATTATAAGTAAAATAGTCCTATCCCCTTTAAATCCACTCCCTTTGTGGGATAAAGATAGTTTCTTATTAGAGATAAAAAGGTCTAGATTGGTTATATAGTATACAATCCCACCTTTGAAAATGCAAACTAAACATGGGACTATAAGAAACTATTTTGAGATAGCCTATCTCACGAGTTACGCAATGTAATTTGACGAGATGATTATAGCATCAACAATAGTTTGTGCTCATGCTTTTGCTAAAATGTGGGTTGGACGGACCAAAAAAAACATTTTGCAATAGGCTACTATCTATTGTGTCAGTGTTTATTTTTATATACTATTGTATTTTTTTATTTTTTTTACTTCGAATCGTCATCATTATTTATTAAGGATAACATCTTTTCGTAATTTCTGTAACATGGTCATCTTCAAGACGAGCTTGACGTTTTGACGGAGAAAGTTCCAAATGAAAAAGATTTGTATAAGGGGACAAAATATGCAAGTACTAGTTTTACCCGAGAAAGGGCAGATATTATCGCTAAACTGTCGCTCTATAGTAAGCTCGGTGAGGTCTCCGCTCCGGAACTCGGTCGATGCACTACCAGACATTAACCTTTCCAAGTTAGGGCAAGCACCGTTGTCAAGTTGTAGCTAGATAGCAAGCTCGGAAGGGGACTGTGTCAGATCTTGGTTGAGACGCAATGATTGGCAAAAATCCCGAGGCACATCAGGGGATAGAAGGTAACTTGCATGATAGGTTTCCTAGAACATGCCCCACAACTAGATCGAGACCGACGACATAATTGGTCAAGCTACCAAACAAGCCCTAGTGGTATGGCTGGGTCAGTCGTCTACTCACTGATCTAGCAGTCGCCGCGTCATGGCACACGATGAGCTGCAGTCTATCCAATGATGTGACAATGCATCCAGACACACACGAATTACAATAGATAAGGCCATGGCTTATACACTCAAAGGTATGCAATTTCTGGTGTTCTAAGCTTTAAACACTTTCTCTCTATATATACACTCTCTTTCACCGGTCATCTAACTAAATTGTCGAAGAGCCATCGTCGGACAGCTTTGATGGCCTTTTTTCACTGTTCTTGTGTTGTTGCTCAGTCCAGTAGCAAGCAGCTTCTAGTAACCACAACTAACCACCGCTTCGCCACTACAGGTGTCTATCTTCGATTTCTTCTAATCTATTCCTCGAATACCCCACCCCCACAATTGGCATCATTTATGGAAAATCGATTATAGACATTCGCAAATATGATCCTAATTGCATCCTAAAGTAACAATGGATCCGGTAGTTATGAAACCTAGCGGGAGCACCCTCTGGTGCCCAGAACTCCAGGCGATAGAGGGAATAAACTACTAGGCAATGCTCAGAGAGCGGCTAAGGCCCCCTCCAGGTAAAGGCCAAGTCGTTTGCTCCTCGAGAGCAAAGATGAAAACTAGGGGTGTCCATGATCCGGATTGGTCCGGTTTCATAAGAATCCAGTAACCAATCCATTTTTAACGGTTCTGAAAAAATGAGAACCGGAACCTAACCATTACAAGTATAGAACCGAACCAAAACCAATCCGCCTTATCAGTTCGGTTTCGGTTCGGTTCCGGTTCAATCCAATTAATAGTCTAAATATTTTTGTAAAGTATAAAATTACAAATAAAGTTGTTCATTTAAATAACTCATAACTTCATTAATACTTCAAGTCTTGAACCAAAATTAGTACAAAATAGTTCATAGATTGACTCGTCAAATGATATTATATTAACTAACTATAATATAGCAATTAACAACTCATAAAAGTATATAATTCATAATAGATAATAACAAAAAAGAATAAACGAAGAACTGAAAAAAATACAAACAACATAATCAAAGTAGTGCCATCAGCAAACACCAACATCATTATCAAAAATCATTCCCAACAACTTAAAGTCTTGACAACACTTGTAGCCCAAAAAATTCCATATATATATATATATATTATGCCGGTTCCGGTTCGGTTCTAACCACGGTTTGAAAAAAAAATCCGGTAACCGAACCAAATTTACCGGTTCTAAATTTTTAAAAACCAGAACCTAACCATTAAACCATAGAACCAATCCAAAAAGCACGATTCGGTTTGGTTCGGTTCGGTTTACCGGTTTTCGGATTTTTTTGGACACCCCTAATGAAAACCGAGACGTCACCATTAGGCATTTAGAAACTCAGTTGGCTGAACTAACAAAAATACTAGTGGGCAATAACATGATGAAACCAACTCTTGGAGTTGGGTAAGGGTCGTCCGAGGTCAGGTTCAATAGACGAAGGGACTCGCCACAGGGCAAAAAGAGGGGAAAGCAAGTAGAACCCACAATGAGGTAGTTAGCTAATGTGATAGTAAAAACTTTAGTGATGGGTACACAAAGGGGATCACTGAGCCGAGTACAAACTGTGTGGACCTTCATGAAACACTCAACGCCAAATGAAGTCAGGGCAGGGATCTACGGGCGAAGCTGATTGCAAGGGTATCATTACCCTTAAAAATTGCAATCTAAGAAAAATCAATAAATAGGTCTGTCTGGTCCATGCCGAAATAACAACTTTTGAGGTATCAAAACCCTTTCTCTCCCGAGATAAAGGGAATCGATCCATCGGAGAAGTTCAACCTCCAAAGTTTACATTGTACGACAAGAAGTCAGATTTGAGGTCACACATCAGCATTTCAGGCAGGTAATGGCACTTTGGAACCATCATGACGCACTCATGTGTAGGATATTTCAATCAAGCCTTAGCGATCTCAGGCTGAAATGGTTTGACAAGCTCATAGTCGAGTCCATCAGGAGCTTTGACAAACTTTTTTAGTCGTTTGTGGCTCGGTTTGTCATTAACACAAACGCACCAAGGGGGTCGGCTCTCTTTTGAGGCTTTGCAAAGGCAGTAATGAGACGTTCCATAACTATTGCAAATGTTATTGGGAGCTCTATAATGAGTTTTAGGATTATTCAAAAGAGCACGCCGTAGTCAGTTTCAAGCTCAGATTGACCTTGGGAGAAAAGTTATGGGAAGATCTTTTGCTAAACCTCCAAGCCAATCTCCGAGACCTCATGTCTCGGGTTGAAATGTTCGCTTTGTTGGAGGAGGATGTCAAGCAAGCGAAACGAGCAACGGGGCCTTCAACCTGTGGTGATGGGTCATTCAAAAGGCGGAAGAAAAATTCAATAGACTATAAAGACTGAGAGAGGCAGGGTATCAACATAGTTTTCAAAGAATCAATTCATAAACTCCTCACCCGAATCCAAGACAAGTCGTATTTTAGGAAGCCCCATCCCATGGGAGGAGATCCCCAAAAATGCAATCAACAATGAAGTGCTATTTTCATGAGGAGAAGGGGCATAGAACCCAAAATTGCAAGTCTTGAAGTTTTTTCTTGATCAACTTATTCAAGCTAGACATTTGAAAAAGTATGTTGATTAGGAGAAGACTCAGGCAGAGGAAGCCGAAGTTAGGCCTAACCCTAGGTTTGATTGAGGTAATGACAAAGCTGACGATGCCCAAGAGAAAGACCTTACTTTGGGGACTATTCATATGATTGGTGGCCCAAACCATCCCGATCTCGAGAATAAGATCTGGGGGAAGATCCACATCTCCATCAAATCTATGAGGTTCTCTCGATCCAACCAACAACGAAAAACCCAAGATAAGGCCAATCTGAGCCTAGTCACATCACATTTACCAAGGCAAATCTTGAGCAGGTCCAATCCCCCATAGTGATCCTTTGGTCATCCAACTGTAAGTCCACAATTATGATGTAAAGAGGATTCTGGGGACACTGGCAGCTCGGTTGAGTTGATGTACTACAATCTATTTAAAATAGCTAAAACTATCTAAAGATGATTTAATACCATCCCGAGCTACTTTAGTCGAGTTCAATGCTCAGTCTCACTAGCCCTTGGGAGCTGTAACTCTCAGTGTATAAGTTGGCTCCCAAAAGTTGGTGACAAAGTTCATTGTGGTTGACATCCCCTCCCCTATAACGCAATCATTAGCCGAGATAGGTTATGCTGCACCAGATTATCAAGTTCTCCATGCCACGAGGCGAGGAAATCCTTTATGGGGAGCAATGGCAGCCAAATAGTGTTACCTTGCCATGGTCTCCACAAAGGCAACAATAAAAGAAGTGCAACTATTGGTGGAAAAAATAGAAGTCATGAAAGATGTTAGCAGGACACCCGAGGCAAAGATCGTGGAAGATCTCATACGCTATGATCTTGATAAGCCATGCTTAGACCGCTTCTTCCTCATGTGTTCAAACTTGATAAAGCGGGAGAAAATCGAGCTCATCGTGTTCCTTAAAGCAAACATTGAGGTCTTCGCATGGACACTGTACGAGATGCCTGGGATTGACCTAAGTTTCATCAAGAATGAGCTCAATGTCATTCTCGATACTAGACCAATAAAGCAATGGGGACGCAGGTCCACAACAGGACATGTAGACACAGTGCTAAAGGAAGTCAAAAAGCTTAAAGAGGTAAGTGTTATAACTGAGGTTCTTTACCCAATCTAGTTATCCAATACAATTGTAGTAAAGAAATAGACAAGCAAATGGAAAGTGGGTGTTGATTTCACAAACCTTAATCGGGCTTGTCCAAAAGATTACTTTCCCTTGCCCAAGATTTATCAACTCGTGGATTCTGCCTTGGGTCATGCCTAAATGAGATTCTTGAATACTTATCAAGATTACCACCAGATTGTCATGCATGAGCCAAGTCAAGAGAAGACTACCTTTATCACCCCGATGGCATTTTCTACTACAAGGTTCCTTTGGGCTTAAAAATGCTAGGGCCACCTACCAACGCATAATTATGAAGATGTTCAAGCCACTAATGGGTAAAATCATGGATGCTTACATCGACGACATGGTGGTCAAAAGCAAGTAAAGGCTAGATCATTTGAAAGATCTCACTAAGGTGTTCACGATCTTAAAAGAATACAAATTGAGATTAAACGCAGCCAAGTGTGCCTTTGGAGTAAGCTCAGAAAATTTCCTAGGACAATTAGTAACCCAGTGAAGAATCAAAGCAAAACCAGAGTAGATATCGGCCATCAATGACCTTATCAGCCTAAGGACAACGAGGGAGGTTCAAAAACTAACCGGAATGGCAGCATCACTTAACCGATTTATTAGTAAGTCTTCTGACAAGTGTTGTCTATTTTTTCAAATCCTTCGTAAAAATTTAAAATTTTCTTGGAATAGAGAGTGCGAACATGCACTCCAACAATTCAAACAATATGTGACCAACCCGCCACTTCTTTTCACTTTGGATAAGGAAAAACTATATTGCCATCTCGGAGCATGTCGTTAACTCGGAGTTACTAAGGGAGGTAAATGGAGAGCAACGCCTGATCTATTTCGTTAGCAAGAGACTTATGGATTGTCAAATGAGGTACCGATCGCTAGAAAAATTGGTATTGGCCTTAATTGTGACCTCACGAAAACTCATGTACTATTTTCAAGCGCATCCAATTGCAGTGTATATCGAGTTTCCACTTAAATATATTTAAATGAAAGTAGACTTATCCAGATGACTGTCCAAGTGGGTTATCGAGCTCAAACAATTTGACATAAATTTCTTGCCAATCAAAGGCCAAATCTTGGCTAATTTTATCACGGAGTTCTCTCCTCGAATTGTAAATCCAGAGTAGGGGTGCCCTTTGCCTACATAAAAAAGGAGGGGAGCTCAATAGGAACATCAATCGAGACTAAACAGGCATTTGAGGATCCTGAGGTTCGTAAGGAACCACCTTAGGATGAAGAGGTATCCACAACTAAGATTATCACTTGAGGGACCCGAGGCTCACAAGGAGCCACCTCAGATTGATCATTCAAAAGGCGAAAAAGTATTTATTAATGAATCAAAAAATAGCCTAGGGGCAAGGCAGGCATCATTTTAAAAATCCCTGAGGGGGCAATTTTGGAGCACTACCTTAGGCTAAATTTCTCAGCAACAAACAACGAAACCGAGTACAAAACTTTCATTGCGGGACTTAGGTCTTCCTACAAGTTAAAGGTTCCCGCATGTTTTTAGTGACTCAAAGCTGGTCGTCAACCAGGTTACTGGAAAATTTGAAGCTCAGAGCCAAGATGGCTAAGTACTTTGCAATCGCAAAAACTCTTCTCACCGAATTCAGAGCAATTCAAATCGAGCGAGTGGAAAGAAAATTGAATTCACACACAAATGCATTAACATGCTTGGCATCAATTTTTTAAGGAGAAGTTGGACGGACCATCGTAGTAGATTTAATCTTGGCTCCCAGCATCGAAGACAATTAGCAGACTATTCTAAGCAACATCGAGTTAGGACTGAGCTAGATGGACCCAATCGCAGCATTTCTATACCATTATAAATTGCCCTATGACAAAAGGAAAGCACACAAACTCTGAATAAGAGCAACACAATTCTAGATTTCTCCCACTGGGGATTTGTACAAGAGATCATATTTAGGGCCTTACCTCTTATGCGTTCACTTGAGCTTGACCGAGGATGTTCTATTTGAAATCCATGAAGGCGTATGCGGACTGCACTCCGGGGGAAGATCACTAGTCCACCGAGCTTTAACTCAAGGATACTAGTGGCCCACCATGTAGAAAGATATCCAAGTGTATGTTCATAAATGTACAAAATGTTAACTCTTTTTCCCCTCATCCATAAACCAATTAGGGACTTGACTCATCTCACCAGTCCATGGCCCTTTTCCCAATTAGGAATGGACATTGTGGGGGACTTGCCCCAAGCTTTGGGGAGCAAAAAAATTCTATTAATCGCCTAGACTATTTTACCAAGTGGGTAAAAGTCGAACCATTAACCTAGATTAGAGAAATGGAAGTAATCAGATTCATCTGCAGAAACATCATGTTGAGGTTCGGCATTCCTAGAGCATTCGTGTCAGATAACGAATGGGCCAAAAGTCAAGAACTTGTTGTAACAATTGAAAAATGAATTTTATAACTCAACATCAAGCTACCCACAGTGCAATGGGCAAGCTGAGGCAACCAACAAGCTTAACATGAACAAGATTAAAAAAAATCTTGAAAAAACCAAAGGCAAATAGGTCGACGAGCTACTAAATATTTTGTGGGCCTATCAGACCATACCGCGGGAAGCGACGAAACAAAAAACCTTATTCTTTGGCTTTTGATTTTGAAGCTACTATCTCGCTAGAGATTAGTTTGTCCACAATATGAACTGAGGCTTACGATGACAAAAACAACTCTCAGATTCTAGCTCAGGATCTTAACCTTATTAATGAACGAAGAGAAAATACACTAGTACGGATGGCCAACTATTAGAAGCAATTAGTAAAATCCTATAACCAAAAAGTCCAGCACATAGAGTTTGCTATCGGCGACATCATCTTGAAAAAAATTATTGAAAATACCAAGGACCCAACAAACAGGAAGCTCAATCCCAATTGTGAGGGTCCCTACAAGATAACTAAGCTAGCCGAAGGGTGCTTATCATCTTGAGGATATCAAGGGCAAGCAAGTCTCGAGACCTTAAAACGCTAACAACTTGAGAAAATACTACCAATAAAATGTAACATCTTTGTATCGAGCTTGTATTTACAAAAGTTGCATGTTGGATTTCTTGACATTAGCAAAACTCT
>BRYE01000025.1:7317500-7320000 GCA_030159115.1 Actinidia arguta var. hypoleuca
ACCGTTGGAGAGCTATCGCCGGGCAGCTCCGACGACCTTTTCTCACTATTCTTGTATTGTAGCTCGGTCCAATAGCCAGCATCCAGTAGCCAGCAACCACCACTGACCACCGCTTCACCCTTACAAATGTCTATTTTTGATTTTCTCTCATTTATTCCTCAAATACCCCCCCAAACCCAATATGTATGTAAAAGTTTTTCACCCTTGCAAATGAGTACGGTGAATTGGGTAAATGAATGCCGTAATAATCAGCAATAGCAAGACTCAAATTGAGCAATTGTACATGATTTGAGATTGCTTCCATCGGATAAATCTATCTAGTCCTCGTAAAAAACACACCAAAAAACACCAAAAAACAATTAAGGAAACATTCATCCTAAAACGCAATTACTTGATCCTTAATCCCATGTCACAATCACTTTATTAAAAACCTACTGTGATTTTTATCATCTAAAAACAAATAACTCGATTACAAGTCAAACTAAACAATCAAAAACAGGGAAAAAGAACTCACAACAGCCTTACCATGAACACTATAATAGCTGACGCTTCATTTATCAGAACTTCTCTAACAAATCCATAAAATAATATGATAGTCAAAAAATATTAAGGGCTAAAATTTATGATTTTTCAAATTTGAAATGAATGGAACACACTTCAAATGTCAAAATAATATTTAGGAACAATTACGAAAAAACTCCAGGTTTTGATCAAAGGAACAAATTAAACCTAACAGTTTAAATTATAATAAATTGAATCTGTAGTTTTAATTCGGTAATAATTTAAACCACCTGTTAATATCCGTCTCTCTAGGGCTAAGAAAATTAACTGGTTCGCGCCCAAAATGCATGTGAACAATTTCGCATAATGCTGCCTCCTTTTAAAACCCTAATCGAATCAATGAACAAGATAAATTAGAAAGTTTTAATTTTGTATTTATTTTAAAAAAATAAATTTATATGGCATTTGGGAATACGAATGGTTCAATTAGGGTTTTAAAAAGGGAGAAACTCTATACAGCGTGATTTTAGTGTATTTTGAGTTGGAACCAGTTGATTTCGTTAATTGTAAGTTGATAGAGACTAACCGTTTTTGATTTGTTACAGTTAAATTGTAGGTTTTAATTTATTTCCATGATCAAACTCTAAGATTTTTGTATGTAATACTCTCTAATATTTATTTATTTTATTTTGACCATTTGCATAGTGCAACCCCGTCCGAGGACAAAAATGACAACAGTAAAAAAAGAAAAACTGTGAAGAGCCCCTTACCTTGCTCTAGGAAGGCCACTCTTCAAAATGCCATGTTAATTGCATAATTGATGTTAAAAGCCGCAAAGTGCATGCTATATTTGTATGAATCTATTAGATATACTGCAATGTCATCCATTGCTCTCCGCCCAACAGAAAGCATAAATTAAAAAAATGAACTTTAATCCTTAGCAGTGATGAATCTAAAAGGGCGACAGTTTTATAGTAGTATTATATACTAATATTTTTAAATTATATTGGTTCACCACTTTAAAAATTTTAAAAATTCTCAATTTTTATAGTAATATTATGTACGGATATTTTCAAATTATATTGGTTTGCCACACTAAATTTGAAATTAGAATTGTATTTTATGCATATGTTTCAATTTTTGTAGTTAGTAATTTGTATGTATATTTGCCCCCATAAGATTAAAATTCTGCATCCGTTCTTAATTCTTAGAATAGTAATGTGACCGAGAGTTTTATTTTCAACAAATTAAAAAATTATTTTTATTCTCACCTTCCTTTCTTTTCTCTTTTTGTATGTTATGTTGAATTATTATTAACTTTCTTTCATCTCTTTCTTTAAAACCAATTAAGAAAATAGTATTTTCCCCACTTTTCTTTCTTTCTTTCTTTTTTTTTTTGCCAAACAAATCATTTTCTCTCTCTTCATTTTTCCCCCGTCCTCGAGTTCCAAACACAGCCTTGCCTGACCCACTTGACTAAATATGGAGCTTCACCCATGACCCGGGTCCATTACGCCCTAAAACCAAACAAACCCAGTAAAGCCTAAACGCAAGAAAAGCTTGAAACAGCAACACAACCCGTACCAAACCCCTACTTTTGCCCTCCTGAAACCCTAGAACTCTCTCTCTCTCTCTCTCCTTCCTACATGAAATCCCCCCAATTACGATTCTAACAATCCTCACCAATCTCTCCGATTCGCCCAACTACAAACCCTAAACCATAGGGTTTGTTCATATTCGCACTCGTAAACATGTCTCTTCCCTCTGTAGAGTGTGTATACGTTACAGAAGAATGTGTACGGGAGTGGAAAAGCGGAAACTCTATCTTCAAGGCCCCAATCCCGGTTCCCGTGCTTCGCTTTCTGTACGAGCTCTGTTGGACCATGGTATGTGTTCTGTTGCGAATTTGGTTTAGTTCAATTAGTTTTTTTTCTTCTGAATTGTTGTTATATGTGTGCTATTTTCTAATGGGTTTTGCTCTGTTTGTGTTTCCATTTGA
>BRYE01000025.1:7362500-7365000 GCA_030159115.1 Actinidia arguta var. hypoleuca
GGATTTAGGCTCCGGTTGACATCAATTTTTTTTTATTTTTTTATTTAAAATAAGTAAAAAAAATAACTAGAGTTGGCTTTTTATTTTTCTATTTTTGTGTTTTTGCTTAGTTTTAGGTAAAATAAAGCCAGAAAAGCAAAAAAGTTAAAAAATCTTGACCTTTTTATTAGCAAGTTTAAAAAAAACTTAGCTTTTAAGCATTACCAAACGGAGCCTTAGTGATGAAAAAAGAAAATGATAGTAAAAAAGTTAGAAGATTTAATTATTTAGCACCGTTTGATCCTTTATTATTTTGCATTTTTTTTATTTTGGTTAAATTTTTATCCAAACACAGTGTTGTCTTTTCAATTTTTGGAAGGCAATTTCTTTTTTACTTGTTGGATGCTCCAGCCGATGCAATCTTTTATTTTCCGAAGTTGAGGGTCTGGGTGAAACTACAGAGTACCGTCTGGTATGGATCGAGTATGGTATTGCAATCCCTGTCCTTGTATACTAGAACTGTCAAATGGGTTGGGTCGATTATGGGTCGCTCGAGTCTAGTCCGATTTCGTACAGCTCGAGATCGATCTGAGCCTGAACGGTCTTGAGTTCGAGCCCGTTATAAAATTTAGCATGAATGAGCCTAAGCTCGAATTCGAATGGGCCTAATTCCGAATTCGAATGGGCCTAAATCTGAGCTCGATCTGATTTTTCTCTCTCTAATTTAGAACATGGTATAAAATTAAGCCCGAACACAGTATAAAAAAAATATCACAAATTATAAAATAAAAAAATAATTTTATAATTTTATATAATAAATTAATTTTTTTTTTTAATTTTGGTCTATTTTTATTAGTAGGTATTTGATTTTCAATCTATTTCTCTCATCCTTAAAAATAATTTTGGCCCAAGTTTAAACCCGAATAGACCCGTTTAAAGCTCGATCCGAATTCAAGCCCGAACGAGCTTAATTTAAAGCCCGATCCGAGCCCAAACACAAAGTAAAAAAATTCAATTTTCGGATTGAGCCGACCACTAACAAAGTTAAGTCCTGCTTGAGCCCGATCTGATTTTTTTTTTTTGACTAGTCCAGTCCGATTTAAAGTCCAAAAAATCTGAATTACGTTAGAACTGGGCCGGATCGGATCGGCCCATTTGACAGCTGTACTGTATACCCGACCACCAATGAAACCGCTTAGGTCCTAATTACATATCTATGCCAACTATTATTCGTATTTACAAACTTGCCCTCTATATAGAAAGTTCTAAAATAAAGTACGGATGAATGAAGTAAAATTCTGCTGCTATGTGGTATTTGGATTTTGCATTGTGGGTACTGGTACATCCTCGATACATTCCTTCCTTTTTTCCATTTTCAACCACTAATTGAACAAAACCCAAGTGAATGAATAAAGATTGGAAGCTACTTTGGAATTAACTTTTGAAGCCATCTTTTTTAAAGAAATTATTTTTTAATTACTGATATTTCTTCCGTTTTTGGTTAAAATTATTTACTTTTATGTCTCTTTTGACTAGAACCTAAAAAATTAAAAATAAAAAATGACCAAATTTAGAAGAAAAAAAATAATATTTTTGTGTTATCTTTAGCGGTTTTGTTTTAAAATTTAACCAATATTTTTACTTTTAAGAATCACCTATAATGGAAGCAACTAAAAATGAAACAATTCGAACCAAGGTTAAACAATTTTCATTAAACAGAAAACCTTCAAATAATTTTTTTTTAATCACAAATTGAAAGACCATTGCAAATGTTTAGAAGAAATCATGGTAGTGGTAGGCTAACACGCTGTTATGTGGATTCAAGAACTCAAATGGTATTGACCAAGTCAACTTAAAAAGTCTTTCTAAATTTTTGTGTAGTCAAAGTAAAAACATTCCTACATAAATAAATTAGAAAAAGTAAAAATGGGAAACAAATGGGGATTCAACTCAGTTGTGTATGTTTTTCAATGGTTGTGATATATGATTTTTATTGTTTTTCACAGTCTTTTCATTTGCTGTACCTTTCTAAAATAATTTTTTAGCGCAAATTGTAGGGTTGATAAACAAACCAAGATATTCGATCTGAACTTGTGTTCGGACCATTAAAAACTTATTTGAAACTGATTTGTTTTGTAAGGAATATTTTGATTGAGCTGTCATTGGTATATTTTATATGATGTGCAAAAATGAGTCAAATAAATTGATTTATAAGCTCAAAATAAAGTTTGTGATCCATAAAATACTGAGACATGGTCTGTCGTAGCATTTATATTTATTTTATTAATTGATATGAGATATGAAGATGTAGGCCTATTTTAAGTTATTTGGGCTCCTTAATGGGAGGGCTCAATAATTATTTTATTTTATTTTTTGCCTGGTCCCCTCTACTAACCTAACTAGGATTTTACATATATTTATCATATATGTGACTGTGAGGGTTGTGTTGCCCCCTTGAAAGACAACATGAGGGGGGGAGGGGTTTCCACCACTTGAAAACTATTATTGCCAAAGATTACGA
>BRYE01000025.1:7372500-7380000 GCA_030159115.1 Actinidia arguta var. hypoleuca
GGAGTACAAGGAGTACTACGATAATGGATGGGATTATAGAGATCGTATGTACTGTGTTTGGATAGGGTGGTATAGAGCAATGGAATAGGATGGCAGGATTGTTAGTGCTCTAGCATAAGTAGGCAATTTCATGACGTGTTGTGATTCCGTAAGATAACACTACTGAGAGGAGTAAATCTGTAAGGTGAATGCAGTGAGAGGAGTTCATCCGTAAGGTAAAGCTACGGGGAGGAGTTCGCTTCAACCCATGAAGGATGTCGATCGCCTCGTCACCTCTTAAAAAGTCTCGCCACCAGCATTGGATGCGCAAGGGGAGCTTCAATTCATAAATGTTGGATTGGGAATGAAGACCATCAAACCAAGATTTGAGTAAGTCCGACTTGGAAGCAGCTTGTCATCAGAGAGCCCCAACAACAAGACGGGCGTTCGAGGCATGTCAGAGATGTTCAAATTCACAAGTGTGCCACCTTGGTCGACTAACTTGTTGGTCTAGTCTCTGTGATTTTGGCCAGAGCGCCTTATTCATGGATCAGATCAATCTTGGTAGGCCAAGTGGGTTGAATGTCTTGGTAGTTGACCAAAAAACATGATCAACCAACCTTGTATCATACCTTAATCTCTTAGACTAGTGTGCTTTTTGGTCACTAACTTCTAAGTGTGGTCAACCAAATTGGAAGACTTTGGTCAACAAACCAAGTCGATAATTCAAATATTTAGGCCGTTAGCCTTTTTGGCTTGGCCTATAAATACTCCTATTGGCGATTCTTTTTAACCCAAGATTGATGTACATTGAGCTCTATAGTGAGTATACTATATATATATAGACTATGTGGACGTCATGATTGAATTAACATGACAAAAAACTTTTCTATCAAATCCAAAATAGTGATGGACAAGCTACTCAAATACAGTAGAACATGATATTACATGTCATGACAACTGCAAATATTGTATGTCAACCTAAAAACTGAATGTAACTTTACATTAAGATTTTTAAACAATAAAAGTAAATGCCATATACGACCACACTATCTTTAGCATTTGAATTTCAGCTTCATTTTTCAAAGTCCGCATATAATAACTTTAAACTTCTATTTCAAGTTGTTTTATGCTATTGTTTGAGACACCAATTTTTTTTCGCTTATCTCTTGTAACATTGTATGGTAGTATATTTTTCCCTTACTGCAATATATATAAGATTTTTTAATGAAGAAGTGGTCAAAGTGAAACTATATAATGAAACTCGAAACCATTTTGTTATAGGCAATAACTACCACCCAACTAGTTTTCTAGTGTCCACTAAAAAAATAATTTCATCTTTTTTATATTACTGGTTCATTATTTTATTTTAAAATATATATTCACTTTCAAAAGTCAATAAAAAAATATAAAATTTTCTCTTTTTGCCTTTTCTTTTCTAAAACATTTCAACTAAAGTAAAAAAAATCAAAAATAATGATTCTATAGGTAAAACTGAAAAAAATCAATGTAAATTAAATGTAATAATTATGTTATCTCAAAAAGATTGATTCTTAAAAATGACAAGTAATATGAGACGGAGGAGAGAGTATTAACAAGTGTCATGAGAATATTCGGTTACAAAACTTCAAATCGTTGTTTATATTTTTTCGGTAAACACTTTTTGAAAGAATGCATAACAATTTCAGTATCGGTATCATTTGCTCATCGATACCCAATATGTGTGCAACTTGTGCCTATGGTTGAGCAAGTGTGTGACACTGATTGCCCATTGACTGGCCATCAACTGACTTAGGCCCCGGAAGACGCACCGAAAAGGACTCTCCCAATAACGGATAGACCCAAGATCCGACCCTTATCCTCAAGGCTCAAAACAGAACAAAATCAAAAAACATCCAAAAAGGCAAAAATTGTTTCCACTAAACCGGAACTCATTAGAACCGTTCAGTAACTTAGTATATGAAGGTCAACTGATTCGTATATGAATAGTTTTAGACTTGATCCCTGTTTTCAAGGTAGATTACGGCCTCTGGCCCTCCGTCAGACGGCGGAGATCGGAGGCCGCCGCCAGTTTTCACAAGTTCCTCTCTTCGTCTCTCAAGATTTTTCTCCGTCATTATCTCTCTACTGTCTCCGTGCATCTTGATTCATACCAAATGTTCGCTGCGGCCCATATTTTTGGGAATATATCAAATTAGGATTTATGGAGGAAAACAATCAAACATCCATTACCAATTTATTACAAAACATTGGTGTTATTTGTGGCAGTGAGGAGGAATATCGAATTAAAAGAGAAACTGTGTTGCTACTATAAAATCGATAGAGACTCGTAAAACGACAGATTTATGTGGCCTTTTGATCTTGAAGATTTAGTTAGGGGCCTCGATTGTATTTGGGATAATTAGGGAGGAGGAGGAGGAGGAGGAGGAGGAGGAGGAGAAAAAGAACATAAGATGGCCGGAGAAGATGAAGTTGGAATAGACGAGTAAAGACGAAAAGAGGGTCAAAATAGATGTGTCATATAGATTCTTGTGATTCTCGGATATGATTTTTTACGCGGGGAATGGGAATTTTTTTTACCAAACTAGAGTTGTTTTTAGGAAAATGTTGTACAAATGTACAAAATCGACAGGGATGCAGAATGCAAAAGGTCCATCATAGAGGAGAGTGGTTTAGAGAGGATTTGGCCAGAACGACAGCCCTTTTCATCACTCACACAGCCAAAAGATTGTGTCCTCTCCTTCTTCCTTTCCCTCGCACTCACCCCCTGATACACACACAAAACACCCACGTGTACAACAGAGCATATGGAAATTGGTTTTAATTTTTTGTGGTCAGTTGATTTGTTTGGTGAAGGGTCCTAGATAGGGACAACGATGATGATTTTTACCGTTCAAGTTTTTTGGGCAGTTTCAGCGGTGGGTTTTCCGGAGTCGAGATGGAGATTGTGGTGGTCTACTAGAAATGGCGATTTTATTGATGGGTTCTGTACTATGATTTAGGGTTTTGTTTTTGCAACCCACTGTAATTCTAGCTGCAATGATTAGATACAGAGAATTGGTAGTCAAGTATACAAAGAAATCTGGTAGATGCATAGAATTTGGAGTCAAGTGTACAAATAAATCCGGAAATGGTGTCCTGATGAGGGAAAAGTAAGTAGTTCAAGTTGTGCTCAAGAATCGAATCATCAATTATTTTGGGTAAAATATACATTATTTTATACTATCTAGATCAATCACATACACAAGACTTCCAATGGGACACACAAAATTTTTAATAGAATACTTAATTATTATCATATTCTATCTATAAAAGCATATCTTAACTAAAAACTAACTCTTCAAGAAATAATTTTTTAAAAGTTTTAACTAACTCGAGAATTTCACTCCCATATGAACACTCCATGTGGGCCAACTGAGCTTGGGCTCAAATATGTGGGCTGGACTCAATAATCTCCCTCTCCAGCCTACTGGAAGGTGATCTGATATTTTCAAGTTGTCCATCATGACAGCTTCTAGTCCAGCTCCCTCATAATATTTACAAGACAACATCCGAGAGATCTCGTCCTCATCAACAGGCTACTCCACTTCCCACAAAAGTATATGCACCTCCACACCGAAGTGCTTGACACCTTCTCACCGATGTGCCCCCACCGAAAGGTGCTGCAAATTACATCACTTTGCAAATTGTTGTGGCTCCATCTCTCATCTCTTGTGCACACAACTGAAGAGATCATCGCCACTAATCAAATCGAGAGCGAAAGAGATTCGTTTTGGCGACATCAAGCTCGTCGTTGTACAACTCTTAAAAATTGGCTTTGTCTCCTTCTTTTGAGCTTTTAACTGGACAACCTGCACTAATTGCACCACTCGTATCTGGACAGACTTCTGCACACATCTTAAAGTATCTCTCTGCGTTTTTGTACCCTTATAGATCCTCCAGGTGGGTCTGTGCTTGCTTCGCGTACCTTTGTGCAAATGTTGATTTTATTGTCCATTATGCTTGTTAATACCACTAGACACATGTTTGACAGTAGATCCTCTTGTTTGAACACTACTCTTCAGTCGATATAGCCCTCTAGTCTTCCTTTGCCACAGCATCTCCTTATTTTTTTTGGATACTCTTAAAGTTCTTCCACTAGCTGTTGTTAGCCCAAAAAGCAATTCAAGAGGGGGTGAATTGAATTTTTCAAAATAATAATTATAATTAAGATTAATAAAAGATTAATTTAATCAATGAAACAGTAAATTATAATGTATGCAATGCAATATAAACAATAATAATAATGAATGCAAGGTACAAGAAATCACACCAAGAATTACCGAGGTTTAACCATAACTTGTGGTCTACGTCCTCACCCTAAGACCTCCTAGAAATCTTCTTCCACTATGCAATCACCAATTACAGAATAGGTACTAATTTACCAAGTGCTTAGCTCACTTTTACACAATAACTTCTTTTAAGTTCTACCAAGTGATTTTGTCCAAGATCCACTTTAACTTATAAGTGTTTTGTTTTTATAAGAGAACACTCAATCTCTTACTCACAAGTGTATATGTTTTATACAAGTAAAATACAAAATCTCTATATATAGTAGATATGAATTGAATAGCTCACTAAATGCCAACCCTTGAGGACAAGATTATTTTCTAGAAATATAAGGAATTATCAGCTCTTAATGATCCATCTAATGAATAATCATGTATCTTTTCTGTATAAATGCATTTGGAGGCTTGTATTAAAGGCCCTGAAGTTAATCCATCTGTTGGAGGTAGTTGGGGCTTATTAAATGCGGGTACAAATATTTCAGCATTTAAAAATTTAGCCGTTATGTATTGACACCTTGTTTTATGTGTCGACACTTCACGCGTTGTCTGTGGTCACAGCTTTCATGTGTCGACTCTTAAAGAACATGTGTCGACACTTCAAGTCTTCATTTTTTAGTTCTTGTCTTCTATCTCCATGTGTCGACTCTTCAATTTCATGTGTCGATACTTGATCATCCATTCCTCAAACTTTGGCATTTGTTTTCATGTGTCGACTTCTCAAACTCATGTGTCGACACTTTTATTTTTAGATTCAAATTTTTGTTTACTATCTTCATGTGTCGACTCCTTATGATCATGTGTCGACGCCTCTTGCCCAAAATATTCTGTCATGTTTTCCTTGGCCAACTGAGCTTCAAACACTTCAAGATCTTCAAGGGGTCTTCTCTTTGGGGTATATTTGATTGTTCAAGGATTTTAATCCAGTGAGGTTCATTAAGGATTTTTTTAATTCAATTTCGATTGAATTTTTCATTGTTGATCCAACTACAATCATTCTTGGTGACTTCAATAACATTCTTGAAAACTTCAAGAAGTCTTCATATGTCTAATGGTCTCTTCATTTGAACACTGTTTATCTCTTTGAATGTAAGTCATCTTTTTGATTTCTAAGATGGTGCTATTTCACTACTTTGTTGCATTGCTTGGTCCTGTCTTGTTATGCGTCCATTTTGTCAAGTAGTAGACTTTAAATCAAGTTTTAAGTCTAAACTCTAATTCTCATTAAATTGCATATTAATTAAATGCATTAGTAGATTAATACAAGGTTTAGTTATCATCAAATCAAGACATGGAATCAACAACTGCAAAGCTGCAACCCTTAGAATCTATCATCCCAATGAAAATTAAAATTTTTTCTCAAACTAGAAACATGCCTTACCTCGGTCCATGTTAGAGACTCTCCCGTCTATCATGTGGAACTGGACTGCTCCTTTGCCAACAACTCTGCTCGATGTGTTATTTGTCATCCATACAAGTCCGCCATCACATGTTGCATATGTAGAAAATATCTCTTTATTTCTGCACAAATGGTAAGCACTGCCTGAATACAATATCGAATTTGATTTCTCATCTATCGATGTTGCTAGAAGTACATCACTCTCATCCGCATCCACAGTCATCACTACTGCTGCTACTATCTCTGTAGATGGATCATTCTTGATATTTGCTTTATACTTTGGATAATTTCTCTTGATATGTCCCTTCTGGTCGCAGTAAAAGCAGATAAAAGTACGATCTCTGGATTGTGAACTCGGTCGTCCTCTCCCAATACCGCTTTGATGACCTCGACCTATTTTTCTACTTCCTTATGAGACTAGGGCTCGCGACTCATAACTATATACCGTACCAATCTCTCTCCACCATGCCTTATTCAATGGTCATCCTTGACTATACTCATAGTCAACTTCTCGTTCGATGCTGAATTGCTAAGAGAAACCACTAATGTCTCCCAATTTTCTAGCAAGAAACCCCAAAGCAGTAAGACCTGCATATCATCCTTGTATTGTAGGTCAACATTAGCCAATTGATTAATCAAATTTTAAAACTCACTCGTATGTTCCGCTATTGATGTCCCATTTTGAAGTTTCAAATTCACTAGCCTTTTCATCGATAAGGCTTTGTTCCTAGATATCTTCACCTAATACATCATCTTCAACTTGGTTCACAACTCATAAGCACTCGTCTCATGTGCTGCATGATTGAACACCTCGTGTTCAATGCATTGTCTGATCAACCCAATCATTTTTTTGGTTTATCTTCTTCCATTCCTCATCATTCGTCACTGTAGATTTGTCTTCCTTATTCTTCAATGGGGCGTACAAATTCTTGAAGAATAAGATATCTTCCATTTGTCGTTTCCACATTGCATAATTCATGGCTGAAAGCATGATTATTAAGGACGTGCATGGGTCAGTTCTATAATAGACTCAGAACCAACTTGACCTTGATCGATTCTTTATTTTTGGACCCAGAACTGAACCAATCGTCCAAAGAAACCGAACCGAACAAACCCGATCGGGTTCGATTCAGTTCGGTTCTTCGGAACGTCAGTTCAATTCTTCGATTCGTTCTACAAATAAGCCACCATGAGCAATAATAGCAATGATCGGGTCTATATTTCGGTTCTTTGATCGATTTCGGTTCGATTCGATTCGGTTCAGTTCGGTTCGGTTCGGTTCGATTCGATTTTGGGTAAAAAAATTTACGGACCCGAGAATTGAACCATCAGATAGGTCTATAATTTTCAGACCCAGGACCAAATGAGGGCATGGTAGAACTTAGCCAAACTGATCCAATGAGGTCGGATTGGTTCGGTTCTAGGTTATTTCGGGTATTTTGTGCACCCCTAATGATTATAACCCCCGAATTATTTTCCTCCATCTTACTTCACCTAATTAGAAGCAAAATATAATAAAATTAACTTCGAAAATGGATCCGAAATGATAAAAAAACTCAAAAAAGATTAAAATGTCAAAACTAAAAATTTTTGGGACCAAATTGCCAAAATTAAAAATTTCATGGACCAAATTATAATTTTTCAAAAAACTATAGAGATCTATCATAAAATTACATAATCTTCACGAATATTCTCGAAATATTCCTTCTCAGGTGGATTGGTCAAAACTAACTTCGGTCAACGAGCGGCTGAAACATCCAGTGGCACTTGATGACGAGTCCGAT
Source organism: Actinidia arguta var. hypoleuca (assembly GCA_030159115.1). Classification (NCBI taxonomy): domain Eukaryota; kingdom Viridiplantae; phylum Streptophyta; class Magnoliopsida; order Ericales; family Actinidiaceae; genus Actinidia; species Actinidia arguta. The sequence continues at coordinate 7,379,988 of BRYE01000025.1, forward strand.
GTCCATTTGACTC
>BRYE01000025.1:7385000-7395000 GCA_030159115.1 Actinidia arguta var. hypoleuca
ATTCCCTCAGGGTGTACAGCTCAGACTTCCTGAGGAGGGCGAGACCATTCTTTCTGCTCGCCCTGGAGAGGTAGCTTTTTATGAGGCCGCCTTTCCCGCGGGCCTCCGTTTTCTTATTCCTTTAATTATCAGGTCAATTTTGTTTTCTATAAAATTTGTCCTGCTCAGCTCGTCCCCAATGCGTGGCGCAGTATCGTCGGCGCCGTGTCGTTGTGGCGAGTTCACAAGTTTGTGATGACCCTATCCGAGTTTAGGAACATTTTTTCCCTCACTAATAACCCTAAGCCGGACCAAGGGTGGCTGTACTTCAAGGTGAGGTACAAGAAAATTATCCTCGGAGGGTACCCCAGCAACGTGAAGGGGTGGAAAAGCAGGTTCTTCTTTGCCTCCGGGGACAATTGGGAGCTTTTTGATGAAGAACCTCGGGAGGGAGTACCGCGGATTCCGAGGTCATGGGGAATTTCAAGTCGGTTTTTATTTTGCCAACGTTAGTTTATTGATTAACTAGATCGGTATTAACATGGGTTTCTTTTCAAATAAACGCTGCAACGAGCTGCCTACATTGCTGTCGTTCGAGCAGGAATTCTATGACCAAATTTCTAAGTCGGTGGCAGAACGTGGGCGCTACGCAGTCCCCATAATTTTTAAAACCAAGGCTTTTCGTCGGGTTTTCAGCTCGCCCGGTCCTGCTGAATCAGGAGAAGAGGGCGATCATCCGCAACCGCCATCGACGTCGGGTGAAGCGGGTGAGTCCCGCTCTTCCCGTGGTGAACTTCGAGATGGCCAGCCCCGAGAGGACTCGATAGAATATCTAGGGACTGTTAGGAAGGAACTGAGGAGGGTTGCCCCTCATATTCCCGACCTAACCTTATTAAGATGGTCGGGGGGAAAGATCCGAGACTCTGTCTTAGAATTTTGCTCAAAGTTGGGATCGAGCTCGGTCTCGACATCAGAATCCTGGTCGAATTCCGAGCTATCCCCCGAGCTTAGATCGGATGGTATAAACCCTTACTAACTTTGTTGATTATTTTTTTACGTCTGATATATATATATATATATATATATTTTTTTTTGCAGCGATATCGAAGAGAATCAGCCTCAAGAAGCTCGGTGAAAGGGTGAAGAGAGCCTGAGGTGAGAGTTCATCCAAAAAATCTGCTCCCCCTGCAAAGGGGGTGGTTATTGGCGAGAAATGCCCGGTGGATGAACCTCCCACCTCGCCGAGCAAAAAGGCGAAGTCCGGGGATGAGTCCAAAGGCAAAGGGCAAGCCCCCATCCCTGAACCAAAAAAGAAGTCTGGTCTAGCACACCATCCAATGGCCCCTTGTTCTGGTCCTGGGGAGGGAAGCTCGCCATCGTTGGGTACAGTTCTTGGTCCGAAGGCCTCCATCTTGGGGAGCCCTTCGGTGGCCGAGAAGATCCTTCGAGGGGTAATCCCTCCTACGGATCAAGAGAAGGTGGGGCAGCTCTCTCTGGACCAGACTGTCTCGAAATTTTTCCAAGCTCTCGGCCAGGTATCATTTTGATACTATCTTCTATTTGTTTTATCCTTGCTAAATATGATTGGTTTGATCTGATTATATTTATTTGTAGCAGGCGCTTGTGTTCGGATCTTCCCTGGCGGTGAAAAGCAGGGAGACCATTGAGGAAGCAAGCCTTCAACAGGGGCGAGCTGCCTCTTTGGATACTGAAGTCTCTCGCCTTCAGAAGTTATCCGCCGATCTGGAGCAGCAACTGGCCGAGGCCCGAGCTCGAGAATAGCAGGTCGGCGATGAGTTCGCCAAACTTAAGGCTGAAAGGGACTCCTTCTCCGACAATCTGTCAAAGGCAAGGCTTTTGGTTGAAGACTTGAGGGGAAGAGTGGAGCGTGCAGGAAAGCTGGCTGTTGAGGAATTCAAATCCTCGTCAGATTTCTCTGAGGCTGTCGAAAGTGCCTCCTCGAAATACTTTGGCGAAGGGTTTGACTTCTGTAAACGACAGCTCCGTCACCACCATCCCGACTTGGCCATAGACTTGGAGGATATGCGTCTCGACCTCGACCTGCTTGACGAGGAGGATGAAGGGGAAGGGGGCGAGGAGGAAACGGTTGAAAAAGGAGATGCAAACCCTCCGGACGACGCAGCTCCTCAAGGCGATGACAACCCTCCCCCTCTATCATAAATGTAAATGTAATTTGTAATTTGAATTGTCATGAATATAAATGTTGACTTCCTCGGCAATTTTGAATGTTGATTTTTATACTGTGTATCCTTACGTAATTCTTAACTAATGGCAAACTAGGATAGGAGAGGTCATTTTCCAGTGATCTGACAACTTTTAATTTTGGCGAGCAAGATGCCTTCATTAAGTGGTTTATGGCGATCTTGATTAGGCGACCAAGACTCCATCATCTTTTGATGAATTGACGATCTTGATTAGGCGACCAAGATGCCTGTCATCTGTTGATTAACTAGCGATCTTGATTAGGCGACCAAGATGCCTCTGTCATCTTTTGATGAACTGGCGATCTTGATTAGGCGACTAAGATGCCTTCGTCATCTTTTGATGAACTGGCAAACTTGATTAGGTAACCAAGATGCCTCCGTCATCTTTCGATGAACTGGCAATCTTGATTAGGCGACCAAGATGCCTCCGTCATCTTTTGATGAACTGGCAATCTTGATTAGGCGACCAAGATGAGTCCGTTATCTTTTGATGAACTGACAATCTTGATTAGGCGACCAAGATGCCTCCGTCATCTTTCGATGAACTGACAATCTTGATTAGGCGACCAAGATGCCTCCGTCATCTTTTGATGAACTGGCGATCTTGATTAGGCGACCAAGATGCCTCCGTCATCTTTTGATGAACTGGCGATCTTGATTAGGCGATCAAGATGCCTTCATCTTTTGATGAACTGGCGATCTTGATTAGGCGACCAAGATGCCTGTCATCTGTTGATGAACTGGCGATTTTGATTAGGCGACCAAGATGCCTCCGTCATCTTTCGATGAACTGGCAAACTTGATTAGGTGACCAAGATGCCTCCGTCATCTTTCGATGAACTGGCGATCTTGATTAGGCGACCAAGATGCCTCCGTCATCTTTCGATGAACTGGCAATCTTGATTAGGCGACCAAGATGCCTCCGTCATCTTTTGATGAACTGGCAATCTTGATTAGGCGACCAAGATGCGTCCGTTATCTTTTGATGAACTGACAATCTTGATTAGGCGACCAAGATGCCTCCGTCATCTTTCGATGAACTGGCAATCTTGATTAGGCGACCAAGATGCCTCCGTCATCTTTTGATAAACTAGCGATCTTGATTAGGCGACCAAGATGCCTCCGTCATCTTTTGATGAACTGGCGATCTTGATTAGGCGACCTCCATCCTGCACTGTTATTAAAATAAACTAGAGAAGTTTTATTACTCGAAATAAAATCTAGGAGTTACAAGTATTCGCCAAGGGAGTTATTGAAAATATTTCTTCAAATGCTCAGCGTTCCAAGGATGGGGGAGTGCTTTTCCGTTCATGTCTTCCAGCCAATAAGTTCCTGATCTAGTTAGCTTGACGACCTTGTAAGGGCCTTCCCATGTTGTTCCTAATTTCCCAGCATTTGGCTCTTTGGTTGATAGGGTAACTTTCCGCAGAACTAGGTCGCCAGGTAAGAATGATCTGTGTTTGACTCTCTGGTTGAAATATTTGGTGACCTGATGCTTATAAGCTGCTTGGCGTATGCCCGCTTGTTCCCGTTTTTCATCAAGAAGGTCAAGGTTGAGTCTCAGCTCGCCTTCATTGCTATCCTTGTCAAAGTTTGAAGTTCTGAAACTCGACATTCCGATTTCGACAGGTATTACTGATTCAGTTCCGTAAACCATGGAATAAGGCGTTTCACCAGTAGGAATCCTGCTAGTCGTGTGATATGCCCATAAAATGCTCGGCAAGTCTTCCACCCACTCTCCTTTGGATTTCTCCAGTCTTGTTTTTAGATTTCTTAAGATGGTCCTGTTGGTGACCTCTACTTGGCCATTGGCTTGAGGGTGACCAGGCGAGGAGAAATGATGTGATATGGCGAGGTCCAAGCAGAATTTCCTGAACCCATCATTGTCGAACTGTTGGGCATTATCTGAGATGAGAACTTTGGGAATTCTAAACCGGCATATGATACCCTTCCACACAAAATTCTTCGTAATTTTTTCGTTGATTCTTGCTAACGGTTCTGCTTCTACCCACTTCGTAAAGTAATCAATAGCTACGATTAAGAACTTCCTCTGTAATGGAGCTTGAGGCAAAGGCCCTAGTATGTCGATCCCCCATTGGGCGAATGGCCACGGGCTAGTAATTGGCACCATCTCAGTATGGGAAAGGTGGTTGGATGGAGTGAACCTCTGGCATTTGTTACACTCCCTGGTGTATTTTGCTGCATCCTGTCCCATCTGGGGCCAGAAGTAGCCTTGGCGAATCGCCTTTTGTACCAGCGATCTCGCCCCCAAATGATTTCCGCAGATGCCTTCGTGTATTTCTCTCATCACATAATTGGCTTCCTCAGGTCGGAGACATCTTAGGAGGGGACCAGAGAAGGATCTTTTATATAAAATTCCATGAAGCAGGCAGAACCTTGCAGATCTGTGGCGAAATCGGCGAGCTTGGAGTTTATCTGCCGGAAGTGTATCGCTCCGAAGGTAGGCGACGATCTCATCCATCCAGGTCGGGTCCGTTTCTGTCGTATAGATGGATTTGGCGACCTCAATACTTGGTTTGGACAAGAATTCCAGAGGTATACTTCTGTCTGATATAAAATCAAAAGTTGAAGCGAGATTAGCTAGGGCATCTGCTTTCCTGTTTTCTTCCCTAGGGATCTCTTGAATGGTGAACTTTTTGATCTTCTGAGTTAAACATTTGACTTCATTCAAATAAGCTGCCATCCGTACGTCCCTGGCGAGGTAATCTCCCTGAACTTGGTTGGCCACTAATTGAGAATCACTCTAGGCTTCAATTGACTGGACTCCCAATCTTGTGGCGACTCGTAATCCGGCGAGGAGTGCTTCGTACTCAGCTTCATTGTTAGTGACTTTAAACCCAATCCGTATAGCGTATTCCATCTGTTCACCTGCCGGAGTTTGGAGAACAAGCCCTGCACCGCATCCGTGTTGATTGGAAGACCCATCTACGAATAATTTCCATTTGTCAAGCGTTTCCCCTGAGCTGTCGAGACTGTTCTCCGAGCTTCCGAGGTCCTTTTCTAAGTTACGAATCTCTGTCTCCGAGAATTCTGGATCGGGCTCATGGGTAGATTCAGCCACGAAGTCGGCTAAAGCCTGGGCTTTTATTGTCGTCCTTGGTTTGTAGTTAATATGGAACTCGCTCAACTCAATGGACCATTTCAGGAGTCTCCCCGAGGTATCTGGTCGTTGAAGAACTTGTTTCAACGGTTGATCAGTTAGCACGGCGATAGGATGGGCCTGAAAATAATGGCGAAGTTTTCTGGCGGCGATCAAGAGGGCGTAGGCGATCTTTTCAATCATTATGTATCTGTTCTCAGCACCCATCAGGACCTTACTAACATAGTATACCGGTTTTTGGACATGGTCTTCTTCTCGGATGAGCACGGCACTTACTACTGTGGGCGAAACAGCGAGGTATATGAACAATTCTTCCCCGGTGGTCGGAACCACAAGCAGTGGAGGTGACCCTAAATACTTTTTGAGCTGTTGAAAAGCTTCCTCCGATTCTTCTGTCCACTGGAAATTTTGATTTTTTCTTAAGATTTTGAAGAACAGTAAACATCTGTCCGCTGATTTGGAAATAAATCGGTTGAGGGCGGCAACCCGCCCAGTTAATTGCTGGACTTCACAGATATTTCTGGGCGAGCTCATCCCGAGCAGAGCTTGAATTTGGTCTGGATTTGCTTCAATTCCACGTTTGGTTACCAAGAACCCTAAGAATTTTCCGGATGATACGCCAAAAATGCATTTGTAAGGATTTAACATCATCATGTGTTTCCTCAGAATGTTGAAAGCTTCTTCAAGGTGGGCGACGTGCTTTGCTGCTTCGAGGCTTTTCACGAGCATATCGTCTATATATACCTCCATGGTCTTTCCAATCAGCTCTTTGAACATCTTGTTCACCAATCTTTGATAAGTAGCCCCAGAGTTTTTGAGACCAAATGGCATGACCTTGTAGCAATACAATCCTCGTTCCGTGATAAACGAAGTTTTTTCTATGTCGGGGGGAAACATCTTGATCTGGTGATATCCGAAGAAGGCATCCATAAAGCTAAGAAGCTCGTGCTTAGATGTGGCGTCGACTATTAAATCAATTTTTGGCAGTGAAAAACTGTCTTTTGGGCACGCTTTGTTGAGATCAGTATAGTCCACGCATACTCTCTATTTCCCTTCCTTTTTTGGGGCGACGACGACATTAGCTAACCATTCCGAGTAGTGGGCTTCCTTGATCACTTTAGCTCTGATGAGTTTGGCAACCTCCTCGTCGATAACCCGAAGCCTCTCGGGGGTGAATTTTCTTCTCTTCTGGCGAACTGGAGGATTAGCCGGATTGATCTGTAATTTATGCATGGCGACCTGGGCATCTATCCCCGGGACGTCGCCTTGGGACTAGGCAAAAACATCAAAATTTCTTCTTAAAAATTCCACCAAAGCACTGTGCTGTTCTTCGGCAAGTTCTGTTCCGATCATAACGTGGCGATCAGGATATTCCGGATGAATGGAAATTGGGGTAGTTTCTTCAAGGGGCTTAGTGTTTTCGGTTTCCCGGGGATCCATTAAGACCACCTGTTCCACCTCGTCTCTCATAGATTCCATCACGCCATCGTTGATCGGTAATTGCTATTGGGTATTTCGTACTGGGGGGGGCTCGATCTTCATAGCCGAAATGAAACATTGTCTGGCCACTTTCTGGTCGCCCCGCACTTCACCCACTCCTGCCGAAGTGGGGAACTTCATTTTCAAGTGGTAGGTTGAGGTGATCGCCTTAATTCCACCTAGAGTTAGGCGACCTAAAATGGCATTGTAGGGGGAATGGCAATCAACTACGATGAAGTCCTGCCAAATGGTAACTTGGCGAGGTTCTGTCCCCAAAGTAACCGGCAACTTAACCCATCCCAGTGGATGGGTCAGATTTCCTCCAAATCCCACCAAAGGTGTCAGGAAGGGCTGCAATTTGTCGAGCCCTATCTTCATTTTCTCGAATGCGGAGATGAATAGAATGTCAGCCGAGCTACCATTATCGACCAAGATTCTTTGGACGGTAAAATTGGCGATGATGGCCGAAACGACTAGGGCGTCGTCATGAGGCAGGTGCAGGCCTTTCAGGTCATCATTGTTGAAGGTAATAGGTGGGTGGACATTGGCCATTGGCGAGGTGAGGTTGTAAACTTCTGCGGATAGCATGTCTGCACTTCTGGCGTGCCTCTTTCTGGATGAATTCGAGCTTCCTCCGGATCCAAACCCACCGTGTATTACCTGAATGTCTCCAGCAGCAGGTTGATTGTCACCGTACCTTCTTTCCGGTGAATTGGGGGAATGGCGATCTCCAACGTATTTTCTCAGATACCCTCTTTTGATGAGGTCGGCTATTTGCTTCTTCAGATGAAAGCAGTCTTCGGTATTATGGCCATGATCTCGGTGAAACTCGCAATATTTGTTTTGTTTCTCTTCTGGGGATCAGTCTTGATTTTCGAGGGCCACTTGACGAACTCTTCAGGCTCGATTTCTATGAGGACTTGGGCAATGGGAGCATTAAGCGGAGGTAATACCAGCTCCGTACGGCGAGGTGGAGTACGAGGTCGCCTGTCATTGGTCCGCCTTGAATCCTGATTAGGCTTCTTGCTCTTTCGTTCATCGTCCCTATAATCAGATCGCCTTGTATCAGGCTCTTTCCTCTTGTGGTCCTCCTTCCCTCTTCGCCTTCGTTTGGCTTCGGCCAGTTCCTCCGCGGCGATGTACTTATCGGCTTTACTTTGAAGGACGGACAATGTCTTCGGAACGTTCTTGGACAGAGAATCGAACAAGGGACCTGGGCAAAGTCCCTCCGTCATCGCCATGACGACCACCTTGTCACTGGGGTCTTCAACTTCTAATATGGCCTGGTTAAATCGCTTCACATAATCCTTCAAGTTCTCCATTTCCTTCTGGTGGATGGTGAAAAGATGGGACGCGTTCTTCTGTCTGACCCTGCAGCTTATGAAATTAGCGACGAAAAGTCTGCTCAGTTCACCAAATGAATCTATGGTTCCGGGAGTCAACTTTTGGAACCACGATCTCGTCGTCCCCTTTAGTGTAGCAGAAAAAGCTTTACACATGACATCATCCGAGTAACCTTGGAGATGCATCAGATTTTTGTAAGAATCCAGGTGATCCATAGGATCTATTTTGCCTTCATAGATCCCGAGCTGAGCAGGCAGTTTGAACCTGGATGACACCTTGGCTCTCATTATCCTTTGGGTAAAAGGTGGTTCAGTTTGCCTGATCAAAGCGTCTACAGTTATTGGGGCACCGGTCCTCGTGTTGATAGCGTCCAGGCGAGCGTCCAGATCCCTAATTTTCTGGGAAGTGGACATGTCTTGTTCCTGATGGACCCGACGAGGGGATCTGCCCCGCCTAACTCCGTTTTCCTGCCCTGGCGTTTTGCTGGATGATGACCCTGATGATGGGCTTCTTGGGCTCCTCTCCCGTTGAGGGTGAGGGCTAGGAGAGAGACGACGCCTGTCTCTTCCAGTGCTATGGTGACTTTGGGATACATTCCCTGATAGGTGAGAACGACGAGGAGCCGGAGGAAGTGGTGGTTGATTATTCGTGGTGAGATGCTGTATAAGGAGGGCATTATTTTCGTTCATGATTCTCATCTGTTCAGCCATCCCACGTATCTCATGATGAAGGCCCTCTAGATCTGGAGCTTGGCTAGTGTTGGCCATTGAACGTACTCTGTTATCCAAAGGGCTGCTAGTACTTGGTCTGGATAATAATCGGCTGTGCAGGTGCATAGGAACTAGAGAACTATCATTCCCACAGACGGCGCCAAACTGTTGTGGTAAAAATCTGGGAGAGCAACCAACAGTCAGAATTGCTCCTCGGCCTCGGCACTGGACCTCGGCTAAACTGGGGCAACCTGCACAGCAATGAGTAAAAGTAATCGGCCGGGGTGAGACAGCTCAAAACCCCTCCGGCGTAAGAATCAGACCAAGGCGACCAGAAAATAAGGCAGTGTGGAGAGCACAATAAAAGTGTAGTGCCTGTGTTGAGCGTACCTTTTTTGGTTGTGGGGGAGCGGCCTTTATATAGACGGGAGAACTGAGTCGTGTCAGTATAGTATGGCGAATTCCTCGAAAGGATAAGCATGAGAGAATATCCCAATTCAATTTGGAGATTAATCAGGAGGCTGCCAACTGGTGATCTGTCCGTGATTATAGGTGTCGTTATGGAGTTGGAGTCTATTGGAGACAGTTTTCTTGTAGAGGTGGAACTCTCTAAGGAGATAAACTTCAATCAGGTACAAGAGTGGTGATAGCAGACCTCTAATGGAGATGGAGTCCTTTGGAGAGAGGTCTTTGAGAAGACGTCTCTGCCTTGGGCGAGGTAGATCATCTCGCCCTACGGCGATATGGAGGGAATATGTAAATGGAATGGAGCTCAATTTATTAACAATATGAGGCGACCTGGAAGGCAAGCTTGGACGCGTTGGGCGACGTACTTTGCTCGGATCATCTTATGATTCAGGACTTGTTAGAATTATTCCACATCACTAGTGATTTATGTTTTCGGTGAGTTTTATTGAAGTGGATGTGTCTTGTTTTCGTTTGCTATTTAAATAATTTATTCATTCTTTAAGCACTGCTTTTTTTTTTTCTTTCTCGTTTTCATGGTCATTTTCAAAATGCAAAGTTTTCTATTTCGAATCTCAGTTGGGTTTTACGGGCCAAAATTGCTAAAAATTTCAAGATAATTTCTTATTTTTATTAATTTATTATTATTTTAATAATATTTTATATTTGTATATTTT
>BRYE01000025.1:7407500-7410000 GCA_030159115.1 Actinidia arguta var. hypoleuca
TTTTCATAGGATATAATTATAATTGAGTTCGGAGTGCCCCCAACTAGTCACAACGTATTAATCGAGTTCTTTTTCATAGGTGTCAAAGTCATCATGGTGGATCTAATAGTTTGTTCATTCAAGGTAGATCATCATGCAAGTAGGTGTGATTTACTTGACTGAAAAATACTACGAGTACCTTATACGAATCTTTGATTTTGCTTTATATTTTAATATAAGGAGTTTTGATGTTTACTCACTTGTTTAGTTTTGTGAGGACCAACACAATTGACTACAAGACATAATTAGATGGACCAACCAAATAGGATGCCCAGGCCTATGTAAAACTCCTAAATCTAAATCTCCACACTTCCAAATTATATGGGTACATAACAATGCATTAATTTTTTGTATCTTTATCATTTTAAAGGTCTATCGCTAATTTAAGCATCGGCGAGCCGACCATCAGGCGTGACATTACTCGGGTTCTCTTTTGTAGGTTTTAGACAATTAATCCTTTCATTCATCTTTGGTCATGACATGTATGTAGGTAAATATACAAAAATATATGTCTTTCTATTGAAGTTGTCGACAACTTTTTATTTTATTACATAGTATTTCCTTATGAGACCTGTTTTGACTTCCTTTCTTTTGGACATGTATGGCTAGATTAACTATCAGACATGATTAGACGGATTTACTGAAAGGGATGCCTTGGCCTTCGCAATACGTAAAGCCATCGTCTATAATGATGTACACCTCCAAGAGTTAAGTATAAAATATTGTATAATTTTTTTATATTTACGTTTCAAACGTAGTGGGTGCTTTTGATTTTTTTAATACTTTTAACTACATTACTTTGTATTTGTGTACGAGGAACACTGTGTTTATTCATTTACTTGTATTTGCGCACGAATGACTACCATCAGGGTTGACTAGACGGACTTGAGAATTGTTGCCCTACGTAATGCCTTCCTATATAGAGATCCAGACCTTCTACTGTTAAGGTATAAAATCGTGCATTTCATTTTCCATATTCATATATATATATATATATATATATATATATATATATATTCATATGTTATAATTATAATTGATCTCGGAGTGCCCCCAACTAGTCATAACATATTAATCGGGTTCTTTTTTGTAGGTGTCAGAGTCATCATGGTGGGTGTACTAGTTCGTTCATTCAGGTTCTATCACCATGCAAGAAGTTGCAATTTACTACACCTACAACTACTTCGAGTACCTTATTCCATTCTTTGATTTTGCTTTATATTTTTATATCAACAGTTTTGATGTTTGTGCACTTGTTTGGTTTTGCGAGGACCAACACGATTGACTACCAGACCTGATTAGATGGACCAACCTAATAGGATGCCTAGGCCTATGTAAAACTCCTAAATCTAAATCTCCACACTTCCAAATTATACTGTATGGAACAATGCATTAAATTTTTGTATATTTATCATTTTAAAGGTCTATCGCTAATTTGTGCATCAGAGTGCTGACCATCTACGTGACATTACCCGGATTCTCTTTTATAGGTTTCAGACAATTAATCATTTCATTTGTCTTTGGTCATGACATGTATGTGGGTAAATATTCAAATATATATGTCTCTTCTATTGAAGTTGTTGACAATTTTTTATTTTATTACATAGTATTTCCTTAGGAGACCTGTTTTGACTTCCTTTCTTTTAGACAGGTATGGTTAGATTAACTATCAGACATGATTTGATGGATTTACTGAATGGGATGCCTTGGTCATTGCAATACGTAAAGCCCTCGTCTATAATGATGCACACCTCTAAGAGTTAAGTATAAAATATTATATAAATTTTTTATATTTATGTTTGAAATGTAAGGGGTGCTTTTGTTTTTTTCTAATACTTTTAGCTACATTACATTGTATTTGTGTACGAGGAACACTGTGTTTATTCATTTGCTTGCATTTGCGCATGAATGACTACCATCGAGGTTGACTAGACGGACTTGAGAATTGTTGCCCTACGTAACGCCTTCTTATAGATAGATCCACACCTCCTAGTGTTAAGGTATAAAATCGTGCGTTACATTTTCCATATCCATATTCATATGATATAATTATAAATGAGTTCGGAGTGCCCCTGACTAGTCGCAACGTATTAATCGGGTTCTCTTTTATAGGTGTCGGAGTAATGATGGTGGATCTAATAGTTAGTTCGTTCAGGTTCTATCACCATGCAAGAAGTTGCGATTTCCTACACCTACAACTACTTCAAGTACCTTATGCCATTCTTTGATTTTGCTTTTTGTTTTTATATAAGTAGTTTTGATGTTTGTGCACTTGTTTGGTTTTAAGACGACTAAAATGATTGACTACAAGACATGATTAGATGGACCCACCTAATAGGATGCCCAAGCCTATGTAAAATTCTTGAATCTAAATCTCCACACTTCCAACTTATATGGTACGGAACAATGCATTTATGTTTTGTATATTTATCATTTTAAAGGTCTATCGCTAATTTGAGCA
>BRYE01000025.1:7420000-7425000 GCA_030159115.1 Actinidia arguta var. hypoleuca
AAGTGTGTATAATTTAATTAAGTTTATTTACCAAGAACTAGGCTAACCGTGGATGTTCGGTTATTCAAAAATTGGATTTTGTATAGTCTCAATCGATTGAGAAAAATGTTCAATCGGTTGAGAAAAATATTCAACTGGTCAGGCATGGTCAGTAGCTTAAAAAAAGTTTAATTGATTGAGAAAAAATGTTCAACCAGTTGGCCATCATCTATAGCTTAAAATATACACGTTCAACCGGTTGAAAAAAAAGTTCAACAGATACAATTCGAAAAAATATAGAACTCAATTTTTCTAGCAGGATTTCCAAGCCTATTTGGGGTCATCTAACAATTGGAAAAATGCTATTTGAAGTAAACTTGTAGATATTTGAAGTAACTATTCTATGACATTTGAATAAACTCAAAAGGTTTTTGTATGAAGATGTTTTGGCCAAAATACTAATAGTGGTTTTAAAACAAAAACATGGCATAACTTTGGTTTGACATTTGATCCTAAAACGGCGTCCTCGTGTCCTATTTTCAACGTATTATTTAACTTTAACTAGTATAGAGTATATCACTCTATCCTAGAGCATTTAGACCCTTCTCTAAGCTAAGTAAATACAAAAAGAATAGGAGAAGAGAGTGAAGCTACCGTGTAAAAATTGTTGAAAAAAGTGGTTCACTAAGCTTTTTCCTTCCTCATTTTTTTCTTTTTCTTTCCCTCTCTCCCTCTCTCTCTCTCTCTCTCTCTCTCTTAGCTGCTCTTTCTCTTTTTTTCTTTTATTCTCTCTCTTTTTCTTATTCTCTGTATGCTGCTGTAGACAAGTCTAGTCCCAGCATTTCTACTGGGATAGGAATGGGAGGTGGGGGAATGGTTAGCTAACGTTTTACTTTTGGGGTATGAGTGATTTGATCACATAGTGACTCATGGGATGATTCACATCACCAAATGGTCCAAATTTATCCACATTGGTCAGTCATACAAATATTCTAGATATTTAACATATCTATATTAATTAAAGAAATTAGATATTTTAAAATTTTGGGAATTTACATTATTTCCTCATAAAAAGTTTGTCCTCAAACTTTAAAATCTATTTTACATTTTAAAAAAAAAGATAGCGCAATCGCATTTCAGCTTTTCTTAATTCTATTAGGGTCGGGATTGCATCCTCCCTTTCACCTTTGTGCTTCGTCCTCTTGTTTCCATGAGTCTATAAACATAAATAGACTCAAATGTAGGACAACAATTGACCAATGAGTATACTTACATAATTAATTGTTATCATATAGTTGCTAGCATGCGAGTACAATCAATAGCATATATCATCTTTACACATAGTCATCATGCATTAGAAATAATACAAATCTCTGAACCGTTGGGCTTTGATACCATTCTGTGACGACTCCCCGATGCCCATGCGGCTCCACGCGTCGATGGGAGGTGCTACGCCATTTTTGTGGTCCTTTTTTCTTTAAAAATTTTCTTCTCCTACATGGAAGTGAAACGTGTACATTTATTTTTTTTAATCTAATAGAAATTCAGTATTGAATTCTTTCATTCAAAATACATGCTCGTATCAGTAGAGAGACTATACTTTTCATAACATTCATACATAATTATATACATTACATGTTCAAAAGGCCATAGACATTCTGATATGGGATAGACAATTTCAAATATATTGTTCCTGTTACATGACATGACTTAACCTATCTTAAAATTTACATTGTTAACATGAACTTCAAAACATGGTTCTATCGCTCTACTCCATTTGCTTGTATTTATTTTCTAACATTGTCAGAAATAATATTCCTAAACATAATTGCTTAGCATATAACCATAATCTCTAACATAGATTCCATATAATTTCAAAAGTATGAAATAGATGCCTATAACATACATAGCGTGGAGAAAGATAAAATATTTAATTTTTCACAATAACTTGTCAAAATTCGTGCTTGTACATGTGGTTTGACTATATCTGAGTCAACATAATTCTTGAAACATACATTATGCACTATGATCTTTCGTCCTTAGTCGGGTTTGATAACATACTTTCACAAACCTTGAGTCGGGGTATTCGGCCGAGTACCTTTTTTAAAAATTAGAAACATATATAGTACATAGTCATATACATACAAATTCTTTTCGAAAGATTCACATTTAATCCATGAATTTGATTTGCATAACATAACAAAAATTCATGCATATATCATAGCATAAAAATATAATTTATTCTACTTTAGAGATTAAGGTTACCTGTTTACGTATGTCTTGCGCTACAATCGTTTGTCGTGATCTTTAGGCTAGTCTGATTGATTCCTATATGTTTCATTTATTGATATAATTAGTATTAAGACTTTTACTTAAGTACTTATAATGTAATTAAGCTTATTTACCAAGGACTAAGCTAACCATGGATGTTCGATTGTTCAAAAACTGGGTTCTATAAAGCCTCAACCGGTTGAAAAAAATATTCAACCGATTGGAAAAAATTTCAACCGATTCAGAAAAATATTCAACCGGTCGGGCATGATCAGTAACTTAAAACAAAAAAATTCAACCGATTGAGAAAAAATATTCAATCGGTCAGGCATGATCAGTAGCTTAAAATAAAAAAGTTCAACCAATTAAAAAAAAAATTCAACTAGTCAGACATGATTAGTAGCTTAAAACATACATGTTCAACCAATTGAGAAAAAAAAAATTCAACAGGTATAACTGGGAAAAATCGAGAACTCAATTTTTGTAGTAGGATTTCCAAGCCTATTTGGGGTCATCTAACCTTGGAATTGAAAAATGCTATTTGAAGCAAACTTGTAGGTATTTGAAGTAGCTATTTTATGATACTTAAATAAATTCAAAAGATTTTCATATGAAGAAGTTTTGACCAAAATACTAATGGTGGTTTTAAAACAAAAACATGGCGTAACTTTGGTTTGACACTTGATCATAAAACAAATCATTTAATCTCCACATGTTCCGGCTTTTCTCAAAAGCATTTATTTCATGATTTATCAAATTAATAAATTCACAAACTTTTTGGCTTTTTACAAAAGCAATAATCCAATTCATTTGAATGACACACCTAGGCTAATACCTAACTGGTCTCGTTATGCACTAAGCATGTGAGACACATCCGGCCAACTTCTCGGGCTTTCACCGAAGGCTTTGACATTCTTTCATTCTGGCCTACTTATCGGACTTTCACCGAAGGCTTGACATACCCAATATCCGGCCCACTTCTTGGACTTTCACCGAATGTTTGACATACCCAATATTCGGCCGCATTCTCGGTCACTAACTGAAGGGTCGACATTCCCTCCCGCACGGTTGTTATTTAGGTTTTTCACCTAGGGCTTAATCTAAGCCATCTAATTCTGGTATCTTCTAGCATGTCATTCCCAAAATCATTTTCAAATTCTACATTCCTACATAAATCCATGTTACATTTGCTAAAAACTTTAATATAAACAATATACTATGCACGTATTAAAAAATGTCAATAATAATCACAATTGAAAACATGAGAATGCAATCATCATAAATCATATTCATAACCATTAATATAAATCGTAAGTGTTTGTTTTTAAAACCCCTTATAAAAACTATGTAAGCAAGTTACTACCAGTAGTGGCCTGGACACTACTGGTAGACAGTGTCCCAGAGATAAAGCTACATAACTCACTACCGATAGTAGAAAATAGTATTACCGGTAAAGGACCATCTAAAGACAAACTGTCATTATTCACTATCGGTAGTGGAAGGAAGTACTACTGGTAGACACTCATCTAGTGGCTAAATATAAATAATCACTACCAGTAGTGAAAAATAATACTACCGATAGATAACGAACCAGTGGCAAAAACCTAATTAATAACTACCAGTAGTGGAAATGAGTACTACCGGTAAACAACCATCTAGAGATGAATATCAAAATCACTACAAGTAGTGGAAATATTACTACCGATAGGAAGAACATGACTACCAGTAGACATCGCAAAAATGATTCTAAATCCACGAACTCCAAACTTTTCCTTTGGAATTTAATATCCAAAATAATGCCTCAATAGGCTTCATATAATCCATTAACAATAATCCCAAAACTAAACCCCAATGAGGAAAACCCACTTATATCAAATCCAAGCAAGAAAGTTCCAAAAGCTTAAAGAATATGAAATTGAACCCTAAGTTCCAACTTGCTCCAATTCCAAGTGTTCTTGGCTCAAATTAAAGCCCTCGTTGAGTAAATAACCTTGCTATAAGAATCACTACTCAAACCACACTCAGACTACTCAAATCTAAGTTTCAATGCTCAAGCCCTAGAGAGAAAAAGAGAAAAAAAGAAGAGAGAAGTAAATTATCTTAGAAATAAAATGAACTTAGGTCAAATAGAAATAAAACCTCCAATGGCCCTAAGGCCTCGTTTGGCCTACCAAATTAAAATCAACTAATCATGCCCAATATACTCCACATGTGGCCCAATTAAATTTAAATGGGTCCAATTTATACTAAAGCCCATTACGATATATAATATATGTACACGTGACAATGATGACATCACCAATTCATCATAAATAAAAAGAATTTATTTTTGAAACCTTACAATGGTACAATGCATTATTTTTTTGTATATTTATCTTCTTGATGGGCTATCGCTAATTTGAGCATCAGAGTGCTAGCCACAAGGTGAGACATTATCCAATTTCTATTTTGTAGGTTTCAGACAACTAGTCCTTTCATTCGTCATTGGTCATCACATGTATGTAGGTAAATATACAAAAATACATATGTTTTTTTAATATAGTAGTTGACAACTTTTTACTATATTACTCAGGATTTACTTATGAGACATTTGTTGTTGACTACTTTTGTTTTTGACGAGCACGATTAAATTAACTATCGGATATGACTTATGGGATTTACTAAATGGGATGTCTTGGGCCTATGTAAAGCCGTCGGCTATAATGATGTACACCTCCAAGAGTTAAGCATAAAGTATCGTATAAAATTTT
>BRYE01000025.1:7450000-7452500 GCA_030159115.1 Actinidia arguta var. hypoleuca
AGACTGCCACCACCAAGTTCTTAGGAACAAAGTCATTCCATTGGTGCGAGTCTTATGGCAGAATCATATGTGGGAGGAATCAACTTGAGAACGCAAAGATGAAATTCGGGAACATTATCCCTTATTGTTTGAATGATAACTTGTATCAAGTTTGGGAACCAAACTTTTTAAGGGAGGAAGAATGTAATACCCCGAAACCATTAATTTTCTTTATTTATATTTTTATGTTGATTTTTATTCTTTTAAGGTCAAAGTGACAAATTAAGAGTAAGTTGTAACTAAAAGCCCTTGAAGGAGGGCACATGGGACTATTTCTCATGTGAGCCTTAGTGTATACACACCCACACATACACTTGCACACATACACATACGTAGAGAGAGAGGGGGAGAGAAAAGAGAAGAAAAAAGGGAAGAATAATGAAAGAGAGATCTTGGAGAGTTCAATCCCAAGCTATAGGAAGCCATTAGAAGCCCATATAGCTTAAAGAGAGGTGAGAAATTAGTTTTATATATATATGTATAGGTTGTACGTATAAGTTTAGAGATTTTGGGCCTTTTTGATTTAATACACCTAGGAGGGTTTAGGTTTATGTTTAAGGACTCATTTAAGTCCCAATTGGTTAAATCTAGGAGCTTGAAGCTCCACATTGAGATATTTGAGAGTTAGGATGAAAATCCCTAAATTTGAGAAAGTTAGGGCTTGAGAGAGTCAATCTTAGATTCCTTGTGTTCTAATGGTTCTTTCTCTCCATTTAGAGTTATTATTGTTCCTTGAGCACATATTTCAACTCTAGAAACTTTAGTGAAGTTTGGTGTTGGTTTGGAGTTGGAAAGTTTGAGTTAGGAGAAACTATTTTTGAACCAAGAAAAGTTCTGGACTTTCGAATGCCCGACATTCGAACATTGCAAAGGTCGTTCGAATGGTAAGTTAAGTCTTCTGACGTTCAGATGCCAAGGATGGACGTTCGAACGCCAAGGCCTGTTAGCTTCAGTTAAGTCTTGGACATTCGAACACCACGTTCGAATGCCAACGCCTGTTGTGCACCAGCTCGGCCTCTAGATGTTCGAACGCTTAGGGTTGTGGTGTGACATTCGAATGCTAGGGGAGCTGTTCAAATGCCTACACCTATTTCTCATAAATTGGTTCATTTTCATTGGGATTATAGGGGGATTATCGCATGTGTTCCTACCTTAGCCAAGTGTGGTCTTTGACCATGAATAGTCAAATAAGGACCATCAAACCTAGTCCTAAAGGTATCATCCTAGAGTGAGAGTACTTTGGAATTGAGACGATTAACATGATACCATGAACAAAACTTATGTAATTTCCTAATATTTTCAATACGAACTACCTCGCATGCAATGTTTTCCATGTTTTCGATGCATAAATGTATATCTTGTGTTATAACTATCATATCTTCTAAACGTATATTATGGTAGTATATCATGAACCAAAAACCCATGGATGAATGCTTTTATATGAATGAAGAAGTATGTTCAATGTATAGCGTCAAGTCAGGGTCTTCTAGTGGCAAGACCTTAATCCAGTCCGTTAATTCTACGATAGGGGACCAAAAATAAACTATCTAGTCTTATGATAGGGGATCAAAAATAAACTATGTATGTCGAAGACGTCCCTAGCCTAAAGAGCTCTAGCAAAACCTATATGGTTAGTATGTGTGATCGAAAGGTTATTATGCCGAGTTTTGTATTTTTTTAGTACTTACAGATTTAAAGTATTTATAGATTTACAGTTATAAAAGTTCAAGCTATGTTATGTTTACGTGAACTTCAAGTTTATGAAAGCTCCAAGTTTTAAAAAAATTTATGTTATGTTTACATGATTTACGTTAGACAAGATATGTATGATATACTATGATCCATAGTATTTTCATATTTAGGCATTTAATATTATTCACTAAGCGTATAGTTTATGTTTTCGAAAATAAATTTTTAAGTAGTCAATCCGAGAAGCCATAAAAGGAAGTGACAATGAAGACTTTAGTTTTGTGGCCCAAGGGCCTTATGTCATTTATGGATGGGTTAGGCTCTACATTATGTAGCTTTAAGTTGGCCATGTTTTGTATATTTAAAGTTGGCCATGTTATGTATAAAGAAAGAAAAGAACTTAGGCACAGCTCTGAATGTACTCCACACTTTATAACTTTCAGTTATTATGATATTTTCGCAATTTATGTATCATCTTAAGTGAGTATGCACCTGTGTTCAACCAGTTTAATGAAAGTAGGCCTTGGTAGCTAGGCTACGAGCCTTCGATCCGCATAGGTCAGGTTGCGGGGCGTGACAATTTGCGTATGAGAAACATTGTATCTGTTGACTTCCTTGTTTTTGTACATGTATGCTTAAATTAACCATTGTACATGATTTGATGGATTTAGTAAATTGGATACCTTGGGTATGTAAAGCCCTCTTCTATAATGATATACACCTCTAAGAGTTAAGTGTAAAGTATTGTATAAATTTTGTTTATATTTATCTT
>BRYE01000025.1:7477500-7482500 GCA_030159115.1 Actinidia arguta var. hypoleuca
TCCAAACAAAATGAATCCCCTTCCTCATAAGTTGAGTGATCGGTGCCTCTAAATGTGAAAAAATCTCTACGAATTGTTAGTAGTAACAGACTAACCCCAAGAAACTATAAATCTCAAACACAATCTTCTGTCGTTCCCAATTCATCACTGCCTCAATCTTCGAGTCATCGACTGCTACACTGTTCTCAGAAACAACGTGACCTAAGAATTTTATCTCAGGTAACCAAAACTCGCATTTGCTAAACTTAGCATACAAACAATGCTCTCACAAGAGTTGCAACACAATCCTCAAATACTCCTCATGCGACTCAATCAATGGCGAATAGATTAAGATGTCGTCCATGAAAAACAACTCTGAAAAGATCCCATAATGGATGAAAGATACGATTCATTAAGTCCATGAAAGCTGCTAGTGCATTTGTAAGACCAAACGGCATTACAAGAAATTCAAAATGTCCGTAGCATGAGCGGAGAGCCGTCTTCGCTATATCCCCTTCTTTGATCCGTAACTGGTGATAACCCGATCTCAAGTCAATCTTTGAGAAACAACTCGAACCCTTTAATTGGTCAAACAAGTCATTGATCCTTAGAAGTGGATACTTGTTCTTTATCGTTACAAGATTCAGTCGTCGGTAATCTACATACATTCGAAGTGACCCATCCTTTTTTTAGCAAACAAAGCTGAAACTCCCCACGGTGATGCACTAGGTCGGATAAAAATCTTATTGAACAAGTCTTGAATTTGAACCTTTAACTTTTGCAACTTTACCAATGCAAAATGATATGGTGATATCGAGATGGGCACGTTGCTCGATATAAGATCGATGAAGAATTCGATCTCCTAGTGTGGTGGTAACTCCATCAAATCTTTCGAAAAGACATCCGTAAAGTCACAAACAACCGGTGGCAAAGCCATGCTAACCACGCTATTCTCATCAACCAAGCAAGTCGAGAAAAGAAAATTCAATTTCCCTTGTCTACGCACATAGTAGACGATAGGACAAAATCACCATCCGATCTCCCACAAAATGAAAACAGTCACTATCGAGTGTATAGAAAGTAACTCGATGTCGAACACAATCTATCGTAGCACAATAACCTATCAACCAATCCATATCAAGGATTACACCAAAACTCATCATGTCTAACACAATGAAGTCGAACACGAAACGTTGTCCTACCTTCAATTGGAATGTCTAACAAAAGTATTAAATCTAACACCTTAATCTCTAACCCCAATTTCAAAGCAAACAATGATGCGATGAATGAATGTGATGCTCTCGTGTTGATAAGAACACGAGCCCACGAATTAAACACAAGAAAAGTACCTCGCATGACAAAGGTATCCAATTATGGCTCCTA
Organism: Actinidia arguta var. hypoleuca; assembly: GCA_030159115.1. Taxonomy (NCBI): domain Eukaryota; kingdom Viridiplantae; phylum Streptophyta; class Magnoliopsida; order Ericales; family Actinidiaceae; genus Actinidia; species Actinidia arguta. The sequence goes on from BRYE01000025.1 coordinate 7,478,863, forward strand.
TTGTCCTGCTATTCTCGACGGTCCCACTACTGATGTCATAGCGTAAATCCACCCCTGAGTCCTCTAACTCTGCTGACCCAAAGCTTATGGTCCGACTAATAAAAAGACTGAGTTGACGTAGGTGCTGGAGTAGACCTAGACGCCTGAACTGATTGCGTAAGTTGCTATGACCTTGTAGCTCTTTGACTGTTCCTCCTCTATGTGCACTGCCTCATGACATGACTAACTTGACCAAACTAAAAACAAGTAGGGGGCCCCCTAACTAGTGACTACTCCTACGCCTACCCGCGGGATTGTCCCCTCTTTTGCGACTACCTCTGCTATTGAACCTTTAGTGGGCAGTTTATAACACGATGCCTCGGCTAGTGACAACCAAAATAAATTGGCCATCCCTGAGATATCTAGTCAGATGATGCTACTAAAATAGTAGGTGAAAACCTAGCAGGATACTACTGCTGTGATGTAGAACTTTTTGATTTCTACGAAAAGTGTCCCTCAGACTGAGCACTTGTACACTCACATTAGGATTTCCACTATGGCCGCTGCTGAGCTAACTATGGTTGAGTAAACTTTGATCAAGTTTCCCGCAATCTTATTCCTTATAGAAGGCCTAAGTCCTCGCATAATTTATTTTGCCTTTTCCTCTTCCATCGACACAAACGCCCTTGCGAACCTCAACAAGCTAGTGAATTTGGCCTTATACTGAGCCACATTCATACTCCCTTGAACTAAATTAATGAATTCCATTATCAATGCCTCTTTAGCCGTATCTGTAAAGTATTTGTCTAAGAAAGCTTTCTTAAATGGCTCTCACATCTTTAGCCATATTCTCCTCCACAGTCTTACACCATTGGAGGGTGTCCCATTATAATTGATAAGATGCGAACAACACCCTCATTTCCTCTTCCATCACCAAGATCGTGTCTAACGCTCTTGTGACTTGCTCCAACCAATCTTCCGCAACTAACGGATCCGGTTCACCCCTAAACGTAGGCGACTAAAGTTGTAGAAATGCCTTCATGACCGTAGTAGCCTTAGAGTCCACCACTATAACCAGTACTTATATTGTTTGTACCGTGTTCCTCACCACTTATTCAATGATGGTGAATACCCCTTGCATAAATTCTGTGCCACCAAATACCATCAGGGGAGCTCCTTCTCCCATCACTGACTCTTGATGATTTTCACTGTCCCCTTCTTCATGGTCCCTACGAGCCCCGCGTGCTACACGAGCCCCATGAGCTCTCGTAAGTGACCTCACGTGCCCTCTCGCTTGACGTGGTGGCATGTTCTACATGATGCCACAAGAAAACGATAAAGATGAGCATATTCATTTATGATTAAGCCAAGGCATTACTCTACAATACTTATATCAATAACATGTAGCACCATTATTTTTCTCAATACCTATGTAACACATTTGTGTTACCTCTCAATACTTAGACACTAAAACAAATGCGTTCTAACCACCCCACGGCTCATAGATATTCGAATTTAGAACTCTGATACCATGTTGTCACATCCCGTATAAAACATGATCCAATCGCGGAAGCATACACATTAATTAAAGAAAAAATCAACGAAAATAATCATATATGACAACATATTGTTATTACATTAGAGTACCACTAATCTACCCCTCCTATGGGACCATGCTCTCTATGAACTATCAAATACAAAACAAGAATAATATCCCATGGACAATACCCACACCGGGTCAAAATAATATTATAATTTCTCAAAATACATTAACATGTTTTTGAAATGAAAATAAAGTAAACGGCAATCCACATGCCTCAAGATTCAGGATAGATCTCAGTACTTGAAATTCATTTTATAGTAAATGTGAGTAACCTTGCAAAAATTTAACAATTGACTTGATGTCTCAAGTCAAAACCATAATACATAACTATATAATGAAAACATGATACAATAAAATATGCTTTCATTCATATCAAAATATACTTTTAATTTTCAATCCATAATTTCACAAATCATAAAGTTTTCACATTTTACGGCTTTTCTCAAAAGCATTTATCTTTTAGAATGACATACCTAGGCTAGTACCTAATCAGTCTCGTCATGCACTAAGCATATGAGACGATATTTGATTCACTTCTCGGACTTTCACCGAAGGTTTGACATACCCAATATTCAACCCACTTTGCAAACTTTCGTCGAATGTTTGACATTCCTTCCCGCGCAGTTGTTGTCTTGGTCTTTCACCTCGGGCTTAATCTAAGACAACTTATTCCGGTATATCCTAGCGTGGCATTTCCAAAATCATTCTAAAATCCAACATTCACAAAGTTACATTTACTAAAAACATTAACGTAAATCACAAAACATGCAAGTATTAAAACTGTCAATAATAGTCATTATTGAAATCATTTGAATGCATTTACTATAAATAATGTCATGATCATAAACATAAATCAAATGTATTTACTTTTAATTTTTTTTTTGTAAAACTGTTACAACAGGTGACCAGACTACCGGTCGTGGTCTGGTCACTACTGGTAGACATGATCTAGAGACAAAACCAAATAAATCACTACCGGTAGTGAAAAAGAGTACTACTGGTAGAAGACCATCTAGAGACGAAATACAAATATTCACTACCGGTAGTGAAAAATATACTATCGGTAGTCGACCAACTAATGGCTAATATACAAAAAATCACTATTGATAGTGAAAAAAGTACTACTGGTAGACAACGATCTAGTGGCTAAATAACAATAATCACTACTGGTAGTGGAAAAAGTGTATTACCGATAGACAATGATCCAGCGGTGAAATATAATAAATCACTATCGGTAATGGAAAAAATACTATTGGTAGATCAAACCATCAAATTAACTTCAGAAACAAAGGGAACTACTAGTAGAGAAAATGCAATTACCGGTAGACGTCGTAGAAAAATAGATAATTCCAGATCTCAGAACTTTTAACTTTTCAAATAAATTAAATATTTTATTTAGGATTCAATACCCAAAATAATATTTCAATAGTATAAGCCATTAACAACAACCCCAAGATTAAAACCCACAAGAAACATTCCTTTACCTCAAATAAATGCAAATAAGCTCCCAACAGATGAAGAGTGAAGAGATGAAATACCAAGCTCCACTAGCTCCAATTCTAAATGTTTTTGGCTCAAAACGAAGCCCCCGTTGAGTAGATGATTTCTTTTCAAAGGATCACCACTCGAATCACACTCTAACTTACTCCAATCTAAGCTTGAATGTTTAAACCCTATAGAGAGAGAAAAGAACGTGAGAGAGAGAGTGTTTGGTTGTAAATGGTTGAGAGAAGAGAGAGAAAGGGTAAAGTAAAAGTTATCCTTGGCCCTTAGGCCTTGTTTGGCCAATACAATTAATCACACTACTCATGGATCAAGTAACTGGCCTTCTTTCTCACACAAGTCCACTTTTCAAATCTATTAAGCCTAATATAAACTACACTCAAGCTCAAGATAAAATATACTTAGACCTAACTACCCCACATGTGGTCCAATTAAATTAAATTGGTCTAATTATACTAAAGTCCAAAATGATACATATCTATATATGATGTAATACGCGCGTCATAATTATATATAAAAAAGATTTTTTGAAACCTTACAATGTATGTTGGAA
>BRYE01000025.1:7505000-7510000 GCA_030159115.1 Actinidia arguta var. hypoleuca
GATTGCAATAGCTCAGCAGCTAGAGTACTCATTGTTGGAGAGACAGGGTCCTGTTTCTTAATCAATACTACCTGGTTTTGGGACAATAAAAGTTGTTAAGGTCATTCCTAATCACAAAAGAGCTCCCCATTATGAGGATTGCAATGCTTATCAGCTAAACAAGACTTCCATTTTCGGAGAAACAAGCATTCATAGAGTTTTTGTGTAGTGTAAAAATGTGGACATTCCGAGTGTTGTCGGTGTTACGTAACTTAAACATGATCTGTTTATACAAGAGGACCTATCACTTTTTGTATATTTATGTTTTATCTAGTAATACATGAACTGTCAGTTTGTGATTGGCATGTAATTCTCAAGGGTAAGCAATAATTTTCAGTTTTCTCTAGAAACCTGTACCCAAATGTTAGGCTAGTTGCTTTGGGTGTATGGTAAAAACTCTGCAATGTAATAGGAGGAAAGTATCTTAGAGAGGAATATATTCTATGAGTATTCTGGAACATTTATGGTAACCATTTGATGAAATGAATCCTAGCTGCAATTGATGGGTGGCCCATATATAAAGGTCCCTTGTTATGGGGATGCAAAAAAGAAACTCTAAAGGCCAGTGAGAGGGCGGAATTAGAATTCTAATTCAAGGGGCCAAATTATTTTTTTTAAAAAAAAACGACAAAATTCTTTTGGGTCTTGTACTTTACAAAAACTAGGAATGTATAAATATTCTTCACGATTTCCTCTTTTAAGTCTTCTCAAGTTTTAATGAAAAAGATTTAAGAGCCGTAGCTAATGTTTTAGATTTTATCATCTCGCCTAGTACTATGTGGAGTTTCTATTTTCTGGTCTGTTTTTTTCTAGGTCTGAAATCTATTTATAAATACAATTCTCTTATTATGTGTAAGGGGACAAAATATACAATGACATCAAGCTGTCGCTATGGAGCAAGCTTGGTGGTCCTCTGTATCAGAGCTCGGTGCAGACGCTACCGAATATAGCAATTGTATGAGCTAAGGCCATAGTTACTTCTGAGCTGTCGCTATTTAGAAGGTTCGGAAGAATAACCGTGCTAGAATTTGGACGAGGGGTGACATCCGGTGGCGATCCAGAGGGATGTTAGGGAACAAAAGGTAACTTGCATGTCGAAGTTCTTCTGACAGCCCCCATGCCCTGATCGAGATGTCGGCAGCATGATGATAGGCTACCAGCCAGGCCGTAGGAGCATGACTGGGTCAGTCGCCTACTCACTGACACAACGGTCGGCGCGTACGAGCATGCGCAGAGCTGCAGTCCGTCCAATGACAAGACAGTGCTAGCGCGTCAAGGCACGCGTCGAGCTGTGCCATATAAATTCAGCCTTTATTTCTCTAAAAGGTACGCGATTTCAGTCTGGGAGTTACACACATAATCTTTCTCTCTACACATGATTTTTGGTCATCTAACTTGACCATTGGAGAGCCATTTCTTAGAAATAGCTTCGACGGCCATTCTCACTATTTATGTGTCACAACTAGGCCCTTGCTAACCGATGACTAGCAACAGCCATCCGCTAAACTGCAGGACTATCGCAGGTGTTTATCCTCGATTTTTTTTCTCTCACTTCCTAAACCTACACCCCACATTATGCTATAGTGATTAAAGAGCTTAGAATTAATTTTATCGACATTTAAGAAAATAATAGATTAAATTTTGGACACGCAATCCAATTAAAAATTGAGAATTTCAAAAATTGTGAGAAAGGTTCCAATAATAAAGTTTTTGCTAAACGTACATAAACCTACTAATTACCATATATATGAGTTAGATGATTGTCCTAAAAGAAATTATATAAGAGGATTAAATATCATGTTTTATTCCCAATCGAGCTTGGACGAGCTCCTCTACTAGACTATCACATCATAGTAAGTTTGGTCAGCATCTTCATGCGATAGCTCGGTCGGTGAGCCTCTCCTGACGGAGTTTTCCAAGACAAGCTTTAGGGTCATAGGGTAACTTACACTACAAGTTCCTTCTGCCACCCGCACGCTTGGGCTCAAACATCGATGATGCGATGGGTTAGCTATCAACCTCGCCCTAGGGGAATGATTGGGTCAGTCGCCTACCCGCTAATATGGCAGTCAGCACATCCTCACACGTGCCGAGCTACACTATAAAAGGGGATAAATCATCTCTCACAAGTAAGAAATACTGACTATTTCTCTCTCCAAACTTTCTCTCTCTAAGTCTAGAGCCAAGAACTCTTCTCTTGCTCTCTTTTCCTTCTCTTCTTTTTAGGTCACTAACTTGATCATCGGAGAGCCTTCTTAGTGTTGCTATCTTGTAGGCCCGATTGAATAGCATTAGGCCATTGGGAATTGCTTGTCAACCACCATTTTTGTCTACGATCGATTTTTTCTCATCTCTATAACCCCACAATTGGCGTCATCTGTGGAAAATCAATTCTAGAAATACAAAGTTGGTTTCGATGGCGTCTAATAGCAATAACAGCGGTAAAGGCAACTGAGAAGCCCATGGAGAGTACCCTCTCGTGCTGGGAGTGCTAGGTGAGAGAGGAACAAAACTAATGGTCAATGCTCAAAGGGCGGCCGTTGGTCCCTCCAAGCAAAAGCTAGGCCAGTTCTTTCTCACCAGGAGTGAAAGATTGTAGGGATGCGACCATAAGGTGCATGCAGGCCAAAATGGAAGAACTGAGGTGGGTCTTAATGGTCAATAACCTAAAAAACCCTGCCTATAGGGCCGATGAAGTGTCATCCGAGGTGAGGGCGATAAGGCAAGAGGCTATGTCTCGGGGTGGCTTGAAAGGCAAGCAAGTTCTATCGTATTACGATGAGATACCAAACCCCATTCACGCTCGAGATTGAGGGAATGGAACCTCTAGAGTAAATCAACCCCACAACATTCATAATGTATTATGGAAAATCGGATTTGAGGTCACACATCTGTCATTTTTGACAGATGATGGCATTTTGGAACCACCTTGACGCACTATGAAGCGTTTTTCCTCAAGCGTAGGTGACCTCGAGCTGAAGTGGTTCAACAAATTCCCTTCGAGATCAATTGGGAGTTTTCTATAGCTGGTCTTTCGTGGCTCGATTTGTCATCAACACCAAAGTACCAAAGGGCATGAGTTCCCTCCTCACACTTCAGAAGGGGAAGAACGAGACACTCCATAATTACAGCAGGAGGTATTGGGAGCTGTACAATGAGATCAAAGGGTGTTCATAGGAGTTTATGGTGGTCAGCTACAAACTTGGGTTGACTCCAAGCGAGAAACTTTGGGATGACTTGACTCTTAACCCCCAACTGGACTCTGAGACCTCATGTCCTAGGTGGAAATGTACGCTAGTTTGGAAGACAATGTTACGCAAGCTAAACAAGAGGGAGGGATGTCCTCCCGAGGACAGAGCTCATTCAAACGACATAAGAACAACTCGAAGGACGGGTAAGGTAGGGAGTCCACATGGTCTTTAAGAAATTGGTCTACAGCTCATTACCAAGATTCAAAGCAAGCCATACTACAAAAAGTCTCTCCCTATGGGAGAGGATCCAAATAAAAGAAACCAGCGGTGAAAGTGTGCTAACCAAGAAAAAAGGGCACAAGATGGAAAATACAGAGCCTTTAAGTCTTTCCTTAATCAACTAGTTTAAGTAGGGAACTAAAAGAAATTTGTTGACCAAGAGAAGACAAAGGCAGATGAAATCGAGGTCAGACCTAATATGAGGTTGAATCGATATAGGGAAGAAGCCAACAATGCCTTAGAGGAAAACCTTCCCATCAAGACTATCCACACGATCAGGGGTCCACATGACCCAAAATTTGATAATAGGATCTGAGGGGAGATCCACATTATCAAAAAAATGAACAAGGTTCTCTCGATCCAGTTGCGGAAAAGAAGCCAAGACAGGATTGACTGAGCTAGGGAGCATCACCTTTACCAAGGCAGATCTCGCACGGCTTTAGTACCCCCATATCGATCCCTTGGTTATCTAGTTGTGGGCCCATGGTTACGATGTCAAATGAATCCTAGTGAACTTTAGTAATTTGGTTAAGGTGATGTATTATGATTTATTCAAACAATTAAAGTTGACTAAGGGTGAACTAAAGCTGACACAAGCTCCGTTAGTCGGGTTCAATGCTCAGGCTCACTAGCCCTTGGGACCTGTGACCCTCAAAGTCTTAGCCAATTCCTAATAGATAGAGACCGAGTTTGTAGTTGTGGACATTCTCTCTCCCTATAATGAGATCATTAGTTAAGATTGGCTTTACAAGATAAAAGGGAATAGCCTTCACTACCCTAGGTCATTAAATTTGCTACCCCCATGGGTGAAAAAATGCTTTATAGAGACCAAGTTATGGAAAAACAGTGTTACCTCGATACGGTAAGCATTAAAGCAACTATGAACGAAGTGTAGTTTGTGGAGGAGGAGAGGGAAGTGCTGGAAGATGTTGATAGAACCCCGAAGACAAAATAGTCGATGACCTAATTTGCTATGAGCTCAATGAGTCAAGCTTGGACTGCTACTTTCTTGTTGCCTCAAATATGAAAAAGTGAAAGAGAACTGAGTTCATCGAGTTCCTGAAAGCAAACATCGAGATCTTCTCATGGATGTCGTATGAGATGTCGGGGATCGATCCAAACTTTATTAGGCATGAGCTCAATGTCATGCCCAAAGCTCATCATATGAAGCAGCGTGGGAGAAGATCTACAGCGAAACACGTGAACACAGTGATAGAGGAGGTCGAGAAGCTAAAGGAAGTAAGTGCAATAACTAAGGTTCTTCACCCATGCTGGTTATCCAACATAGTGGTGGTAAAGAAGAAAAATGGCAAGTGAAGATCATGTACCGATTTCACAAGTCTCAATCGAGCTTGTCCAAAGGATTGCTTTCCCTTGCCAAAGATCGATCATCTAGGGGATTCAACATCGAGCCACGCCCTTGTGTCCTTTCTAGACGCTTACCGAGGTTACCACAAGACAGCGATGCACGAGACGGATAAAGAGAAGACC
>BRYE01000025.1:7517500-7520000 GCA_030159115.1 Actinidia arguta var. hypoleuca
CCTCATGGGGCAGTTGAAATCTAGAATCCCAAAAATGACAATGTTTTAAAAATCAATGGGTATTGATTGAAACCCTATCTTGAGCTTGAGTAGGGAGAAGTTAAGTGTGTGGATCTGCGTGATCCATCATCTTTTGAATGAATTAAGAAATAATGTTTTTCTATATATGTTGTATAATAAGTGTTTAGTTCGAGTCGAGTTAGGGATAATTTAACCCCTAGAGGGGGGGAGGGAGTGTTGTCCTACCTTTTCACCTTTCCCTCGCCCGTCCATCGTCGTGTCATTTTTTTTTTTTGCATTTTAGTGAATGCTCATCTTTAGTTGGGGCAGCATATTTCATAGTGCATAAATATTTTGAGTTGTTTTTGTTTTTGTTTTTGTTTTTGAATTGATTAATTCATTGAATAAAAAATAAAAAATAAAAAATAAAAAAAATGTCTTAGCGTTCAAATGCCTCTGAACAACATTTGAACAGATTGAGCCTTATCACGTATGCAGAATCCAAATTTTGACTAAGCATTTGAATGCCTTTGAAGAGAGTTTGAATACCTAGCCCAGGAACTATTTTTAAAAAAGGGCCTAGTTGGATTGGTTTGTCTCATAACACACACCATCCTAAAATTTGCTATATAAAGAGAGAGAATTAGGGAAAAGGGAGTGATTCTAAGTGTGAAGCATCAAGCTTTACAAATTCCATCAATTCTTTATCATCTCAATGTAATCTTCTATCCCTAAGCTTTCTAGTTCAAATAAATAACATGTATAAAAGAAACCTAGGGTTCATTTGGGCATTTTTTTAAGTATTCACTACTTAGAAGCATGATCTCACAACCACACACATTAAAACATGTCTATGTCCATCAATTGTTGTTGAGGACTTCTCCCATTGTTACTAACCACAAATTTGAGGGAAAACCATAGTTGAAACTTCCATGAAGAGCACTAGTTTGGTGTTTGCCCACCAAGTATTTGACAAAATGCCCCAATGAATGAATTGTTCAAATTATGAGGAGAATGCATCTCACATGTATCATAGATGTATATCATAAGAATTTTAAGATATTGGCTTAACAAAATTATGCATGAAACCTTAGCTTTACACTACACACACCATGTGTTTAATAAGATGTCCAAGTGAGTGGTAAAGGAGACAAACCCGGGGGTTCGGGTAAGTAATCCAAGTTTAAAGGACCAAACCCATCTAAAATTCAATCAACCCAAACGGATAAAGGAAAAGGGAAGGAGGCATCCAACCTAGAGTACGATGCCCTGTTTATTGGTAAAAGAAAAGAAAAGTTTTACAATCAAGTATGGGTAAAGAACGGGGCTGTAATAGAATGGGAGTTTGATCTAAACTCATTCGAGGAGTTAGGCTTCAGGTATCTTCAGAATTTTACAAACCGGGGATGGTTAAACTTAGCAAACTTTAAGGCAGAGTCGATCCTTACTCTGTGCTAAGAGTTTATGTCCAATATTAAACACAAACCGATAATCAAGAAAGGAAAAGAAAAGCTTATAAGTTGGGTTAGGGGGAAGAAATTGATAGTGACTCCGAACACCTTTACTAAAATCTTTGATATCCCTCGGATTGAGAACCTAGATTTCGATTTTCCTGATGTTGGGATGTTGGATTTACCTACCATTTCAAGGGAGATGTTCTTGGTGGATGACACTTGGGATGGTGAGGTGTAGTGTAATAAGATGCACCTGAAAGATAGGTACCTCATTCTATTCCTTTTCTCGTGTCATTCTTTGTTTCCTCTTAAGCGCACTATTGTTATGAGTGTCACAAGGGCGAGTTTGTTATGGGCAATTGGCATAAGAAAGTCGATTGATTTACCCTGTATTATGTTCATAGAACTTTGTTATGATTATGATTCATCTGACATTAGGGGGCCTGTGCCATTCACTGGGTTCCTCACTGCTTGTTTAAAAAACAAGAGATTTCTATCTCTATAGACCTTATTAGGACAAAACACGAGAAATCTATTGACAAGAATTCACTAACTCGGTCTGAGGGGCATAGAAAGAAAAGGAAATTAGTCGCAGGATCATCAGAGGAACCGACTATTGGGATAGCTGACTTGCAGGATGCAATTATAAGTCTTAGGATTGATTTTGACACCCGAATGACTGTACTTGAGGAACAATCTGGATGCCACACTACCATGCTACAGGAGATCAAGGGTATGCTCATCTGGATGCAGTCCAATGATGATGATGATGATGATGATGATTAAGGACTTAAAGTTTAAACTATGTGTTTACCATTTTGTATTTATTATCGATCTAAAGCTCTTGTTGGCTTATTTAGGCAATGCATTGGATTTATGCATGTTTTGTGGATCGTTTTGATAACTTTTAAGGTATAGTTGACATGTTTTGGATGTTGTTAACTTATGGCTAATGTTTGGATATTTAAATACTGTTGCTATCTTTTTGATCTGTCTAATGCAAAATTATTCATCTATAATTATGAGTTGGCCAAAGCAGATTTAAT
>BRYE01000025.1:7530000-7535000 GCA_030159115.1 Actinidia arguta var. hypoleuca
ACAACCACCTGACAATGGCCGACGAGCGGCCATGACATATTCAAAACAAGTAACTCAGGCATTATGGAGGCGACACTATGAAAATAGAAGATCTAAGGCTACAAATGGGCAACGCGACTAACTTAGACGAAATCAAAGTGTAAAGCAATCGAAAGACATTACAAAAAATTATAAATGGAACTTAGAGTGGTTATTCGGAGATGGTCAATGAAGGGAAACAGGGTCGTTGGCACTACGAATTGAGGGGCGAGCTCTTTTGCACCACATGTTTACCTCGGAAGAACTCAATGCCGAGCTTGACGAGAATACAGCATTTTCAAGAGATCTTGACCCGAACAAAGGGATCACCTCGAGCTCGTCTAGTTTTATGTCTTCTGATTCTTAAGACATACAAGAGGACGAAGGGGAAGAGGTCAACCAGTCGGTGCTAAATAAAAGGAGAAGGGTTGTTGCTCCCGTTGCTTCCCCTGTTGTTGCCATTCTAGTTTTAAGCTCGGATCTCGAACACTCCAATGACCTCGCTTTTGCCTTGCGGCTGAAGACGTGATCGCTCATTCTTACTCGGAAGGCAATGGTTCTAATACAAGTTCGGGGGAAGTCAATACGACTCCAAAGTTTAGGACTCTTGAAAAGAAAAGTTCTCAGGCAGTTGTTGATCCTCTCGTAGTGCTTAACCCTCTGATTGTCCAAGACCCACTACTAGTTCCAAATCCAGTCCTAGCTCTTGCTATTCCCGACAAGGTCTAGGAGAGCTTGTTAGAGGCTCTGCTTCTCGACAAGCATAAAGGGAAGCAACCCATCAGGGAGCCTTTGAAGAAAGTAAAAAGAAGGGGAAACAAGGTCAGTTTTCCTTTCGTCTTCTAGTATGTATGCTAAGCTATGGAGACCAAAACTCTCTGTTGTTGAGCTCGATAAGCAGGTTACCAAGTCTGATTCTTCCAAGGACTATGATACCATTTTGGCCCTTGCGCAGGCAGTCATGTTGCCGATCTCACTACGAAGGGTTCAGAGGAGTTCTAGGACTTGTTGGTGATGCAGCAGATTTAGGTAAGAATCTTAGCTCAGTGGTTATATTACTTCGTTGCGTTCGAATACTTAACAATTTATTTGATTTGTTTTGTAGAGCCTCTAGAGAGCGGTGGCTATCTCGGACCGTATGAAACATCAAACATTCGAGCTCAAAAAGTCTAAGAAGAAGATGAGCAATCTGGTGTCTGAGCTGAAGTAGGCCAAGCTCGGTCTGGCTACCATTGAATAACTCAAGCTGGATCTGGCTATTGCAGTAGAGGCCCAGGATGCCAGCTATATGGCTTCCACCTAAGCCCAGAATGAGGTTGCCCTGTAAGACCTCACTGAGCTCCAGAAGGTGGCATGCGATCCGATATATGAACGAGTGATCAATCGGGCATCAGCTGAGCTAATGATAATTATGACAAGCAGGTGGCCGAACTTTACCCCGACATTTATCAAGAAGGTTGGCTCGCTTGTCTGACTGAGCTCGGTTTCCCCCAGAACATTTGGCATGGACCAAAGTAGCACTAGTTTGCCTCTCATACAATCGGACTTCAATGAGGAAGAATACATGAACCTACTGGCTGGAGAAGGCAGAGACAAAGTTGCCAAGGTGGATGAGGCGGTAAAAGGGGTTGAGCTTGAGAATGCAGCAGAATGAGCTAGCAGGGATAGAGCTGGAGGGTTTAGGGATGCGGGTCTGGTCATCCCCCCTGAAGTATTAGAGTATTTTTGAAACATTGTAAACATTTCTGAGTAACTTTGTAAATATTTTTAGATATGATTAATGTTTTTCTTTCCCAGCTCGTCCTTATCCATTCTCTGACTTTCCTTTGCCTTGGAAATTTTTTGCTATGTCATCGATGTAAGCTTCTATGGTTTTACCCATGATTGGCTCGAACATTTTGGTGATCATTATCTGGTATGTGTCTTCAGTATTTTTTAACCCAAAGGGCATAACCTTGTAGCAGAATATGTCGTGGGAAGGGTGATGAAAATAGTTTTTCTTGATCGGGTTCGTGCATAGCTATTTGGTGGTAACCTCGATATGCATTTAGAAAACTCATTTGGGAATGACCCCAAGTAGAGTCCACCAATTAATCAATTTTTGACAACGGAAATCAGTCTTTTGGACAGGCTCAGTTAAGGCTTGTGAAGTCAACTTAGACTCTCCACGACACTACAATTGTATTGGATAACCAACTCAGGTAAAGAATCTCCGTTATTGCATTTGCTTCTTTTAGTTTTTCTACCTCCTCTATCACAGTGTCCACATGCTTGGTTGTGGACCTTCTCCCCAACTATTTTATTGGGTGGGCCTCGAAAAAGACATTCAATTCATCTTTGACAAAGGTGGGGTCGATCCCTGGCATATCGTACGATGTCCATGAGAAAACCTCAATATTAGCTATTAGAAACTAGATGAGCTCAATTTTCTCTCCTTTTTTTAGTTTTGCATTAGTGAGAAATAAACAATCCAAGCTTGGCTTGTATAGTTCATAGTGTATCAGGTCTTCCATGACTTTGGCTTCGGGGTCCTTTCGACATCTTCCAAAACTTCGAGCTCCTCTTTAACCAATTGCACTTCTTTCACGACTACATTAGTGGAGATCGTGGCAAAGTAGAATTGTTTGGTCGCCACTTGATCTCCATAAATGGTTTCCTTTCGTCGGGGGTGACAAATTTAATAACTTGGTGTAACGTAGAAGGAACTCCCTTCATCCTGTGTAACCAAGGGCCAGGAGACTGAACATTGAATCCTACTAAAAAAGCTCAAGCAAGTTTTAAAACTTCTTTAGTTAGGTTAAGTTGTTTAAATAGATCATAGTACATCACCTCAATCAAACTGTCGGTGTCCACTAGGATTCTCTTGACGTCGTAATTATGGACTCAAAGCTGGATGACCAAAGGATCGTTGTGAAGGTGTTGGATCCACTCCAAATCGGCTTTGGTGAAGGTAATGCCACCTGGCTCAGATCGATACTACCTTGCCTTTTTTGTGGTTGGTTAGACCGAGAGTACCTTGGGCATTTGGCATGCAATGCATATCTTTCCCCGGATCTTATTCTAGAGATCGGGGTGGTGTGGTCCCCCGATCACGTGAATAGTTTTTGCATTGCTGCGGTCGAACCTGGGATTAGGTTTGACCTCATCTTCCTCTACCCAAGTTTTTTTTATGATCAACAAACTATTTCAAATGCCCATCCCAAACAAGTTGATCAAGAAAAACCTTAAGAGCTCGACAATTCTCAATTCTGTATCCTTTCTCCTCATGAAAGGAACACTTCCACCATTGATTGCACTTTTTGGGGTCACCTCTCATAGGGGTGGGTTTCTTAAAATATGGCTTATCTTGGATTTGGGATACAAACTTGTAGATTGGTTCTTCAAAAACCACATTAATCCCTTGTTTTACCCGACCTTCATAATCAACCAAGTTCTCCTTTCGTGTTTTGAATGGTGCCTCACCTTGGGGAGTTAACCTTGTAGTTTGTTCCACTTGCCAGACGTCAACCTCTGGCCGAGAGAACATTTTGACCCAGTACATGAGGTCTCAAAGGTTGGCTGAAAGATTGAGCGTTAGGTCTTCCCAAAATTTCTCCCGGAGTTAATCTGACTTTGGAACTAACCACTGCTAGCTCTTTAGAACATTCCTCAATTTCATTATACATCTCTTAATAACACTTGTTGTAGTTGCGAAGTAATTCGTTCCTTCCCTTTCGAAGTGTTAGAAGAGAGTTGACACCCTTTGGTGCTTTGTGTTTATAATGAACTAAGCTACGAATGACTTGGTAAGTTGGTGAAAGTTTCCAATAGATCCTATGGGCAGCTTGTTGAACCATTTCAACCCGAGGGATCCCAAACTCGATGGGACTACCCTGCACATAAGTGTGTCAAGGTGATTCCAAAGGCCCGTCATTTACCTGACGTGGCTGACATGGAATCTCAGATCGAATTTCCCATCATACAGTGTGAATTTGGGTAGTCTATTCCCTCAATGTTTGGGGAAAATGGAGTTTGGTACATCGGAATTGGCTCCCTTAGTACAAACCTATTTGCATAGGCTATTGACTTTGCTGGAATGATAGTTTTGACTGGTACTGCTGTTGTCCGGTTGTGTAGCTTAACACGCAAATCACCTTCTTTCATTTGGCATTGATTAATTTGCGAAGGTCCACACTGGAATGAGCTCGGCCCAGTGATACCCTCCGCTTGCTCGATGCCATAGACTTGCTATCACTTTGGCTCTCCAAGTCAGTGTGGGATTCGTATTACTTCCCCTTTTGACCTTCCAAGGTGGGTTTTTCAATCTTTTAGATCTTCCCTTGGAAGGTCCTCCTTCTGCCACTTGGGCAGACTTCATTAATACGTTATCAACTAGTATTTGTGCAATTTCGGCTAGTTGGTTTTGCAGACACTTGATGGTAATGTCCCGGCTATCTCCTCCCTTAAGGAGCAACTAACCTGGTCTCTGCTTAGAGATGGCCTTGGCGATCCTCTGGGTATTGGCTAGTAGTTTAGCCCATTTGTCACCAAGAGTCCTAGGTGCATGAGGGGGCTCCCTTAGGGTTTTACAACTGTCGAAACAGTTGTTACTTTGTGATGCCATCAAGACTGGTTTTGCGAATGTCTATAATTGATTTTTCACAGACGACGCCAATTGTGGGATGTAGTGTTCGTGAAATGTGGAAGAAAGAAAATTGAGGATAGACATTTGCGGTGGACCAGTGGTGGAAAAAGGTGGCTGCAAACAATTATTGGTTGTTATGGCCAGGTTGCGATAGAGAAACAGTGAATTCGATCGCCGGAGCTATTTTCGAGAAATAGTTCTCCAACGGTCGAGTTAGCTAACCGGAGAATCAAAGTTTATGTAGAGAGAGTATAAGTTGAGAGTAGCTAATTTTTTTTACCTCTACAAGAATAAGGCCTGGCCTTATATAGTAGTTCGGTGTGTGCTTGAACGCCCTTCCTATCGCATTTTGGACAGA
>BRYE01000025.1:7555000-7565000 GCA_030159115.1 Actinidia arguta var. hypoleuca
TTAAAAAGAGTCTTTGTTTGGACTGTAACTATAATTTGTCTTGTAAAGCATTATTCTAGTGACGCAAATTTTCAATGCATTGGATATTCTTTTATAATAATTTTGAATTATGCCAATGGCCCCTTATGTACTAATTTTTTTAATTAAGCCCCTAATATATCTTATTGTGGTCATATACTAATTACAAATATTAACTTCTAAATTTTTCATTTTATAAAAAGGGTTTTGAATATTTTTTTAAGTTTCTTAGCCTTTGATATTTGTCATGGTTCCAACTTGATGAAGTTCGTTAGATATTTTTATTTACGATTTTTCTCATTTTAAGCCCACTATGCTTTTGAAAATAAAAATAGTATTCAAAAGTTTTTACTGTTACCTAAAGATAGACGGCGTAGGGACCTAGCATTAAACACCAGAATCCATGTTTAATTCATTTAATGATCAAACAAGTTATGGACACCCATAGTGTAAAACTTTTAGTACTAAACTTCTATGTTTTGTCTTTATTTTTCTAATTTTCTACTATCCAACCAAAATAAATGAGTCTATGAATTTAATATCTAAGGTAGAAAACAAAACAGACATGTGTCGAACCTGATCTAAAGAAGGTAAAGTTGAAGGCAACCACCTCTTTGAACTAGAAGAGTGCCGAAAGTAAGTCACTACACAAACTACACTTACTACATTAAGGTAATGTTCAAAACATTTGGATACTGTTCTTATTACCGGTCGGGTCGGGGATAAGCTTGCTTCTTCACAAGCTGTTGCCCCAAAAAAACATTCCCATCTCTTCTGAACTTCCCCGGTCTTCTGTCCAAGTTGTACAAGGCAAAAACTCGTCTCACGTATTGTTCTTTAAAGAACTTGATCAAGTTAAAGGCCAATATCAAATTAAAAAAAAAATAAAAATAGCTTTTATGACAAAAAACACACACCAGAACTAACATTTGTCATTAACAAAGAACCACATAAAATAAAATTGGATCCATTAAAGATGAAATTGAAAAAATTAGTACATAAGAGATCAAAGTGACACAAATTGAATACTATAGAGATCATTGACATAATTTACCCATTCTTTTTTGATGGTGCCGTCGTGGATTAAGATCTTTGGCGCAATCTTTGTCGGATCGGTGTGGTGGCGTCTCAATTTGTCCTTTTTTGTGTTGGGGTTAATTTATAATTGGGCCCAGTTAATTCTAATTCCCACACTTTTTGGCAAAAAGTATAATTTTTATGCTCCCATGTTGAATGTGGCAGACAAAAAAAGTGCCTCCGAAAGAAATGTTTTTGATTTATAAAGCACCATACGCATAAGATGGTCAGAACACATCCACTTGCATACTGCACATGGATGATAGGGCTATTTACCTTTCTTTTCTTGAATTAAGAGCAATTTTATGGTGATTGTTGGGGCTGTCTTGTATTACGTGGGATTCACTTAATTATTGGTTGTTCATATGTTTTTAAATGAACATAGTGTAGTTTAAGCATTTTGGATTCAATTTTGATCTCATTTGATGATCCAAAACGTTTATATTGTTGTGGTAAAAATCTAAGAGAGCAACCAACAGTCAGAATTGCTCCTCAGCCTTGGCGCTGGATCTCGGCTAAACTGGGGCACCTGCACATCAATGAGCAAAAATAATCGGCCGGGGTGAGGCCGCTCAAAACCCCTCCGGCGTATGAATCAGACTAAGGCGATCAGGAGAATATTACAGGCAATGCGGGCGAGCACAATAATAAATGTGTATGTGGTGCCTGTGTTGAGCGTACTTTTTTTGTTATGGGAAAGCGGCATTTATATAGACGGAGTACTGAGCCGTATCAATGAATCATAGCGAGTTTCTCGGGAGGATAAACATGGGAGGATATCCTGATAAGATCTGGAGACTAATATGAGGGTGTCATCTGGTGAGCAATCCGTATTCTCAGGTATTGTAATGGAGCTGGAGTCTAATGGGACAATTCTCTTGTAGAAGTGGAACTCTTCATGGAGGAGAACCCCAATTTGGGCGGAGGAGTAACGGAGGAGGAGTCTTGTGACAACAGACTTCTAGTGGAGATGGAGTTATTTTGGAGAATTAAATCCGCAGAGAGACGTCTCTGCATTGGGCGAGTTGAACCACCTCACCCTATGACGATCTGGAATAACCATTCTAAAAGTGGCCAACTTTAATAATACGAGGCGACCAGGAAGGTGTATGGAACACCAGGGCGACGTGCCTTGCTCGGAATATGTTAGATTCAGGACTTGTCCGAATTATCCCGCATCACATATTATAGAATCTGTTGTGAAGATCAATTCTGTAAAAAATCATATTGATTGGATAAAAATCGATATTCGTTCAGTATTATTTTAGAACTTAATAAATGAGTGTGACACATGTGATTATATTTATATTGATCGACTACTAATGTGTATCCAATCAACATGATTTTATACAGTTTTAAACTCCTACAATATAAACAGTTTGGATTATCTAATCCAAAATGGGACGTTAAATTGAAATTGTTTGGATGGTTGATGGTTTTTGAAACTTATTTTATGAGAAATATTTTTAAAAAAAATACATTTTTGAGAAAATATCAAAAAAATACTTTTTAAATTGTCAAAAAATTTTTGATAAACAATGAAAAATATATGAAATTAATGAATATTTTGTTCTGAAAAATAATATTTCGAAACGCTTCTCCAAAATTAATTTTAAAACTGAACCAAATTTCTCAGTACTTCCTTTCCTAAGGTCACAATTGAACAAATGGAATTGACGAAAACGGTCGTAGGCAATTAATTTTCTTTATAGATGTTTTTTTTTTGAAAAAAAAAAGAATATCATTTTATCCTCTTAAAATATTTATATTTTTCACTTTATTCTCCTAAACTAAAAACGCTCACAAGTCACCCAGCAAACTATCGGAAACAAAACTAGACTTTGTGCCGTTAACGTAAAATATAAATTAATAATTTACCCTTAATTTAATTTAGGATTACTTACACTTTTCCCCCTTAAACTTTAATTTACCCTTCATCACTCTCTCTCTCTCTCTCTCACAGGAAAAGCTTGTGAAGACTCTCCAACCAAAGGCTGAAAAATCAAAAAATATGAAGGATGACGACTGACAAGATATGAGGGATTTGGCAAATAATACTATTCAACTATCTCTTGAAAATAGCACTCTTCGAGAAGTCATCAATGAGACAGATCTAGCGGAGACTTGGGCGACGTTGGAGAGCAGATACAAATCCAAATCATTGACAAATCAGTTGTACTTAAAGAAACAGTTATATGCACTTCATATGATAGAAGGGGCAAATTTAATGGAGCACTTGACTGAGTTCAAGAGGCTATTGATAGAACTCGAAGCCATGTGTGAAGATCGAGGAGGAAGATAAAGTTGTCAAACTGTTGGTATCTTTGCCACCATCATATGAACATCTTAGAACCACTTTGATGTACGGGAAAGATACACTTGGGATTGATGAGGTGTTTGCTACGTTGTTATCCCACAAGTCAATGCGTAAGAAGGAAAGTGGAAATTACTCAGAAGAGAGAGCTATGGTTGCTTTCGATGGTAGTCATGTTAGAGACCGAACAACCGAAAGGCGTGATGGATCCAAGCCGAGGGGTCGGTCACAATCAAGGGGATGTTTGCAGCCAAGAGATTATAAGAAGAAATGCTACTTTTTTGACAAAGAGGGTCATATTATTAAATTTTACCCAAAGCTTAAGGCAGAGAAGGAGAAGGAGAAGGAGAAGGAGAAAGAAAATTCATTCGAAACAGCAACAGTTACGAAAAGTTTCTCGAATAACGAAGGTGATTTGCTTTCTGTTAGTTCAGGTATGGAGAATTATGATTGGGTATTGAATAGTAGATGTTTATTTCAAATGTGCAAGGTAAGAAAATATTTTGGAACATATCAGACATGTCATGAAAACACTGTCAGAGTGGCTAACAGCACAATGAACAAGGTGATTGGCTTGGGGATGGTACGATTCCATGGAGTCCTCAAAGTTTTAAAGGAAGACAAAGCAATGCTACAAGGAAAGAGAGATGAAAATCTGTACAAGCTTGAAGGGAGTGTTGATGTAGGGGTGCAACATTCAAACATCGAGCAAGCAACGTGCAAAAGATGAAAAGTGAAGATAGACGTCGAATTCCACAAAGGTGGCGTGTAAAGGCGCAAACAAGCAAATTTCAGAAATTGCAAAGTACCGTTCAGAAACAAGGACATCAATTGATGATTTAAAAAGTTCCATGCTAGAAGATTGAAAAGGTTGATGAAGAAAAAATATTGGCTAAAAAAAGAGTATCTTTTGCACCAAATTTGATTAATGAATTTTTTTTTTATCGAAGTACCCGGTAAGGTATTGCGGGGCACCTTGTGAAAGGGGTGGCGTGCAAACGATTACCCTACATGAGTGGAGGGGTGATTGTTGGGGTCCACCCACTTTGAGGTGACTTGTTAAAAAGTTAGCTCAATTTTGATTCATTGGTTTGATCAACTTGTTAAAAAAAATTATAAAATATTATTTTATATTTTTGTTTTTAAATAGAAATTAAAAAAAAATCCAAAGTAAAAATAAAATTAATTTTTTGTTTAAAAACACTGGCAAACAAATAAGTAATTTCTCACAAGTCACGAGTAAAGTAAGGCTAGGATGAAATAGTTTTTTTTTTGCTAAGTAAGTTAGGTTGACTTATTGGGTTAAATGAGTAATTATGTTCACCCTATTTATGACTCACCCTAAATGAGTTAAATGGATCGAGACTCATTTTGATTCAATTAATAAATGAGTTGGATTGAGTCGGATCTTAATTTTAGAGGGTGGGTATGAGTGGGTTCATGTGTTTGTGTTAAAATTGTCATCCTTAGTTAAAGCTATACATATAGGTTATACTAGTGGTTAGGCACATACGATGCATGTGCAACTTA
Source organism: Actinidia arguta var. hypoleuca (assembly GCA_030159115.1). NCBI lineage: Eukaryota > Viridiplantae > Streptophyta > Magnoliopsida > Ericales > Actinidiaceae > Actinidia > Actinidia arguta. The sequence continues at coordinate 7,559,940 of BRYE01000025.1, forward strand.
ACTGTTATATCTTTGAAAATTGACATAATTGTTTTAAAACAATACACCAAAAAATAACTAAAACTTACATTTGTAATTCAGAATCCCCTAATCCATACTAACAAAGACTCGTTACTGCAGAATTTTTTCTCTCTAAACCTCACAACCATTGTTTGTGCATCAATTTCCTTAATTTCGATCGATATTAGCAATGTCAATATTTGTTTGTCTGTTTACATAAATATTTTACAGCCAATAGGTAAAAAACAGAACCTTATCTTTTACTTCACAATGACACACTGGATGATGAGATCAGTTAATTATGTTGACGGGGAGGTTCTACAAATTTTGGAGATCACTTTCTTCTTCTTCTTTAACTTCTTCTTTACGGAGGTTCTACGAATTATGTTGACAGAGGATGAGCGAAGAACAATTGCATATTCTAAAAGGGATGCAAAGCAGTTTCAATGAATGTAATAATAGGGTAGTGGTGTTAACCGCCTCTTAACAATTTTACCCCTCAAGTTAAGGAAGTTAACTATTAGCTATCAAAGCAGTGTCGGCATTTTTGATTGTTTGTTTGTTATCAGAGCTGTGTATTTTTGAAAAGAAAAAAAAAAGTCTGGCTTTCACACCAAAATTGGTGTTTTTCTTATTATAATAGTATAGATATACGTAAGGGTGAGGGTGAGGGTGAGGGTGAGGGTGAGGGGAACTGATTTTAGCAGGATAATTTCACTCTAATTGCATTTATGCATGAATTCCCATAGATACCCCTCAATTTGAAGCTGATTTGAGACGCCGTCTGACTGACCAAATTAGTACAAATTAGAGACATTGAGGACTAAATTCGCGCAAATGATAAATTGGGAACCAAAATGGGACGAAACCAATACATTGGGGACTAAATTTGCAATTAAGCTGTTCATTAACCTTTTAACCTTTCTATTTAACCTAAAAAATTCTAAAATAAATAGATGAGAAGTTCTTGAAAAAACGTCACATTAGAGAGAGAAACTATAATATTATGTCACATTATACTATATTACATTTGCTTAGTAATTAGATACATACAAATATAGATGCATAGTAATCCAAGAAAGTTAAATTTTGTTTTTCTTGAACAACATATCATTTAAGAGAAATGTTACACAAATAAAAAGTAAACCAAATTCTTAATGATGGTGAAATTGTGAAAGCCACAATGAATCTTCTGTTTTTGAAGTAAAAAATCCCGAATGACTCATATATGGAAGTTAATTAAATGCATGCCTCCTCCGTGGATTAATCATTATTGTGCATGCATTATAACCATCCACTAAAGAATGGATTCTATAGTGAGGTCGACGTGTTGTGGGACCACCTTTTATGAATGGATTGTAAATAGAGTTGTGACAAAAAATTGTGTATTTTGCTAGTTATTAGGTAGATTGCAATATGAAATGTAATTTGACGAATGTGGGCTTGATTTCAAGGCAATTACTAGAACATTGAATTTTCTTTAACAACATGCCAGTTAAGAAAAATGTTGCACAAAAAGTAAACCCAAATCTTAATTGTGGTGAAATTTTGAAAGCCACAATGAATCTTTTGTTTTTGAAGTGACAAATCCCAAAGGACTCATATGGAATGTTAATTGAACACATCCTCCATGGATTAGTCATTTTTGTGTATGCATCACCAACCACTAAAGAGTGGGTTCTATAAGGAGACCCACATGCTCTGGGATCACCTTTTATGAATGAATTGTGTAGAGCTGTGACCAAGAGTTGTTTGTGTACCTAAAAATGTTGCTGCTTTTTGGATAGATTGTAATATCCAATAAAAATTACTTATGTTATAGTGTTTGACGAGTAAATCATCCACACAAAATAAAAATAAAAAAAAATATAATTTGATCGAAATGAATAACGATTTGAAATTCAAATTTAGAGAATTTCTTGTTATACAACATTAAGAAATTATTTTTTTATTATATTGATTATTAAAAAACTTTTATAGTTCATCAACACTATTGCTACTGAAAATTTTTATAGTTCGGAAATGCAAAATTTTACGGTGTGTGAGACTATGAAATCCTATATGAAAATTCTCAGTGACAGTGGCAGTCATGATACGTGATTGACTGTGGTGGTTGGTAGTCATTGCTAATGGTGATTTGCGGTGATGGTGAGTACCAGTGTTAGGGTGTTTTAGCGGTGGTTGTGAAAATTCACAGTGAAAATTTATAGTGTTTGGGGGCAGCCACGATACGTGATTGGCAATGGTGATGGTCACAAATTATGAAAATTCACAGTCCTACATTGTATGTTAGCTTACCACGAGAAAGAAATTATCCCATGGAACAAATGGGATGAGTCAAATGAGCTACGCCGCGCGTGTCATAATATTATTTTTGAATTATAATATGTATTAAATTAATGTTGAGAATTTTGTTAGTTGAAAACTATTAATATTGTGAGGTACATACAAAGAACCAGACTAAAGAAGCCCAATTTTTTTTATTAAGAGCCAAGTTTTTTTTGTGAGACATTCAAAGATTTTTATTTTTCTACTTTCAATGAAAGTGTTTGGTTATTCCTTAACAAATGCGTTAGGGACAGTATTTAACAAAAGGCCATGCTAACAAGTGTCTCTGAAAAAAAATTAGTTTTTTTTCATTCTTAATAAAAAATAAATAAATTAAATAAAAATGTTTACATTTTCGAACTCCTCTAAACAAGAGGAATCGAAAAAATATAAAATTTTGATCAAACAACTAAAAAAAATTAATAAAAATAATAAATATCAAAAATAAAAGAATAAAAAAAAATCAATAACCCAAACTTACTTACTAGTGGATTGATATGCAAGGGTGGATCTAACAAGGTTGACCCCATTGAATTTTTTTTTGCAATTTTAGTCCAAAAAAAATTTTACACTTTCACCCCAATAGAAAAAAAATACACTACTTTAATTTCACTAAAAAAAATTATATTATTATTCTAAAATTTTATGATTTTTACCTTACTAAACTAATCTCTTGACTCCGCCCCGTTGATAGGCCTATCACTTTGGCTCCTTCAATTAAACCTTTTTTTCTAATGGGTTCAAGAGATGGTCTTTGACTCTTTATGACATGTATTTAACTAGTAATTGCCCGTGTCCTCAGGCATTATGCAAAAAAAAAGACTATCTCTTAAATATACTCGTTAGAATTTTATAATTTAAAAAACAGATAAGACATTGAGTTCATAAATGCCTCCCTCGTGTTGTGGCTAAAAGGTTTGGAATGGGGCTATTAGGTTCATTTTTGAGTTAATTTTTTTGTCACTCGAACTTTTCGTGGTTGTGCTAATGTAAGGTGAGAGTAGCTTTTGATATCGTGGTGTGACACTGTTTTCGATAGAATTTGGAAGGAATGTGCACAAATTCAGAATGCAAACAAATTAAAATGTACACTTATAAATGCAAAAACTTTTATACGATATAAAAAGGCTGAAAATTGAATATAGGTGAAGAACGTCTTGGGGTGCCTGAGTGTAAACACTATCATCACATGCAAAGAGTTAAGCTAGCTTATCTATTTTCCTCCTACTTAACTTTGCCACCAAAAGAGTATAACCACACAATCCAACCCATAACAACAATTAAATACATACAAACAAAAATGCCATGTTACATAATCCCCAAGAATCGCGCATGGGGAAATCTCAAATAAACCTAGAAATGTCCCGTTTGGCTGCCTTTAAACATCAAGATGTAAGGGAAAAAAAACTTCTGAACATTTAAACTCTAAAATTCACAACCTAAATCACTGACATCAAAATATAAAGTCTCATATTTGTAGTGGACATATGGTCACTATAACAACTATATAAAAATCATATAATTTTAATCTATCGATATCTCGTAACTAAAAGATTTATGGAGAGATTTATATAGAGAGAAGAAAGATAAACAAGAGGCATAACTAAAAAATTAGCAATTTTCATCTCCTGATACGGGTCTTTATCTTTTGCTTTCCGTCCACATCCATGATCCAAACACAGGCTAAAAGATTCGTAAAAAGAAATCCTCAAAACAAATAAAGTTTGACACTATTCCGTTAGGATAGAAAAAACATAGTAGAAAAATCCCGTTTGGCTGCCTAGAAATCTCGAGAAAATGCAAAACCACAAGCTCTCTCATCCGTTTCGGCCCCCAAAGTACAACACTACTCAATACATTCTGAATTTGGCGTAACCCAATAATTTATCAGAACCAAAAATAAAAAATAGAGTATAAACAGAAAAAAGAGTTTCAGAAAAAAGGTTTGGTTATCTGATTTGATCGACGAAGAAGACGAAGAGCAAGGCCTTAGCTTCAACGTCACTCGGCGAAGAAGAAGAAGAAGAAGAAACGGGTTTAGGCTTCAACGCCAAAGGTGACTGAGATCTCCCGGGTTTAGGCTTCTAGTGTGTCTTGATAAATTAAGGCCAACCCAATGTCAAAGAATCAAAATTATGAGAAATTATGGTAAACCCAGATGTTGATTTTCTAGGAAAATGTCAGAAAAATGAAAAATTAAGGTAGATGTTATATTCAAAAAAAATGTCAAAATCATAAAACCTAGCTGTTAAAGAATCAAAATTTAAAAAAATTAACAAAAACCCAGATGTTATTTTCCAGAAAATGTTAAAGAATCAAAACCCAAAAGTCAAAAAAAGGTAAACTCCATATATTATTTTCCGCGAAGTGCACAGGAGTTAAAATGTAGCTCCCATAGAAAAATGAAAAGCGTAACAAAAGGAGATTTTTTAGATTTTTGGGTGTCATTCTATTTAGCAAAAAAGTGGTCAGACCTTGAGTGTGGGGTTTAAGTCTAACACTTTTTCCAGATTTGTGAAAACAACGTTTGAAGAACACCCAAGCTAGAAATGGGAAGTAACTCATACCTTGTTGAAGAAGCAAATGTCATCGCCCATTCACGGCTTGTCTTCTTAGAGAGAGAGAAACTGAGACAGGGAGTGAAAACAGAGCTAGAGAACAAAAAAGGTCCTGGGATTTACATCACCCCCTCACTCTCTCACAGGAGAGGATCCCCTATCCAAAAAATTCTGT
>BRYE01000025.1:7580000-7585000 GCA_030159115.1 Actinidia arguta var. hypoleuca
ATTTGTGTCCCCTAAAGCATGGGTGAATAGCTTTCCATACACATCATTTGCCTCACAATTCCAACCCCCAACATTATTTTACTAATCACCATGACATGAACAAATACTAAATACAAAAAGTAAATATTAAAGTTAATTGGATTTTTATTCTAATAAGATTTTATTCTCCTCCCCGGGGATGTTCCTGTCGCGTCAACCACTACAATATGCCCATAACAAATCTTTTGTGTCGCATCACATTTTGTAATAATAGAAAATATACTTTGATAAAGAACTTTCACACTCTCATCAAATTAGAAAAGCATTAGATTTTCTAAATAAAAGTGCACGGTATGTTCCAAGTTTAATTTTTAAGTATGATATGCATCATAAATTGGATAATGGTGTGGGCCGTAAAGTATACTTTTTCTAAATCATAATTCTGAGCCTTTAGATTTTCCTTTTTCAAGTAGTTTTTACAAAACAATGTGATTAAAGCTAGCATAATATAAAAAAGCCTAGCTATGTAGTGCCACAAATTGAATGTGATTAATTCATAGATATAATACAGTTTCGTCAGCACTTTATGTGATTGATGTCTGATGTGTTGCATTGTCATGTAGTGCCCAACCGGATACCGGTTAATTGAGGGAGAGAGAGAGAGGAGATCATTACTATATCAAGGATGAAGGACAGGATGAGAGAGCAAAATTAAGACATGCCCTTCTCAGAGTTTCAATTCCCACTATACAAGTCCACCTACGTTAACCTCCTCTCTATAAGATCTTTCATGGATCTTCCATAGCATGAGACTCACCTACGTTGTAGTAGCACTCATATACACTTTCCTCTCCTCTTCTTGTTTAGTTACCACCCAACTTCTAGATCCACCAACTAACACCACAGTCCTTGACCTAGAAGACCATGAGCTCCAATCTACCGCAAGATACTACATCTTCCCCTTCCAAACCCCGAGCCAAGGCAACAGAGGACTAGCTCTCTCCCCAAAAGATGGCAAGTGCGCCTTCACTATGTCATGCAAGAAACCCTAGACTCCTCAAATGGCTTCCTACTAAGGTTCTTAATACGTGACAACAAACCAAAGTCCAAAATCCTGTATACTGACATTTAATATTGCATTTACGGCCACGATGACTTGCGTGCAGTCAGTGGCGGAGCCAGGAAAATATTCAGGGGGCAACCATTGAAAAAATTTATGAGGGGGGCAAATTGAAAAAAAAATCTGAAACTATAGGTAAAAAAAAATTAAAATTTGAGGAGAGGCAGCTGCCCCTGGGCCTATGCTGGCTCCGTCCATGTGTGTAGTCGATGGTGTGGAGGGTGGGAGGGGTCGACAAGGGCAATGTGCAATGGTACATGACCAGACCAGTGGTGGCCCAGTGTGGAGACGGTGGGGAATTGGTTTAGGGTGGAGAAGTATGATGGTGGGAGTGGGTACAAGATAGTTTATTGTCCTGGGGTTTGTGGTTCATACGAGGTGATTTGTGGAGATGTGGGGGTGGGGTGTTGAGAATGGGAAGAGGTGGTTGGGTTTGAGTGATGAGCCACTTGTACTTATGTTCAAGAAGGCTTGATTAATTTAGAACTTATAAAAAAAAAGAAAATGGTTTATATTATCGATTTTTTGTCATATATCTTGAAAACCTCCTGCTTGTATATTGATGGTTGGTGTGTTATTTGGAAATGCCACAACTTTATCCAAAGTATGGTGTTAGCGCACGGGGTACAGATGTGTCGGGCCTAAGTTTTTATAAAATGACACAACACAATTAAAAGTTGCGCATGGCATGACGTATGAATCTAAGTGCGGAAAGCATGAAAATAAATAGGTTGGACGGGCACGGTACAACCTCATTTCACACCTCTAACTTGAGTATTCTTTAAAATATGGATAATTATTGTATTTGCAAAGTTGGAAGACTTTTCTTTTCACATATCAAATGGCTTTTCAAGTTTTGTTTGTATCTTTATATGATGTGAAAATATTAACCATCTAACTCATAGAAAAACTTAAACTATTAAAGAGAGAAACAACTCCACGTGTGGCCTAGTCCTCCATAAGAGAGTCAAATACGTGCAAACTTAATTAGGTAGGCGGTAAGATTTGAACACAGAAGTTATGTCTACTTTGATACCATGTGAAAGTATTAACTACCAACTCATTTAAAAGTTTAAACTATTAGACAGAGGAGCAACGTTATTATTTATTATAATATATGCTTAGCATACAATATGTATGTAGGTCGATATCATATAAATCTTTCAAAAATATATTTTTGACAAGACTCACACACTTTAACGGATATTTATACATTTTTCATAAGTTTTAATACACTTTTATAAATATTAATTATAAATTTTCATGCACAACAATATATTTTTTACTCAGTAACCACCGTCTATTGGCCTTTTTGTTTATACGAGTCACCCCAGCCATATAATTTTTCTTTGTCCACTGTATTTTCCTTTTGTTTGTACATTTTCCTTTATCAATCATCTATAAATCTGCTTCAAAAAGTTTGATGAGGGAAGTTTTCGGGAGTCTGGAGTGGCCGTTTTTCTAATCATCTTAGATTTTCTCTCGGAGATATATAATTCGCTTAGGTCCAAATTATATGTAGGACATGTGATCACACGAAATAATCGTCAGAGTAATGTGAAAGATATATATCTCCCTACTATAGATTTTTAAATTCTAGAGCATGCAGTAATACTCGTTTGGTAAATTTAGCCTTTTCTATTATGCATCCACGCAATTTTAGTTGATTAATTTCTTGTTGACGAGTAGTAAATTTGGGTTTAACAAACATACCAAAAGGAAAAAATGGTCTATCAGCATTGTTCATCAAGCATATAATATAGGTAAAATTAAAAAAAAAAAAATCTAGAGTTTAACCTTGGTAACAAATTAAATCTCCTGTAATTTCAGTTGTAAAAAATTAAACCCTAGAATTTTGATTCAGTCACAATTGAAACTATCTATGAGTCTCCGTTTCATTAAGGTTAACGAAATCAACTTATTATTCTCAAAAGGTTACGAAAACAACATCATTTGACATTATCCCCCTTTCTAATCTTTAATTGCTGCATTTAGGACTCATTTTCAATACAGTTAAGGAGCATTTTCAAGTCAAATATTCAAGGCACTTTTCAAAATTTTGTATAAAAATGAGTCATAATTGCATTGAATAAGAATTTTAAAGGGGATAACATTGAACGATATGATTTATATAATTTTTGGTCAGAAGTAATTGATTCCAACAATTATAGTGAAACGAAGAATGACGAATGTTTTCAATTGTGACCGGATCAAAATTGTAGGGTATAATTTGTTACAATTAAAACTATTGGGTTAATTTGTTATCAAAGTCAAACTATTAGATTCGTTTTGTAATTTTTCCATAATACATACAAGCACAACGTATGATTACGAACATTATTTTAAACTTAATCTCAAACACGCTGAAAAATTGTATTGCCTTCTCTCTTCCTAAGTGTTCTGTTTAAGGCTTCTCCTTACTCTTTTTCCTCCTTCCTTTATAGGTTCTATTTTCTGCAGAAATAGAACTCCAGAATTTGTTCAAGTTTATGTATCCAAAGGCATTTAGTGGTTGATCTTCATTTGTGGAGATGCAGTGTTTTTTAACACACATTGTTAAGCAGGACTTCCTTGTATTCTGGAGACGGTTTGCTACAACCCGGTGCACATCATTGGGGACAAATAACATCTCAAAGACAATGACATTCGTAACGTGTCTTGAAGCAAATGTTTTCAGATTTTCTAGACATCTACATTTCCAGATTTCCAACATATGATAGGGAGGTAAAAGCAATAATCTGCTATAAAAGAATCTTATCGTTTAAGTTGTATATGGAATATGAAAGATTTGTGGAAGGATTTATTGAGAGAAAAGAAAAGATAAAATAAACAAACCTTAAATTTGTGAACGGAAATACTTGTCGCCTGCTAATCAGTGAGACACGAAGTACAAAAGGAAGAAAACCCATCTTCATGTTTGCTTTAGAGAGAGAGAGAGAGAAACAAATAACTTTTTACAGAGAGAGAGAGAGAGAGAGAGAGAGAGAGAGAAGGTAAAACCTAAAGAGAGAGGAGACCATAGGGCAACAGAGACGGATGAGGGCAAAAATAGACATGTTTGTGGCGCAAACATGGGTCATGGCATTAGCATCACCCATTTTCTTTTCAAATACCTCTGCAAATCCTTAATCCAAACACAACCATTTAATCTTAAACCATTTAATATCAATTAGTCTGCAAAACGCTTTATCCAAACACAACCTTAGGGTTTATATTCATATGATCTTAAACCATTTAATATCAATTTGTCTGCGAAACGCTTCATAAGCTAATAAACAAGATAAAATATTAATCATTCTATTCATCTGCCGTGGTTGTGGTAATTGACCAAATAACAATACTAAAATCTCTTTTTCAAGCAAAAAAAACCTTTCGTGCAATATGGTCGTTAAAAGCCGGGTTTGTTGTATCACAGGAATCTTAAGGTTGAGTTGCTCCAGCACAAATTAATCCAGATACAAGTTGAGGTTGAAATGCAATTATGTAAAAGCTAGGGTTTATAAACAAATTGAATTAAATTAGAAAATTCAAGGGGAAGGGAAGCCTTGTGGTTTTGAAACCACCCCAACGTTGTAGTGCAATTGTTGAGGTTTCACCTACCTAATAGAGTTTGATTAGTTCTAGTGATAAATAGTTACAAGCCCTCACAATATCATCAAGTAGATTGGGTATGTAATTAATAACTGGCATAGCATAGAATATCTTTGATGAGCATGATTCGTCAGGCAGAATCTCCCTCGCTTTTTGGTTATACCACATAAATCACAATTGTACAGTTTGTGTTTGAAATCACAAAAGTCAAATACAATCTGCTACATTCATTGAAAAATATATGAAGCTTCGAATGTTAATTCAATTATGTAAAAGCTCATGCTTGCAAAAATTGCACTTTGGTCCCTCA
>BRYE01000025.1:7630000-7647500 GCA_030159115.1 Actinidia arguta var. hypoleuca
CCAACATTTCTTATAAATCCCTCAGCCACCCATAACCAACTCAATTTCCACACAGGAACTTCGAAGTCCTCTAGAAATGTCGCAAAATAGAGAAATCACGGTTTCAAGTGATGAGGTAAGTGGTTTTAGCCTCATTGTTTTCCTACATAGCTGTGGATCAGCAGCCATCAGTGAATTTAATTTTTCTCCTACTTGCTCCCACCGGTCTGGACTCTTCTCTTCATTTGCAAGAATGCCAGCTACCACAACAATTGTTAGCGGTAGTCCCTGACACTTTTTGGCTATTTTCGTCCCCATCTCCACGAGTTCTGGAGGACATGCCTCTCCTCGAAAAGCCTTCTGCTGTAACAGATCCCAACTTTCATCATGACTTAGAAAACGTAGAGAAAGCGGAGGGCTATTAGGCTTGGCACGCAAAGCCACATCTTTTCCGTTGTTGTCATTTGGAAAATAATTTTTCAAATCATCCCAAGCCCTAGAATCCCACATATCATCCATCACAATGAAATATCTCCTTCCCTTTAACTGCTTGTACAACTGTTGAGCTTATTCCTCAACGCTTAATTGATCAATGCCATTACCGGGCTGCGTTATAGAACTTAAAAGGCGATGTAACAAATCCTCCTTTCGGTATTCTTGAGAAATAGATATCCAAGCAGGAACATAGAAGTGGTATGCAACTAGAGGATCATTATATACTTCTCTAGCCAAAGTAGTCTTACCTATCCCGGCCATCCCAACACGAAATAACGTCCAGCCGCTTTGATCCTCCAGTAAGTTGCTCTTTTAGGATCATTACCTCTTCCTCAAAGCCCACTATTTTTTCTTCCCCCCATGTAGATGTCTTTTCTCTTGATGAATCTACACAGGAAGAACTCCCACCATTGTCTACAGCCTCCATGTCATATATGATTTCGTAATATATTTCCATCACCCCTATTTTGATTGCTTCGATCTCTTGTTTGACATGGCCAAGATATAATAAGCAATCATGACCAACTTTTTCAACCCTAACAAGATCCTTTTTCTTCCTCTTGAGTAGCATGATCACCTTCTTTATCTTCTTCTCTTCCTCGTTTTTCTTTAACTTGGCATTAAATACGAACAAGTCAACCGTGTTTTCTGCCTCATATGCCACATTTATAATCCTTTTCTCCAGATTTTGCACTTGTTCATGCTCATAAGACTTTTCCTGCAAATCCCTAACAAAAGCCATCAGCAATCTTAGATCCTCGTAAAGACATTCAATTTGATCCTCCTCTTCTAAAATCAAATCTCTGTTGGAGTTAATTAACTCCTTCAATTTCTCCATTAGAAAACTGAGTGCAGTTTCAGCCATCTCTCTCTCTCTCTCTCTCTCTCTCTCTCTATTGAGAGGATGAAAGAAGTGGGACTAATGATTCCCAGATTAATAATGGGAGCTCGGGTCCTTCTATTTTCTTTGAAGTTGTGGATTCAAGTACATCAAGTGTTAACAATTAGTAGAAGAAAAACAGGGAAAATCAAAAAATCTATTTTTGACAAATGGGAAGATATTTTTTTGTGGGATGGTTCCAAAACAAGGGGGACTGCATTGTAGTTTTCTGGGGGAAATCTCAAAGGAATTATTATTACCAAGGCAGTAAACGGGAAACTACTCTACATAAATTTTTGGGTGAAATACACTGATCATTCTTGAAATTTTATATTAATACAAAGTATTCTTGATATTTAAAAAATTATAATGACTTTTCTTAAAATTTGCATTTAATACAGATACCCCTCTGACATTTAAAAAATTACGCTGGTCACCCCTGAGGTTTCGGATTAATACACAAATCACCCCTGGAGTGGTCAGTGTATATCAAGGGTGCTTTGTGTATTAATCTAAAATTTCAGGGGTGATCAGTGTATTTTATAAGAAATATGTTATAAATTTCAAACCTCAAGAGATGTCAGTGTGGTTTTTAATTATCAAGGATACTTTGTGTATTAAAGATAAATCTCAGGAGAGATTATTGTATTTTACCCTTGAAGTTAAGGAATCTATTGGTTGAAGATGTTGATTTTGATCATCAAGTTTGTTGAATCACTTACTTTGTCATGGGCACAATTAATTGCAAATCTCCTTTTTTTTTGTTGCCCACGACAAACAAATGCAAGCATAAAATCATACATGATGGTCTTCTAGAAAAATTCAAAGAACTATAAACATTTTTTTTTATTTTGGCTTCTTCTTAATATTACTTTATTTTTAGGGATGCAATTGAAAAAAAAGGAAGTGTCAAAATTATTACTCTTTTATAAATTCTTTAATTTTTATTATTTTTAGATATGTAATTGGCAGGAAAAAAAAGGAAAATTTATTATTCTTTTTATAACTTTTTTTTTCTTTTTCAAAAACTAAGTAAGGGGCAAAATCTAAATCTCCTAGCTTTTTTTTCACTAGGTTGATAATGTAATTGCTAACTTTCACAGGGTTAGTTTTCGAAATAAAAGTTGAGTTTATCAAGATAGCGAGCGCAACGCCTTTTTTTCTATTTTGTTTTTGTTTTTCTCTTTAAAAGACAAAATCTAATTAAGTTAATATGAGACCCACAAAGAAAAAATAAATCAATAAAAGAGTGAGTATTATACTATTATTCACTCACTTTTTAGATAGATGAACAAAATTGCACTCAGGCAATTGACCCACCTATTTTTTTAAATCTTCACTTGCACTCTTAAGTTTTTAAAGAAGTTTAAATATTCCCCCTTAAAAACGATACTTTTGACCCTTTATTTTATATTTTTATTTTGTCATTAAACCCACAATATAAAATGGCCCAAATTATCTCATTAGAACATCTACAATTTTGAGAGCGTCAAATAAATGGCGCTAGGCGCTCTCTCTCTCTCCCTCTCCCTCTCCGGCCCAGTCACCTCCAGCGGTGACCACATAAGCAAGTCACGGCTAGAGTATCTGCCCGCACATAAGCAAGTCTCGTCAAAAATCATGGCTCCGCCCCTGAATTGAACCTTATCTTTTACTTCTTTTTCCATTAAAGTTAAATTAGTGAAGATTGAAGATGCCTTTACTGCCAACAACAACAAAAAAAAAAACTTTCCCTTTTCAATGCTAAACTAAAGTTGCATTTTCGTGTTGTTAAAATGTCATCTTAAACTCAATGCAAGATTTAGTTATAATTAAAATTAGTCAAGTGCTTCATTTTCATGTAACTCTAACTTTCTAAACAAAAAATTTGCGATAAAATTTGTTTGTACAGGACAAACCTTTTAAAAGTAGCCCACAAATTTATTATATACGTGTAACCGACAACCATTCAAGTAGTCTCTACTAGAATTTTTTCTATGAATTAGTTTGAATGGCCTCACCGAATGGCTCAAAATGTTTACGTCCAAGTTATTAGTAATAGCTCACAAGATTCTCTATAGACCCCAAGATCACACATGTAAACTTTTGAAGTGGGACGGAGTGCTGCAATATGTCCCAAATTATCCACCATATACTGAAATGTTCTGCCAATAGACTCTTGCTTTCAACAGGAAATTCATTGTTTTCTGGCAAGTTAGGAGAACATAAATGAGACAAAGTTTCAGGTTCGGATATGTAACAAATCACATTGATTCCGTACAAATTGCTGTCAGATTTCCTATGTTATGTCAACTGAAAGTGTCGTTAGCATCGAAGAAACTTCATGGTAATAATAGAAAGGAAAAAGAAAAGAAAACCCTAATTTTTCTCTGCTCTTTATCATCAATTTAGAATGGTAGTAAAGTTCATGGCATAAAAAGGTTATGGTTTTCAGGTAGAATACTTACTAGGTTTTCTCTTATTTTTGACCTAGTTCTTCAAGATTTGAGATGAAGCAATCCAACAACTCTCAAAACAATCACCAAATTTATAATATAAAGATGTCATCCTTTCCATTACAACTCTCAGTAGGATTAATCACTGATTAGAGTCACCAAACAACAGCTAGGGTTCTTGAATAACTCCAGCGCAGTCAAAAATACATTCCCAAAGTCTGCACCTCTCGAGGAATGCAATAAACATACAGAAACTAACCGAATTGATTATTGCAAGTGAGAAAAAAAATAGCTTACCTTGCCTAATTTACTCAAAGTATACACAAAACAAATGATCACCGATTCACCGCAGAATCCTTACACATTCCACATTTATCACAAGCTGATCCAGATCAATACACTCGCTTATAGAACATGAAGTCCACCATAAACTCATTTTTCTCCACATAAAGATACATTACTATTGATTTCAAAAAGGAAAGTTTGTCATTATATAGAAGTAAACATGAGGCAATGGGAGTTTCCTAATTGGATATCTTACAAATAGCATTGTTCAGAAGAAAAATCACAAGAAAAAACATGCCCAGGGAGCAATTACAGAAGGTGAACTGTTACAAAACTTCTCAAGATAGATGCCATCAGCATACCAAATTACTTAAATGAAATGAAAATTTAGAAGAAGAATGGAAAGTTTAAGTTGTAACAACAACACAACAAGAATAGCAAGAAATTTAGAAGAAGACATTACTAAAATGAAATGAACTTCAACACCACAACAGTTGGGACAAGAAAATGTTCAAAACTATACATAAGAAAATGATGAACAGCAGCTTAAGCAAGCAATAGTTCCAATTCATCTATTTGGCATGTCTGCTCTGTTCACCTTTAGCCCTTCATATAGTATCTCTGTTTGCCGAAATGAAGACAAAGTGCAGCAAGTACTTTCCAGTACTCCATTAGTTGCTACGAGACCCTGTGAAGTTCGAATGCAATTCATAAGATCTAACACCAAATGTATAACATGGCAAAAACACCCGGTTCCATTTCCCCTTCATTCTCCTCTCCTTGACAAATATAAGATTCAAACATAGCCCTAGTTTTCAGTTTTCGCGAATAATTTCTTGTAACATAGTCACAGCTTCTCCCAAATTACTATCAAATGTGTGGCAGTTGGTAATTTGGTGCTTCTTTGGGTGGGATCTGCTCACTCTTAGGCCTAACATCCATTAAAGGGTATAGGGTATTAGGTTTGGGCACTAACATTGAGAAAATTATTTGAAGCAGGGCAGAAAAATTTTTGGAACCTTGGGTCATGTTCGGTCCTTGGGAAACATCGATATGCCTCCTATTCATTTTCTTCAATCTTTCCTTTTATGTCCATTATCAGAATGTCCTTGTTATGGATGCCAGATTGAGGGTTTGAGCCTTTGGTTTACTCAATTAAAGGTATTTGGCTAATTCATTTGCAAGATTATGGATGCCAGTTTCATGTACGTAACAATATAAATACTATCTTGTCACGTTAGTTGCAAATCGTAAGGACAAGAAAGGACAACACAACCCATAATTATGATATTGTCATTAGATGGCTAAGGATAGACGATGGAAGTTTTATTACTTTGAATATCTGAAACTGTGAATGTCAGACATAACTTCCATCCCAGCACCCACTTATGATCTTTGTTCTAGATTAAGTACTTATAGAGATAATAGAAAAAATCAATAAAGAAAATAATAACAAATAAAACTAAAAAAAATGAATGGACAGTTACGTAAACCAGAAAGCATTACGGGATTGAGTTAATGCATTTACTTCAACGTTTACGGCGTTGCAATAATGTTGGATTTGCAATTCTGCAGCCATTTGTTTCCTAAACTTTCTTGCTCTTCCTTAAGTTCCCTGGCAGAATCAGCCAGAGAGAGGCTGCACCAATGTACTGCAATCACATGTAGAGTGGTTGTGTCCCCTATTTCAGATGGAATCTTCCCGAGCAAATAACAGCTGCTTACCTCTATTCGCTGAAGCCTAGGAAAGTGATTAGTTGCAAGAAATCTCCATCACTTGTTTCCCAACGTGGTCCTGTGCAGGCATGACCTAGTAATTTGAGACTCTCAAGATTCGGTAGTAACTTGCCGAGGGTTGCAATCTCATACCACTTTAGATAGGTTTTCTTCAGACTTAGCTTTCTAATATTAGGTGGGAAAGGTGAGAACGTACCACTCCCAAGATTATTTGACAACCAGCCCAGTTCTTTTGAGCCCATATTAAACAATTTCAACTTTTGGTGGTGGTTTAGAAAGTCTAAATGAGGAAATGATAAACATCCACCAAATACACTTGTCCCCGAAGTCCCAGCTTTCTGAGAATTGGAGTTCAAACCAAGAAATCGTGGCAATACCTCGGATTTACCCACGACAAAGTTTGTAAGTTATCCAACAAGAAGGGATGGTGAGTTTGGAGTAGGATCCAATCATACCTCGATATAACTTTTCATCAACATTTTTACCATTCTCATCTTTGTCAAGCTTTATTTAGGTGCCCATTGGTGTAGCGAGAGGCTTTGACTCCATCATGCCAAACTTTTTGAGAAGCTCCTTTGTGTACTTGGCTTGGTTAATGAAGGTGCCTTCACTTGTTTTCTTAATTTGTAATTCGAGGAAGAAATTAAGCTCATCTATCATGCTTATCTCAAATTCACCTTGCATGCACTTTAAAAATTCTTTGCACAAATTTTCATTAGTAGCACCAAATATAATATTATCCAAATAAATTAGTACTGTTGTGGTAAAAATCTGGGAGAGTAACTAACAGTCAGAATTGCTCATCGGCCTTAGTACTGGACCTCGGCTAAAGCTGGGGCGACCTGCGCAGCAATGAACAAACGTGATCGGCCGGGGTGAGGCCGCTCAAAACCCCTCCAGCGTGTGTATCAGACCAAGGCGATCAGGAGATAATTAAATGCAGTATGGCGAGCACAATTGTAAAGGTGCTTGTGGTGAGCATACCTTTTTGTAATGGGGGAGCGGCCTTTATATAGACAGAGTAATGAGCCGTGTAGGTGGATCACGGCGAGTTCCTCGGAAGGATAAGTATGAGAGAATATCCCAAAAGTATCGGAGATAACATAGGAGGCTGCCAATTGGTGAACTGCCCGCATTTGTAGGCGTCGTGATGGAGCTGGAGTCTATTGGAGATAGTTCTCTTATAGCGGTGGAATTCTCACGAAGGTGGATTCTGATCAGGTGGAGGAATGATGGAGAAGGAGTCTCATGATGACAGACTTCTAACGGAGATGGAGTCCTTTTGGAGAATCAAGTCTTCATGGAAATTGTCTCTGACTCGGCGAGATAGATTACTTCGCCCTATGGGGATCTGGAGAGCAGCTTATGTGTAGGCGAGGTGGAGCTCAGTTGTTTTTAACAATTTAGGAGACCAGGAATGTGAACACTATGAACCCTCGGGCGACATGCGCCACTTAAGAGGGGTGGTGTATATTTTTTTCACATTAGTAGCCCCCTACTCGAAGTGCCGAGATATTCGGGAACTTTGAGTAACCATTAAGTGGCAATTTTTAAACCAAGTAGGCATACATTAATGACGCGCCTTTTCGTTTGGACACGTGGATTAGGGCATTAACATCTACAATAAAGTCAGGAGAAAATGACGGCGCTTTAATGATGACTTTTGGCGGGATAGGCGGCCCACTAGGAAAGAATTTTGGTGGGAAAGGCGATTATGAGCTCAAAATTCAAAAGGTCGCGCAATCTTAGACGTTGAAGCAGATAGATCTCAACCCTTGGAACATCCTATATATAGGGGGACCCATCCATTCATTTATACCTTTCATCTTCTGCTACCAAACCGCTGCTACCGTTCAGATTTTCTCCTCGCCCCCATTTGTGGTCACCCTCGTACCTTTTAGTACAGTAAGTACCTTAGTTTATACTTTTATTTTTGTAGTTTATGTCTCATAAGCCTGAAGTAGTTAGTCCATCAGACTTGGATTCCTTGCCTTCTTGGATATCCGACCACCTAGGAGAAGGATCGTCATACATTACTGACGAGGTAAAATAATCCCCTAGATCGCCCATGGAAGAACCATCAGCCCCTGAGGTCGTCCCCCTACTCGCTATTCACCCCTTAGTAGAAAAAAAAATAATATCATGACTCCTGAGGAGTTAGACTTACTTAGGGAGACTTATTCATTTCCTCAAAGCGTACAAGTTAGACTTCCCGAGGAGAACGAAACAATACTTTCAACTCGCCCTGGCAAGGTGGCCTTTTATGAGGCCTCTTTTCAAGCGGGCCTCCACTTTCCTATTCATTTTACCATTAGATTAATTTTAATATTTTACAATATTTTCCCGGCTCAGCTCGTCCCCAACGCATGGCGAAGTATCGTCTGTGCAATGGCGTTGTGACGAGTGTATAAATATTCTATGACCATTTCCGAGTTTAGGAATATATTTTTCCTTAATAATAACTCTAAACCGGATCAAGGGTAGTTGTACTTCAAGGTGAGGTACAAGAAAACCTCCTCGGAGGATACCCCAGCAACGTTAAGGGATGGAATCGCAAATTCTTTTTTGCCTCTGAGGATGGTTGGGAGCTTACTGAAGATTCACCTCGAGAAGGAGTGCCAAGGGTCCCGAGGTCATGAAATGTCCCAGGTCGGTCTTAATTTTATTAGAAATTTTATTTTATTTATTGTTAAAATATCCAACGAACTAATATTCTAAGGTACTTTTTCAGATAAACACTGCAACGATCTGCCCAAGTTATACGGGAATGAGCAGGAACTTTTTGACGAGATTTTAAAATCGGTGGAGCTACGTGGGCGCTTTTCAGTCCCCGTGCTTCTCAATTCGAAATCATTTCGTCGGGTTTTTGGCTTCCCCGAACCTATGGCATCTAGGACTAAGGGCGAGGAGCGACCTGCACATGGAACATCAACGTCGTCGGGCAAAGCGGGTGAGTCACGCCCTTCCCGTGGTGAACACATCCAGCAAGACAACCATTCCCGAGATGAATCGGTAGAATACCTTGATAAGATGGTCGGGGGGAAAATTCGAGATCTTTTTTTTAGAATTTTCTCCGACTGTCTCGGGATCAAACTCGGACCCGACATCAGAATCCTGGTCGGATTCTGGGCTACCTCCCGAGCTTAAATCGGATGGTATAGATTCTTGTCTATTCTTATCGTTCATATTTTTATATCTGATATTCGTGCCTTATTTTGTAGCTATGTCGAGGAGAATAAGCCTCAAGAAGCTCGACGAGAAAGTAGAGAAGGCCAAGGGCGAAAGCTCTGCTAAAATGTCCACTCCCGTTAAGGGAGTGGAAATTGGCAAAAAACGTTCAAGGGACGATCTCTCCATCTCACCAAGTAAGAAGGCCAAACCTGGGGATAACCCCAAAGGGAAGGAGCCAGCCGTTGCACCCGAGCCCAAAAGAAAAATGATAGGGCCTAATGACCGTTCAAGTGCCACCACTTCTTCGAAGCCCGGGGAGGGGAGCTTGCCATCCTTGGGGACTGTCCTCAATCCTGAGGCTTCCATTCTTGGGAGCCCCTCTATAGCCGAGAAGATTCTCCAAGGAGTGATTCCTCCTTCGAACCAAGAAAAAGTGGGACAGCTGTCCTTGGACCAGACTGCCACTAAATTTTTCCACGTCCTCGGCTAGGTACTACCTCGACTCTGTCCTCATTTTCTTCTTGTTAAGATACATGTGCTCAGGTTGATCTAAAAAGATTTTTTTGTAGCAGGAGCTTGTGCTCGGTTCCTCCTTGGTAGTTCGGAGCAGGAAAACTGTGAAAGAGGCATCTCTCCAACAAGGGCGAGCTGCCTCTTTAGAAAATGAAGTTTCTCGCCTCTAAAAGTTGTCTGGTGATCTGGAGCAGCAATTAACTGAGGCCCGAGCTCGAGAACAACAGGTCAACGACGAGTTTGCTAAATTAAAAGATGAAAGAGATACCCTTGCTGACAAGGTGGAGAAGTTTGGAATTTTGGTGGTGGAGCTGAGGGAATCCATGACCCGAGCTAAAAAATCAGCTGTGGAAGAATTTAAATCTTCGTCGGATTTCTTGGGGGCAGTTGAAGACGCTGCCTCAAATTACTTTGGTGAATGATTTGACTTCTGCGAGCGGCAGCTTCGTCGCCATCATCCGGAACTCGCCATCAATTTGGAGAGCATGGGTCTCGATCATGACCTGCTTGCCGAAGAGGATGAGGATGAGGATGAGGATGAGGATGAGGGGGTGAACGAGGAGACTGGCGAGAAAGACAAAGGCGATACAAATCCCCCTCCCTTGTAATTAATTTTTTTTTTTTGTAATGGCGATGTGTAACCCATTTTAAATGAATGAATATTCTACTTGTGCAATCTTTGTTTGTACTAGCGTCAATTGCTTAGCACTTTACATGAATAAGTTTAATAATTGAAACGGGCGATCAAAAACATGTGCAATAATAGGGCGCCATTAGTTGTAACGGCGACCTCTATAATGGCGATAATAAATTTTGGAAATATGGCGATGTAAGTCGGCTTTAAAAATTATAATGACAAAGGCGATCAAGATGCCTTGCTTTACAATGCATTGGCAATCTTGATTTGCAATATCCTCGATGGCGATCAAGATGCCTTCGTTTTATCACGAACGGGCAATCTTGATTTTGGAAATATCCACAATGGCGATCAAGACGCTTCTGCCATTTTATAATGAACTAGCAATCTTGATTTGCGATATTCAAGATGGCAATCAAGATGCCTCCGTTTTATAACGAATTGACGATCTTGATTAGCAATATCCTCGATGGCGATCAAGATGCCTTCGTTTTATCACGAACGGGCGATCTTGATTTTGGAAATATCCACGATGGCGATCAAGATACCTCCTCCATTTTATAACAAACTGGCGATCTTGATTTGCGATATTCAAGATGGCAATCAAGATGCCTCCGCCATTTTATAACGAACTGGCGATCTTAATTTTGGCAATATCCGCAGTGGCGATCAAGATGCCTCCGCTGTTTTGTAATGAACTGGCGATCTTGTTTTGCGATATTCAATATGGCGATCAAGATGCCTCCGTCATTTTATAACGAACTGGTGATCTTGATTTTGGTAATATCCATAGTGGCGATCAAGATGCCTCCACCGTTTTATAAGGAACTGGCGATCTTAATTTTGGCCATATCCGCAGTGGTGATCAAGATGCCTCCGCCGTTTTATAATGAACTGGCAATCTTATTTTGTGATATTCAATATGGCAACCAAGATGCCTCTGTCGTTTTATAACGAACTGGCAATCTTAATTTGCGATATCCACGATGGTGACATCAATCCTGCAATTGGTGATATATTGGCGAACAAAGACGATTAAAATAAACTGGAGGAATTTTATTACTTGGAATAAATTGGCAATTATTACAATTGTATCGTTCAGGCGATCTAATTGTCATGGCGACCAGATGTATCATTGGTAATACTTTTTCAGATGCTCGGCGTTCTAAAGATGAGGGAGTGCTTTCCCATTCATGTCTTCTAGCCAAAAAGTCCCTGGTCTAGATATCTTGACGACCTTATAAGGGCCTTCCCATGTTGGGCCTAGCTTTCTTGTGTTTGGCTCTTTAGTAGATAGGGTGACCTTTCTTAGGACTAGATCGCCAGGAAGAACCTATACTGGACTCTATGGTTATAATATTTGGCAATCTGGTGCTTGTAAGCTGCTTGGCGTATTCTTGTTTACTCTTTTTTTTCATCAAGGAGGTCGAGGTTGAACCTCAGCTCGATTTCATTGTTCTCTTATATAAAATTGAAGGTTCTAAAGCTTGGCATTCCGATCTTGACGGGTATCACCGATTCTGTCCCATAGACCATGGAGTAAGGTCTCGCCAGTAGAAATTCTGCTCGTTGTGTGGTATGCCCAAAGTATGCTTGGCAGGTCTTCTACTCATTCACTTTTGGATTATCTAGTCTTGTCTTTAGATTCTTTAGGATGGTTCTGTTGGTAACTTCGACCTGGCCATTGGCTTAGGGATAACCTGGCGAGGAGAAATGATACGATATGGAGAGATTCGAGCAAAATTATCTGAACCCATCATTGTCGAATTGCATGGCGTTGTCCGAGATGAGAACCTTGGGAATCCTAAATCGACAAACAATACTTTTCCACACAAAATTCCTTGTATTTTTCTCGGTGATTCTCGGTCAAAGACATCTCAGAAGAGGACTTGAAAAAGATCGTTTATATAAAATTCCATGAAGAATGCAGAATCTTGCAAATCTGTACTGGATCAGACGAGCTTGGAGTTTATCTGTTGGCAGCGTGCCATGCTGGAGATAGGCGATGATTTCATCCATCCATGTTGGGTCTATTTCTGTTGGATAGACAGGTTTGGCGATCTCAATACTTGGATAAGAAAGGAATTCGATAGGTATACTTCTATCTGATACAAAATCAAACGTGGTGGCGAGATTGGTGAGGGCGTCAGCTTTTCTGTTCTCCTCTCTGGGGATCTAGCGAATGGTAAAACTTTTGATCTTTTGGGACATGTTTTTGACTTCGTCTAAATAAGCCTCCATCCGTGTATCCCTGGCGAGGTAGTCTCATTGGACTTGGTTCACCACTAGTTGCGAATCACTAAAGGCGTCCATGGAATCTATTCCTAATCTTGTGGCGACTCTTAACCCGGAGAGGAGAGCTTCGTATTTGGCTTCGTTATTAGTGGCTTGAAACCCAATTCGTATAGCGTACTCCATCTGTTGTCCTGACAGGGTTTGGAGGACAAGTCCTGCACCACAGCCATGCTGATTGGAAGATCCATCTACAAATAACATCCATCTACCAAGATCCTTGTCCGAGCTCCATAGATCCTCTTCCTTGCTCCGCAGTGGTAGAGTTTCTTTCCCAAGGGGAGCCATATTTGGTTCTGGAGTGGCTTCATGAGTGGATTCAGCCACAAAATCAACTAAGACTTGGGCCTTTATCGCCGCTCTTGTTTTGTAATCAATATGAAATTCACTCAGCTTGATGGACCATTTGAGAAGCCTTCCCGAGGTGTCTGGCCGTTGGAGAATTTGTTTTAAAGGTTGATCAGTCAGTATGGTGATGGGATGGGCTTGAAAATAATGGCGAAACTTTATGGCGGCGATCAAAAGGGTATAGGCAAGCTTTTCTATCTTTACATATCTGTTCTCGGCACCCATCTAAGACCTTACTAACATAATATACCGTTTTTTTAACTCGGTTTTCTTCTTGGATAAGCACAACACCTTATCGCGATTGGCGAGATAGATAGGTACACAAAGTTCTTCACCCGTGGTCGGAACCACAAGCAAAGATGGCGATCTCAAATACTCTTTGAGCTGTTGGAACGCTCTTTCCAATTCTTTCGTCTATCGAAAATCTTGACTCTTCCTCGGAATTTTAAAGAATGGAAAGCATCTGTTAGCCGATTTGGAAACAAATCGATTAAGGGCGGTAATTTGCCCAGTTAACTACTGAACTTCATAGATATTCCTGGGCGAGCTCATTTCAAGTAGAGCTTGAATTTGATCCGGATTTGCTTCAATCCCTCATTTGGTTACCAAAAATTTCAGGAACTTTCCAAATGATACACCAAAGATGCATTTGGAAGGATTTAACATCATCCGGTGTTTTCTCAGAATGACGAATGCTTCTTCAAGGTGGACGATGTGATCGGCCGCTTTGACATTCTTAACGAGCTTGTCATCTATATATACTTTCATGGTCTTTCCAATCAGTTCCTTGAACATCTTGTTTACTAATCTCTGGTATGTTGCCCTAGCATTTTTCAATCCAAACGCCATGACCTTGTAGCAGTATAATCCTCGTTCCGTGATAAAAGAAGTCTTTTCCACGTCAGGGGGAAACATCTTGATCTGGTGATATCCTGAGAAAGCATCCATGAAGTTAAGGAGCTCGTGCTTGGATGTGGCGTCAACTATCAAATCAATTTTTGGCAAAGAAAACTATCTTTTGGGCACGCCTTGTTGAGATCAGTGAAATCAACGCATAATCTCCATTTCCCCCTTCTTAGGAGCAACAACAACATTGGCTAGCCATTTTGGGTAATAGGCTTCTTTGATAACATTGGCTTTGATGAACTTGGTCACTTCTTCTTCAATAATTCTTAATCGCTCGGGGGCAAATTTCCTTCTTTTTTGGCGAACAAGATGATGTTCGGGGTTGGTATATAATTTATGCATGGAGACTTGAGGATCAATACTTGGGATATCACCTTGTGACCAGGCGAATACGTCAAAATTTCTTTTCAAGAATTCTACTAAAGCGCAACGTAGTTCGTTGTTAAGTTTAGTTCCGATCATAACGTGGCAAACAGGATATTCTGGGCTATGGAGATTGGAGTAGTTTCTTCAAGGGGTTTGGTATTTTCGGTTTCTTAGGGGTGTAGCAAGATAACATGTTCCACCTTGTCCCTCAGAGGTTCCATCTCGCTATCGTCAATCTGTAATTGCTATTGGGCATTCGGGGTTGGGGAGGTTTCAGCCTTTATAGCCTAAATAAAACATTGTCTGGCCACTCTCTGGTCACCTCTCACCTCGCCCACCCCCGTTGAAGTGGAAAACTTTATTTTTAGGTGGTAGGTTGAGGTGATCGCCTTGGTCTCTCCTAAAGTTGGGCGACCTAAAATCGCGTTGTAGGATGAAGGACAATCTACCACGATGAAGTCTTGCCAAATAGTAGTTTGGTGAGGCTTTGTCCCCAAGGTTACCGGTAACTTAATCCATCCGAGCGAATGTGTCACATTCCCTCTGAAGCCTACCAGGGCAGTAAGGAAGGGGTGCAGTTTGTCGAGTCCAATCTTCATCTTTTTGAATGCCGAGATAAACAGGATATCTGCCGAACTGCCACTATCAACCAAGATTCGTTGAACGTTGAAATTGGCGATGATGGCTGAAACAACCAAGGCGTCGTCATGAGGTAAGTTTAGACCCTTCAGATCATCACTGTTGAAGGTGATTGGCGGGTGAATATCAATCATTGACGAGGAGAGGTTATATACTTCTTCGGCCATCAAATTGGTATTTCTGGCATGCCTTTTCCTGGATGAATTTGAACTTCCTCCGGACCCCAATCCATCATGGATTACTTGTATATCTCTAGTGATCGGTCTATTGTCCCCATATCTCCTTTCTGGTGAGTTTGGTGGTGGGCGATCATCGACGTATTTTCTCAGATATCCCCGTTTGATAAGGTCGTTTATTTGTTCATTTAGATGAAAACAATCTTCTGTGTTATGGTCGTGATCTCGGTGGAACTCATAATACTTGTTTTTATTTCTCTTCTGAGGATTAGTTTTGATTTTTTAAGGCCAGTTAACGAATTCTTCATGCTTAATTTCTGTAAGTAGTTGGGCAATTGGAGCGTCGAGAGGGGGTAATACCAATTCCGAGCGACGAGGTGCAGTACGGGGTCGCCTTTCGTTGGTTCGTCTTGAATCTCGGTCAGGCTTCTTGTTCCGCAACTCGTCCCTGTAATCAAGTCGCCTTGTTTCAGGTTCTTTTCTCCTATGATCATCTTTTTCTCTTCGTCTTCGCTTGGCCTCGACCAATTCTTCCACGGCGATGTACTTATCAGCTTTATTTTGGAGAACGGACAAAGTTTCTGGGACGTTTTTGGACAGGGAATCGAATAGTTGACCAGGGCAAAATCTTTCCATCATGGCCATTACTACTACCTTGTCACTGGGATCTTCAACCTCCAATACGGTCTGGTTAAACCGTTTCACATAATCCTCCAAGTTCTCCGTTTCCTTCTGGTGAATGGTGAAGAGGTGAGAAGCATTTTTCTGCCTGATTCTGCAGCTCATGAAGTTGGCGACGAAGAGCCTACTCAGATCGCCAAAGGAGTCGATGGTTTCAGGAGATAATTTCTAGAACCATGACCTCGCCGATCCCTTAAGTGTAGAGGAAAAAGCTTTTGCACATGATTTCGTCGAAATATCCTTGAAGTGACATCAAATTCTTGTATGAATCAGGTGATCCATAGGATTCGTCTTTCCATCGTAGACTCCGGGCTGAGTAGGTTGCTTGAATCTAGACGATACTCTGGCTCTCATTATTCTTTGCGTGAAAGGTGGCTCAGTCTGTCTGATCAAAGCGTCTACATTCACTGGAGCGGTGGTCCCTGTATTGATGGCATCAAGGTGAGCATCTAGATCCCTGATCTTCTGGGATGTGGAATTATCTTGCCGCATACGTACCTTATCGGTCCAATGAGGAGACCTCCCTCTCCTAAGTTCCTCGCCCTCCAGCTCTGGAGTTTTGTTAGATGATCGTGATTCCAAAGAAGAGGAGCTCCTTTCTCGTCGAGGGCGGGGACTAGGAGAACGACGCCGCTTATCTCGTCCCGTACTATGGTGGCTTTGGGATTCATTGTTACCCGAGAGACGAGAGCGGCGAGGAGGTGCTAGAGGAGAAGGTGGCGGGTTATTTGAGGTGAGGTGTTGTATTAAGAGGGCGTAATTCTCATTCATGATCCTCATCTGTTCAGCCATACTGTGTATCTCACGGTGAAGGCCCTCAAGATCCGGAGCTTGGCTAGTGTTGGCCATAGGACGAGCTCTGTTATCTAGAGGACTGCTGGCACTTATGTTTGGTAACAAGCGGCTGCGTAGGTGCATAGAAGGTTGAGAATTGCCATTCCCACAGACGGCACCAAACTGTTATGGTAAAAATCTAGGAGAGCAACTAACAGTCAAAATTGCCCTCGGCCTCGTCACTAGACCTCGGCTAAAGCTGGGGCGACCTGCGCAACAATGAACAAACGTGATCGGCCAGGGTGAGGCCGCTCAAAACCCCTCCGGCGTGTGTATCATACCATGACGATCAGGAGATAATTAAAGTCAGTATGGCGAGCACAACTGTAAAGGTGCCTGTGATGCCTGTGTTGAGCGTACCTTTTTGTAATGGAGGAGCGGCCTTTATATAGACGGAGTAATGAGCCGTGTAGGTGGATCACGACGAGTTTCTCGGAAGGATAAGTATGGGAGAATATCTCAAAAGTATCGGAGATAACATAGGAGGCTTCCAATTGGTGAACAGCCCGCATTTATTGGCGTCGTGATGGAACTGAAGTCTATTGGAGATAGCTCTCTTATAGCGGTGGAATTCTCACGAAGGTGGACTCTGATCAGGTGGAGGAATGATGGAAAAAGAGTCTCATGATGACAGACTTCTAACGGAGATGGAGTCCTTTTGGAGAATCAAGTCTTCATGGAGATGGTCTCTGACTCGGCGAGATAGATTACTTCGCCCTATGGAGATCTGGAGAACAGTTAATGTGTAGGCGAGGTAGAGCTCAGTTGTTTTTAACAATTTAGGTGACCAAGAATGTGGACGCTATGAACCCTCGGGCGACATGCGCCACTTAAGAGGGGTGGTGTATATTTCTCCCACATCACGTACAATGAGCATATCATGATCTTTGATTTTTGTAAAAAGAGTAGTATCTATTTTTCCATGAGAAAAACCATTATCAATGAGAAATTCGCTAAGTCTATCATACCATGCACGTGGTGCTTATTTCAAATCATAGAATGCCTAAGAGAGTTTAAACACATGATTTGGAAATGCATGATTTTCAAAACTTAGATGTTGTGCAACATAGACTTCCTCCGTAATATACCTATTTAAAAATGCACTCTTCACATCCATTTGATAAAG